>CAUYUJ010008591.1:295787-400787 GCA_963575745.1 Prorocentrum cordatum | reverse complement strand
GAGCGTCGATTCAGCGTCGAATAGCGTCGACTAGTGTCGATCAGCGTCGACTCGCGTGAGCCGACAAGATGGTATGGGAGGCTCCCACGAGTTGCCACCGGATTGGCTCTGATGGGCAGGAGGGTGGGGCGAGGTTCGAGGTTCTGGGTTCGACGAGGTTGTTGCCTGTTTCGGCCCCTGGGGACCGCTTCCAGGCCACAGGACCGCCTGGAAATGCCTGGGGTGAACCACTGCACCAGGTGGACCCTGGGAGGGGTCCCTGGGACCGAGTTTGAGCGGATTTGCCCTTACAGTCGGGGCCCTGAAGAAGGAACCCTTTTCGTTGGGGAGGGGCTCCGCGTTCCTTATGTGTTTCGCAGCTTGCCTTGGATTCTCTTTAGGTTTTCGATACGAAATCGAAGTTCAACGTATGGAAAATAGGGGCCTCGTTCCTTATTTAGGGTTCCTTAGGTCAACGCCTCGACTGTACGTACCTTCTTGATAGAAGTTCTCGGGGCCCAGCCAGTTCAGACCCCCCGGCCGCCTCCGAGAGATCGTTTGGTGCGGGCTTTTAGGGGCCCCCCGATCGCGGAGTGCGGTGGACCAGCAGCGCTTTGCGCTTCGGATTTGCCCCCCGCCCGCGTCGACGATCGACGCTCGGTCCATACCCCTCGTGCCGCTGCCCACTCTGGGCGCCAGGGGGGGCGGGGCATGGTTAACAAAAGGCGTGGCCCCTGTACGCCAGCATCTTCTCATGCGCGCCTGGGGAGGAAGTGAGCCGGGGCGGGCCTTCTCAGAAGCTTTAGCGTGACATCTGGCCTCCTGAGAAATTTCCGAAGCCTTCCCCAAACTTGTGGGAAGGTCTCTGGCCTTCTGAGAATTTTCGGAAGCCTTCCTCAAACGTTGGGGAAGTGTTCTCTGCCGTTGGGGCCCACAGGCAGAGAAGACTTCTCATAAGGTGCGCAGGCTTCGGAGAGGCCCCGCCGCCTCTTCGAGAAGGCCTGCTCCTTCTCGCTTCCCCCTTGGGCACGCCGCCGATCCGAGCTGCCGCTGGGGCCCCTCGTCGGAGTGAGTCGGGCATGCCCCTCTACAGGAGGGATATGCCAGATCCGTAACTAAAGCCATAGTATGGGGGCTGCTTTGTCGTGGTCTGCTGACTATGTTTGAACCTGTCTTGGCGGATCTCAATGCTTGATCCAAGATCCGCCTGTAGGATGACATGCCCGACCTAATCGTGGGGCCTGGGCGCAAGCAGGGGCATGGCTAACATGCCGATCCCCGACCGCGCTCCCGGACAGCCGCGCAGCGGATGCCCCCCCCTTGCCCACAAAGCGCCCCTCTCGGGCGTGTGCGGCCGGGAGCTGTGGCTCAGCCTGTCGCTCCGCCGGTGCTGGCCCACCGCGCCTCGACGCGGCGCGCTATGCACCTCCGGGCTGGACCTAGACGCTGTTTTGCTGGACTTCGGCTTGGTTTTGTTTCTCGTTCTGGCAGGGAGGCACAGGAAAACAGGGAGAGCACAGCGAAGACAAAACGAAAGCGAATGGGAACACGATGTTGAGGTCCAGCCCTGATGCACCGCCTGGTTCCCGAGCGTCCACGCCCCGAGCTGCTCCCAGCCGCCCGCCACGCGGAGCGGAGCCGCACGCTATCCTCAGCACACCCAGAGATGCTTACACCGGGGGAACGTGAGACTCCTGGCATCGCTCGGACGTGTGCATTTTTTCTCGGCGAGAACCATTGAGGACGATCCTGGACCATCGAGCAAAGAAAAACACGCACGAAACCGAAAAATGCACAGGAAATGGACGTCCGAGCGATGGCGAGGACTCGAGTGAGCCGGGACTCGTGCTGACCGACGCTTTGGTTGACGAGCGCGTCCTGGATCCTGACGGTCCGGTTTTCGTGGGATGTCTGCGGCGGGCGTTCGCGCCCAATTTCAGACTGGGCCTCGTCGTTTTCTTGATGGCCTTGGCCAGGCCAACCCGAGCCCCCCGTACGGTGGGGGCGTGCACGGGAGGCTTCAGACCCTGGAGGGTTGCTTCCCTGAGGGGGGCGGTGGCAACCTCCACTGCCGATGCGCGATTGGAGTTCCACCGGCTCCCAGGCCCTGGACTCCCTGCCAAACGCTTCCTCATCCAGCTTCTCTGAGGGGGGCGGCGGCAACATCCACTGCCGATGCGCGATTGGAGTTCCGCTGGCTCCCAGGCCCTGGACTCCTTGTCCAACGCTTCCTCATCCGGTCCCCCACCGTGCCCGCGTCCTACGCCTCCCCGATCCTGCTGCGTGCGCGTGCGGCCCGCGCTGGCCGACGCGCGCGCTCAGAGGTCTGCTCGCACGGGGGTCCGCTGCGGTCGCGCGCTGGCCGTGCAAAGCTCGGGGATCCATCGATGCTACGCGGGCTGTGTGCCATGCGGTCGCGGCGGACGTGCGCCTCCGACCTCAGCAGTTCGCGGCGGACGTGCGCCTCCGACCTCAGCACGCAGTATGCATCATGTTCGGTCGGTTCGCGTCGTGTCGACCAGCGGCGACCCTGCCGCCGGCGTTCCACGTTGAGTTCCTCCGGCGACCCGGACTCGGTCGATGCTGAACGATCTGACGTTTCGGGAACGGCCGATCGTTTGAGGTTGAACGCTCCCTGCGGTGTCAGGAACCAGCGCCGGGTCCGCCATCCGCTCGCAAGGCATAGCGTGTCGCCGGGGCCGCCGCCGCGACACGGCGGGGGGGGGCGTCACGTCATACCCCCCCCGCCCTCCCTCCCCCCCCCATGACGCCCGTCATCGCCGAACATAAAGAAACGCGCTCTAAGCTCGACGACACGTAAGAGTGGCTCATCGCCAGAGTGACCGCTTGGTGCGGGCTAGTCGGGGTCCCCCCGATCTTTGAGCGCGATGCGTTAGCGACTGCCTGCGCCCTTGGATTTGGCCGCCCTGCGCCCGCTCGATCCGCGCGCCGAAGGCCACTCTGCCTAGGGTCGCACTTGCGTGCAGCCGAGGAGCAGTCAGAGTGAGGGGGCCGAGCGCCCTGCGACCACGACGGACGACGACGACGACGACGACGACGACGACGACGACGACGACGACGACGACGACGACGACGACGACGGCGACGGCGACGCCGACGACGACGACGTGTCCGACCGCAGCCAGCCGAAGGAGGTCGTCCCAGCAATGCTGGCGGGGCTCGAGGGTGCGGCGCGGGCCGCCGTGGTCGAGGCCGCGAGCGACCGCAGGTGCTCCGGGAAGGAGCCTCCTCCTCCTCCTCGTCCTCCTCCTCCTCCTCTTCCTCCTCCTCCCCCTCCTCTTCCTCCTCCTCCTCCTCCTCCTCCTCCTCCTCCTCTTCCTCCTCCTCCTCCTCCCCCTCCTCCTGCTACTGCGTAAGAGTGACCTTTCGCCGGAGTGACCTTTGGTGCGGGCACACTGGGGTCCCCCTATCGCTGAAATCGATGCGATTGCAGCGGCTTTCGCGCTCACGATTGCCCCTCCCCCACCCCCTCGCGCCCACCTAAAGCTGCGCACCGAAGGTCAACCTTGCCTAGGGTCACTCTAACGTGCAGCCGAGGATCAGTCAGAGTGAGGGGGCCGAGCGCCCTGCGACGACGAC
This sequence comes from Prorocentrum cordatum, assembly GCA_963575745.1. NCBI lineage: Eukaryota > Dinophyceae > Prorocentrales > Prorocentraceae > Prorocentrum > Prorocentrum cordatum. Next base: position 397,208 of record CAUYUJ010008591.1, on the reverse strand, counting down.
GGACGACGACGGACGACGACGACGACGACGACGACGACGACGACGACGACGACGACGACGACGACGACGACGACGACGACGACGACGACGGACGACTACGACGACGACGACGACGACGACGACGACGACGACGACGACGACGACGACGACGACGACGACTCCGACGCCGGCGCCGACGCCGACGCCGACGCCGATAACAACGAGGACGACGATGGCGACGGACGCGACGGACGACGACAACGACGACGACGACGACAGACGACAGACGACAGACGAAAGACGACGGACGTCGACCAGGACGACGACGACGAAGGCGACGTCGACGGACAACGATGATGACGACGACGATGACGACGACGACGACGAACGACGGACGACAGACGACAGACGACGACGGACGACTACGACGACGGAAAAACACGGCGCTGACGACGGGCGGAAATTTTTGCACAGTCGCTCCGCGAGTGCTGGCCCACCACGCCCCGGCGCGACACGCTGTCCACGTCGCGGTCCCCAGGCGTCCACGGTGCGAGCTTTTCTGAGCCTCCCGCCCCACGGAGCTGAGCGGCACGCTATCCTTGGCATCGCTCGGACGTGTGCATTTTTCCTTCGGCGAGGACCATCAAGGAGCATCCTTGATGATTCGGCGAAAAAACCACGCACGAAACCGAAAAAAGCACAGGGAATGGACGTCCGAGCGATGGCCAGTATCCGCTTGCAGCACACGGCGTGTCGCTGGGGGCAGCCGCGGTGCCATGCGAAGTACAAGTTGCCGACGGTGCAGTCGGGGCGCTGGAGAAGGAACCCTTTTCGTTGGGGAGGGGCTCAGTGTTCCTTGATTGTTTTACAGTTTGCCTTGGGTTTTCCTTAGGTTGTCGGTGGGGAGTCGAAGTTTAACTTGTGGGAAAGGGGGGCCTCGTTCCTTATGTAGGGTTCCTTAGGTCAAGGCCCCGACTGAAAGCCGTCACTGGGTGCGTGGCGCGGTCTCTGCCAGTTTGTTGTTGTTGCTGCTGTTTGTCGTCGTCGTCGTCCTCGCCCGCGACCTGCCCGCGACCCACCCGCCGTGCTTTGACAACGATTCGGCGCTTACGGCGGCTCGTGGCGCAGTATAAATCAACCGCGCCTGCGGTGGGCTTATTCAGAGCCTCGCAGACTACGGACGACCCTGCCGCACCCTCACTCCAATCCGCAACTGCGAGGGCCATGGTATGACTGGCACACACGTCGTCCTTCGAACTGTTCGTGTTACTTGTTCCGTTCCTTGTGTACCTCATTCACTTGACAGTAGCATGTTGATGGGCTCATCCGACCAGCGTGGCCTTGCTACCTGTACTGCTTTTCAGGCTCCCCGAGACCATGACAACGGCGAACCAGGACATTGCAATGTCGGTGAAACGACACCTGTTCCTGCAAAGTCCGATTTTGATGTGCAGTGCATTGTGTTTGGCTGCGCTGCAGGATTCGAGCCTGTGTCTGGGTCTGGGGGCAGGGGTGCAGGCTTTGAGGTCTGCTGTCCAAGGTTATTCCGGATATGTTGCAGTGCAGTTTGTGTTTCTTGTGCCGCCCTCTGGAAAAATAGTTTCGAGCGATGTTTGAGTTCCGGTCCAGCGCGTCCGAGTTTATGGGTCCCTGACCTAAAGGCCTCTTAGTTGGGGTCGGAGTAGATGGGCCCGACGGATCGCACCGCATCGCCGATGCATCGGCGATGCGGCTCGATGTGGAGCCCGCTTTTCTCCACGCCGACGCTGCCGATGCATCGCCGACGTCGCCAGCGCATTGCCGATGTATCCTCGATGTATCGCCGATGCATTGGCGATGCGGCGCGATCCTCCGACCCCATCTGCTCGGACCCCATCTGGGAGGCCTCTGGGACCTGGGCTCCGGAGGTCCTGTGCTCTGCGAGGTCTATGGCATGTCCTCTGCGAGGTCGTGCCGCCCCCTGCACAAGAAAATAGCCTCGAGGGAGGTTCGCGTTCCCGTCCAGCGCGTCCGGGCTGGCGAGGCCAGGCCTGCGCTCCCCGAGGTCCTGGCCTGCCTTCCACGGCCCCCGCATCTCGTACACGCCGCTGCCGCGCGACGTCGCGGCGGAGAAGGCCGCGAGGGCCGCGGCGGCCGCGGCGGTGTGGCGCCGGGTCGCGAAGATCCGCGGGGTGCAGTGGGCGCAGGCTCGATGCGATCGCAACGGGCTCGGAAGAGGGTGGGGTGCTGAGACCTCGGCCTCTCTCGGGCGCGTGCATTCTTGCTCGGCGGGGGCCACGGAGGAGCATCTTCCGTCGTCTTGCGAAGTGCAGTGCTCTCTCGGCGAGGACCATCGAGGAGCACTTTTCATCATCTCGAGAAGCAGTACAGTCGGGGCCCTGAAGAAGGAACCCTTTTCGTTGGGGAGGGGCTCCGCGTTCCTTGATTGTTTCGCAGCTTGCCTCAGGTTTTCCTTAGGTTTTCGATGGGAGATCGAAGTTGAACTTATGGAAAAACGGGGCCTCGTTCCTTATTTAGGGTTCCTTAGGTCACGGTCCCGACTGTACACGCACGAATCTGCAAGCATGCATGGGGAAGCGGCGCCCGAGGGATGGCGGGGGACTGACAGCAGGCCTTGTCCACTCTGCACGGGGCCCGCTGCCGGTGCCGCCGCGGGCCTGTGTCGAAGAGGAGGAGGGGGCCCCCGGCGCCGATCCGAGAACGCCGCGCGGCGCTCCGGCAGCTTGTGCTTATGACGTACCGTCGGGGCGTTGACCTAAGGAACCCTAAATAAGGAACGAGGCCCCTTTTTTCCATTAGTTGAACTTCGATGCCCGGTCGAAAACATAAGTAAAGCCTGAGGCAAGCTGTGAAACACTTAAGGAACGCGGATCCCTTTCCCAACGAAAAGGGTTCCTTCTTCAGGGCCCCGACTGTATGTGTTGTTCCTCGAGCGCTGTCGGTGTGAGACAGGAGGCCGCCTGCCCAACAGAGGCCGGTGCTGATTTTGGACAGACTGTGATTGGGCATCGTGCCCATCTTTTCCGTTCCGGCCTCGAGCGTCCTTACAGGTGCAGCAGCGCCGCCCGGCCACGTCGCAGTGGACCGTCGCTGTCCTCGAAGAAGAGGCGCGGACTTGGGGCAACCTGGGGAGGGGGTGGGGGGATAGGCCCAGGGTTAAGTCGGGCCTGTCCTTCTACAGGAATATTCCAAAATAGTGGAAAATAATACGGGGACGGTTTTTTGAGCATTGTTTTCAATATTTCTGAGCATGTGTAGAATCTTTTTTTCTCGTCCAAAATCCCCCTGTAGGAGGTCATGCCCGACCTAAGCCCAGGGGGGCTTCCGTTTGGGGCGGCGTTTCGTGCGGTGAAGGCGCCGCCAGCCAGCCGGGGCTTGGGGCGGTTCGCGGCTCGAGGTTTTGGGGGCGTTTTCGTGGGTTCTTGGCGGTTCTCTGGCCTCTGGGTGCCTTCTTGCGGCTGCACCTCGCCGAGAGTTTTTCCCCGACCTGGCGGAGGGGTTCCCGTTTAGTGTCCCCCTGGGGGGGTCTGGGGGGGGACCCCCCGGGACAGGGCCCCGGCCACGGGCGGAACGCCGGCGGAACACGGCAGAAGACGGCAGAAGACGGCAGAAGACTGCACGACACGGCCCCGGGAGGCACGGACGGCCCCAAGATGGTTTACAAGATGGTTCAAGAAGGCCTCGAGTCGCCGAAAGATCGACTCAAGACGCTCAAGATGGCGCCCCGACGACCCAGGGAGCCCCACAGACGCCCTCAGAGGTCCCCGAGAAGCGTTCCAGCAGAGCACCGAGCCTCCCACATCAACAGTTTTCCTTTGGTTTTTGAAGTTTTTTTCGGTTTTCGCTTTTTCGGTTTCTCCCAGCTCAAAGACGGCCCAAGAGGCCCCAAAGATCGCCTCAAGACGGCCTCAGAGACATTCAAGAGAGCGCCCAGACGGTCCACGACGTCCTCAAGACGACCCAAGAGGCCTTCAAGACGGACTCCCAAACGCCCCAGGCACGCCCAAGAGGGCCCCAGGAGCGGAGGCAGGGGCCGATTCTTCGGGCTCCCCGCCCCAATAACCCCTCCAGAGGCCCCCAGAGGTTCCCAAGAAGCCCCCAAGAGGCCCCTAGGACCCCTCAATAGGCCCCACGAGGTCCCCAAAACGTTCCGAGCAGCCTCCAGAGTCCTCCAGCCCCCCCCCAGAAGTGCCAAAGATGGGCCCACTCGGAACACACGCGAACCAGTGTGATGCGCACGCTGGCTATCCTCTTCTGGGCTCGCATGGAAACGTGCTCAGACCATCCCGTGGCTCGCATGGTCGCGTGCTGAGCTCACCCCCTCCCTTCCGTGTGGCTCGCATGGACACGTGCTGAGCTCACATCGTAACTCGCCCGGTCGCGTACGGACCTCACCTCCAGCTTCATTTCCTCACACCCGTTATGTCACACCGCGCCCCTTCCCTTCCCTGTGGCTCGCATGGACACGTGCTGAGGTCACCTCGGAACTCGCATGGTCGCGTGCTGAGCTCACCCCCCCTTCCATGTGGCTCGCATGGACACGTGCTGAGCTCACATCGTAACTCGCCTGGTCGCGTACTGACCTCACTTCCAAGACGCACCGTCGCTACCTGGGCCACCTACTCCTCTAAAACCTCTCCGTCACTACCTCCAACGAAACCCGACAGCCACCAGGAGCCTCCAGAGCTCCCAAAGTGAATTTTCTTGCCCGTCGTCTGAATCCGCGCCCCCCTCCGTTCCCTGTGGCTCGCATGGAACCGTACTCCGGACACCTCATATCTCGCATGGTCGCTTGCTCACCTCCCCCTCTGCCTTCCATGTGGCTCGCATGGATACATGCTGAGCTCACATCGTACCTCGCCTGGCCGCGTACACACCTAACCTCCGGACAGCTAGGCCAGAGGAGCCCCCAGCGAACTCTCATATTCAGACGGACTCAACACGCCCGCACACGGCCCCCGAAATCCGCATGCTCTCCACTCCTTGCTCATGCAGTCAGAGACGACCCCCACCCAATCTCCGAGGACGTCCGATGGCCCCCTGAAGCCTCCAGAGCCCACCAACTCCCTTCCCTCGCCCGCCATGTCACCGCGAAAACGAGCACCCCCAAGGATCCGCCAATCCGAGCGCGTGCCCGAACATCCGCCACAGAACAAACGAGTACCCCCAAAGATCCGCCAAAACAAGCACCCCCAAAGATCCGCCAAAACAAGCACCCCCCAGGATCCGCCAAACCGAGCGCGTGCCCGACCATCCGCCACAGAACAAGCAAAAACAAGCACCCCCAAGGATCCGCCAAACCGAGCGCGTGCCCGAACATCCGCCACAGAACAAGCATCCCCACAGATCCGCCAAACCGGGAACCCCCAGGAATCCACCAACCCGAGGCCCCAAGAAGCGCCCAAGAGGCCCCCAAGAGGCCCCAATAGACTTCCAAAAACACCAGATGGGGGCCCAAAGCTGCAACCAAGAGGCCTCAGAACAGTCACCCAGAAGCCACCGAGAAACCAACCACGATTATACACATTTCTTCGTCGGAGGTCTTCCCCGTCGTCTAATCAAGCCCACAACAGGCAACTCCTTCCTTGCCCCAGCCACTCTCGCCAATCATCCCCACCTCCATTTTCAGGTCGGGGTTCGTGGCAATATCAGGTTTTTTTTTTTGGGGGGGGGGGGGGCGATCTTGCCGAAGGGCCGACGAAGACCCGAGTCATGATCCGAAAGCGAGACGAAGAGGATTTCTGGGGGGTGAGGTCCAAATGATGCCCCAAAACTGCCCCCAAGAGGCTTCAAAACAGTCTCCCAGAAGCCCCCGAGAGACCAACCACGATTATACAGATTTCTTCGTCGGACGTCTTCCCCGTCGTCTAATCAAGCCCACAACAGTCCACTCCTTCCTTGTCCCTGCCGCTCTCACCAATCATCCCCACCTCCATTTTCAGGTCGGGCTTCGTGGCAATATCAGGTTTTGGGGGGTGAGGCTCCGGGGGGGGCGCACCGACCCCCCATCGCCCGTGGATCGCCGATAAGGGGTTCGGTAGGCCACCCCGCCCGAGGACCGCGCGGTTTCGCGATCGGGGGCCCATCGCCAGTCCATCGGCGACGTATCGCAGAATTCCAGCTCGATGTGTTTCGGGCCGGACGAAGGGGGGGGGATTGGGAAAGGGGGGGGTACGAAATCTGCTGCACGCAGCTGGTTTCAGCCCCGCCGCCGGGCCCATTCCTCGATACATATGGGCGCCTCCGGCGCCGGGAGGCGCCGGGAAAATCAGCTACGTAAGCTGATTCTCAAACCCCCCCTTTGCTATCCCCCCCTTTCGCTCAGCTCGATGTGCTCTCCCCCCCGAACGTTTCCCCATCGTGGACGCCGCCCAAAGGGGGCCGAATTAGAGAGGGTCGTCGGACGAGGCCAGGACGAGGATGCATCCGTTCAAGAAGACCGCTCTCAGAGCGTCCCGGAACTCTCTGAGAAGGTCGCGGCGCCCGAGACATCCTCCAGAGCCGCTGGAGGCCAGAGATTCTCGACTTATCTGTACCTGAAATTATCTTCGTCTTTGGTAGAAAATCGTGGGAACCTGGTATACTTTCTTGCTTCCGTCTTTAGCGTCGACCAGCGTCGATTGGCGTCTTGGAGCCGGTGAGATAGCGCCGATTTAGCGTCGATGTAGCGTCGATCAGCGTCGATCTAGCGTCGATCAGCGTCGATTTAGCGTCGACCAGCGTCGATTCGCAAGGGCCAACAAGATTGTATGGGAGGCTCCCATGAGTTGCCACAGCACTCGTCCTGACTTAGTCCTAGGTCGTAAGATCGCACCGCGTCGTCGAATGGGGACTACAGTCGGGGCCCTGAAGAAGGAACCCTTTTGGTTGGGGAGGGGCTCCGCGTTCCTTCAGTGTTTCACAGCTTGCCTCAGGTTGCCCTTATGTTTTCGATAGGAAATCGAAGTTCAACTAAAAAGGGGCCTCGTTCCTTATTTAGGGTTCCTTAGGTCAACGCCCCGACTGTACGGGCTTCGAAGGATCGACCCGCGTCGCCGAGGCATCGGCGAAGCGGCCCCGATCCTCCGGCCCCATCTGCTCGGGCCCTCGCTGGGCGGCGCGGGAGCCCCGGCGATCCTCCTGACGTGTGCTACGTAGCCCCATGGATCGGGGGTAGGAGGAGGAGGAGGAGGAGGAGGAGGAGGAGGAGGAGGAGGAGGAGGAGGAGGAGGAGGAGGAGGAGCATCGAGGATCGAAGAGGTCATGGACGGAGGTTCGAGGAGCGAGGATCGAGGAGGAAGGGAGGATCGAGGGTCGCGGATCGAGTAGGAGGGAGGTTTGGGATGCTGGTCCTTTCGGAGGTGGATAGACCTCCTACCCTGACACGTCGATTCAGGAATTGGCCGTTTTTGGTTCGCGAGAGGGCGTCGCAGCGCCTTTTTGCGGGTCCAGGTCCGTCGGTTTCGGTCCCAAGCCGCTTTCACTAAGGGGAGGTCTGCTAATGGAGGTTTGTCCACCGCCGAATGGAGGCCCAGAGATCTGACGCTCCAAAATTTAATTATTGGAGCGGCGGGTTTTGGCCGTTTCCGGCCTCCGGGGGCCCTCGCCGAGCCTCGGGACCCTGAAAAAGCGATTCAGGTAGAAAAACCAACCCTGGGGAAGTGGTCCAGACATTCAGGGCCCACGCATCGAACAAACAAAATGGAGCGGCCGGATGTCTGGGGACGACACACGCGCCCGCGACCGCCAGCGTTGCCGACTTTCGGCGGCGAGCGAGGGGGGTGAAGTGAGAAGGGGCGGGACTTCTCAGAAGGCTCGGAGGTCCCCCCGGCCTTGTGAGAAGTTTTCTAAGCCTTCCCCGAAGACGCAGAAAACTTCCCAGAAGGCGCGAGGGCTTCTGTGAAGTCCCGCCGCCTTCTGAGAAGGCCTTCTCCTTCTCACTTCCCCTCGCTCGCCGCCGAGACTTCCGCATCCTGAGTGTGTATAGCCTGTCCTCCCGGCTGCTCATCGTCGAACTCTTCGACGTCTGAGCGTCCCTTCTTCCTCTCGGCCGTCCCCCACCCCTCTTTGCTCGCCGGCCACTTTGCTAGTTGGTGCCCCTGTCTAGCTTCTCGCTGGAGCGGAGTTCACCGCCTCGCCGCTGACGAAACAATCAGGAGGGAGCAAAAACACACAGACACAATGAATCGTCGATTCCCAGGAATATATGGGAAAGTATGGGAAGTGGAGGGAAGACGACAACCCAGAATCTATATATATATATATATATATATATATATATATGTAGGGGATCCGGTCATGTGTGTCTATTTGCTTGTGTGTCCCAGGGCCCCTCGAGCACAGCCTGTCCTGCTGGAGAGCCTGTCCTGCGCCGGCCCTCGCTGCGCCGTCGCACTGAAGGGCTCTCCCGTGGACAGGCACACGCTGGTGCCGTACCGCACGTCCTGAAGGCTTGGCATCGCTCGGACGTGTGCATTTTCTTCTCGGCGAGGACCATCGAGGAGCATCCTTGATCATTTGGCGAAGAAACCACGCACGAACGTGAACAAAAACACAGGGCATGGACGTCCGAGCGATGGCGAGAGGGTCACCGAGCCCAGATCCCGACGTCATGATTTGTCATACCCAGGCCGTCCTCGAGGGTTAAAAATAGCACCAGGACGTCGACATCTCAAATACAGTAGTCCAGATAGGTCTGTAGGTCTGGAGGGCTATGTCTTAAGACTCTCAGGGCAATTACCATGGACCCCCAAAGGCCTCGACCCATTCCCCTGGTCGTTGCTCGTCGGGCCCGAGGCCTGGCAAGGGCCCCCGGCGGCTAAAACGCCCGTCGTGGTTGCGTCATGACCCGAGGGGGTCTGGGCGAGGCGGCACTGGCGCTGGCCAAGCAGCGGCAGCAAAGGTCCTCGCAGCAGCGCGGGGCCGAGCACCACCGGAGGACCCGGCGGCGGCGGCGTCGGGGACGACGACGACGGCGGCGAGGAGGACGGCGGCGGCGGCGTCGACGACCGCGGCGGCGAGGGCGACGAGGACGGCGGCGGCGGCGGCGGCGGCGGTGACCACCGCAATGGCGACGAGGGCGGCGGCGGCGGCGGCGGCGGCGGCGGCAACGACGACGACGACGACGACGACGACGACGACGACGACGACGACGACGACGACGACGACGACGACGACGACGACGACGGCACCGCACCGCTGGAGGACCGGCCAGGGAGCACCGGCCGACGGGGCCCGCGAGGCGGGGCCGCAGCTCCTGGAGCTGCCGCCCGCGGCGCGAGGCCGCGGCGGCGGCAGCCGCAGCACCAGCCCCCGGCTGGACCCGGCGAAGCGGGCCCTCAGGCTCAGCCACGGCCAAGGGGAAAGAACGATTCAAAAATTGGTTTTCTGATTTTTGTGCACAATTTTCTGACTGGGGGAGAACGATGAAAAAAATAAGTTTTCCTGCCCGCGGCCGGTTTTTTCTAATCGTCATCCCGGGCGCCGCCGCGTGAACACGACCCCCGGTCATTTATTAATCGTCATCCTCAATTACTTGAAGCTCCTGGGGGCCCTCACGGGGCCTCGGGACCGTCACATAGCGACTTGGGACAGAGCACGACCGTTCCCCTGGAATGGGTCCAGGTCTCCAGGAGTCCACGTCGGGAAAAAATCATGCCGTCGGGGCTTCTGGGGAGGGGGGTATAGGGGGAGGGGGAAGTCTTCTCAGAAGCACCCCTGCTTCCGAGAAGGCGCAGGCTTTTGTCCGTAGATGTAAGACCGGCGCCTTCTGATAAGCAGCCTCCTTCTGAGAAGGCTTCCCCCCCCTACCCCCCTTTGCGCGCCGCCAGCAGGCCTTTCAGCCCAGACATCCGGCGCCCCCCAGAACATTGAGGGGCGGGTTTTGGTCGTTTCTGGCTGGGGGTCCTCGCCGGGCCTCGCCTTCGAGGATCGAAGGAATTGTGTTTTTTCCGCGGCGGAAGGCGGCGGAAGGTCGGCGGAAGGTGGCGGAAGTACAACGAGGCCGCCTCCGCTTGCGGAAGCCGGCGGAAGGGCGGCGGAAGGTGGCGGAAATCACAGATGCGCCCCCAAGAGATGGAAATGTTGTTGGGTTCATGGTTTCAGAAATCCGCAACATGCTTCCGAACTGCTGGATCTCAGAGACTTCCGATGTATCTCTGTCCCCTTATGGCCCCTATCCTTAAGGCGGGCCTGTCCCTCTACAGGAGGAATGCTCAAACATAGTAAAAACAATAGTCTGGGGACGATTTGTTTACCATGTTTGGATATTTTAGTGTAGTTTTGTTGGGTTTTATGGATCGTTTAAAATTCCCCTGTATGGGGGACAGGCCCGACTCAACCCTATCCTGGCTTCGTCTTGCGCTGCCCTTCAAGCCAGCGCAAGACGAAGCCAGGATAGAGAGATCAGATGCGCCCCCAAGAGATGAAAACGTTGTTGGGTTCATGGTTTCAGGAATCCGCCACATGCTCCCGGATCTCAGAGAATCTTCCGATGTATCTCTGCCCCCTGATGGTCCCTGTCCTGGCCTCCTCCTGCGCTGCCCTTCCAGGCAGGGGGCCAAGCAGAGGCAGCTCAGCCGGCAGCGCGACCGCGACGCCAAGGCCGAGCCGTGACCGGGGCGGGCCACGGGGCTCCGCCGCCCGCCTGGGGCGCTGCTGGAGCAGCCTCGTCGGCCTGCTCCTCCTCCTCCTCCTCCCTCCTCCCCCTCCTCCCTCCTCCTCCTCCTCCTCCTCCTCCCTCCTCCTCCTCCTCCTCCCCCTTCTCCTCCCTCCCCCTCCTCCTCCCTCCACCCCCCCCCCTCCTCCTCCCCTCCTCCTCCTCTCCTCCTCCTCCTCTTCCTCCTCCTCCTCCTCTTCCTCCTCCTCCACCTCCTCCCCCTGCCCCTCCCCCTTCCCCGGCCTGAGCGCAACAAGGCATCATCAGAGACGTCCTTCCTGCGCCGTCCTCCCCTCATTCAGACGGAGCCTCTGGCGAGCAGGCCTAGGAGGGGGGGGCCTCCGCTTCATCCTCTTCTCTTTGGGCCGCCCTGCATCTTCTCGAGCGAGCAGCACCCGACGGAGCTCAGCACATCGCTCATGCCACCGGCCGACCGGCCGTCCTGCCCTGCTCCGCCGCCTCCTGCCGTCCCTCGAGACATCCAGCGTTATTTGTAAGCGCCGTGGCGCCCGGCGACGGCGGGGCAGGCGAATGCAGCAAGGCGAGGGGCCGAAAGGGGGAGGGCGAGGGAGCCCGAGCCCGAGGGTCAAGCAGTGGCGAAGCGTTCTGGCTCGCCTGTGGCCCTACCAAACAATGTTCTCATAACCTTTCGTGGTTTCCACGGAATGTTCTTAGAACATTTCTGGCGGAGTCCGTTTTGTTTTATCACATCGGGTTGATGTTCTAAGAAAATTGTTTTTGTTCTTAGAACATTTTGGGGTTCTACGAGCATTTCGTGGTAGGACTATAGGAATGCCGGGACGGTTGGTCCCTGCTCAAGAGGGGAGGGCGAGCGAGCGTTGCACTATGGAGGTTTCTTGGGCGATCTTGGGGCGACCTTTGGGGCCTCTTGGGCCGCGTTGGACCGTCGGAAGGCCGAAACGATGCAAGTGCCCAAATCATTCGAACGATCCAAGCGAAATGCATGATTTTGACCTCGGGGCCTTCCTGGAGGACCTCCTGGGGGCCTCGTGGGCAGTCTTGGAGGCCTCTTGGGGGCGTATCGGAGCGTTTTGGGCCAAGCCAGCTTGGGCCGTCAGGGTGGCTTCTTGGACAGACTTGGAGCATCTGGGACCCTCTTGGCCTGTCTTTGAGACCATCGTGGACCATCTCTGGTGGACTTGGAGTCCATCTTGGCCGTCTTGGAGGCATCCTCTTGGGCGCCGTTTGGTGAGTCCCGGGCCTCCATGGGGCGTCTTGAGGGCTCCTTCAGGGTCCCCATCGTGGCTGCAGGGTGCGAGCGGGCTTGCGTGCGAGCTGGCGTGACAGCGCATGCATTCAACATCACGGCTGTGTTCCCTCCTTCGTCCGCCTTTCCTCGATATTCGTGCAAGTGCTCCGCCACCAGGCGTGACAGCGCGTGCATTATGTATCAAGGCAGCTTGCTCTCCGTCCTCTGTCATTCCTTGCTCCGCCAGCTGGCGTGGCAGCGCGTGCATTCTATTTCAGGGCAGCTGTTGTCCCGTCAGACGCGCTCGCGCACGCACGACTCGGAGACGCAGCCCCGCCTGGCGGCGTGCTTTCGCGTCCTGCTTCGGGACACGATCCAGGACTCCTCCTCCTCCACCTCCTAATCCTCCTCCTCCTCCTCCTCCTCCTCGTCCTCCTCCTCCCCCTCATCATCATCATCATATCCCTCTCCTCCTCCTCCTCCCTCTCCTCCTCCTCTCTCTCCTCCTCCCCGTCCTCCTCCTCCTCGTCCTCCTCCTCCGCCTCCTCCTCTCCTCCTTCCCTCCTCCTCCTCGTCCTCCTTCTCCCTGGTCCGCCCCTCCTCCTCCTCCTTATCCTCTCCCTCTCCCCCTCCCGCCCCTACTGCTCCACTCTTCTTTTTTCTTCTCCTCCGAGCAGATGGTGCACGCGCCGCCAGTGAGGAAATGTTCGGTGCTGGGCTGCGGCAGCGGTGGCTGTGACGATGGCGGCCCCTCTGGCCCCAGACGTGCGATGTCCAGACTCATAATAGTACGGACTCCCCAGAAGTCCCCACCCTTGCTCCGAGGCCGATGTTGCATCCCGCGCTGCGTTTGGACGGTCCTGGGGCCCGGCGAGGGCCCCCGGGGCTGGCGTTGCATCCCGCGCCGCTTCCTGGCGGTCCCGGGGTCCGGCGAGGGCCCTGGGGGGCCGAGAGCGGCGAAAGGCCGTCCGTCTTGATATTGTACGACGCGGTGGCAAAAGCATGTGCGCGCGCCGACGCCGCACGAACCAGCTGTAATTCTAAGCAGGGTGGTACGGTCCGACGACCGAGGTATAAGATCGAGGTCGGTTCGGGGAGGATCCCCCAGTTTGCCCATGTGTTTGTTGGTTGCTCTTGTGCATCCTGGAGGAGGGCACCCTCGAGTGATCTTTTACGACGCGAGCATCTCAAGGGCGGCTGGCCGATGGCGATTCCTCGGGCTACGTCGGAGCTGGGAACCCTGAGATCCTGGCGATGCAATTTTTTATAACCGGCGTTTCCGCTTCATTTCGGGCCCCAGCACCCTCACAGATCGATCCGGCTCGCAAAATGACGCAGACAGATGAGGTCCGGGGCTCCGGGCGCAATTTTTCGCTATGTTGTACTTTTCGCAACGTCGTTTCTCACTCAAGGAAAATGTGAGCGACGCAACGGGGTCGTTTGCGCCGACATTGGCGTTGGCGCGTACGCTGCCCGCGTGAGGTCGCGCGTAAGCGCCCTCGTTTCCAGTGCGGCGTGTCGCGCTGGCTGCCCGCGCAAGCCGCCGCGTAAGGTCGCTACGTCATCTCGCGCAAAACCCGTTTTCTGACTGTTGCTCATGAGTCGCCGCGCCGTTTGTTCCCACGCGCGGCGTTACGTCCTGGGAAGGGTGCCGCGGACACCGGGGCAAAATCCGCCTCGGACGCACGGTTCGCCGTGGGGTTTACCACGGCGTCCGCTCCGTCTGCTTGGGCGCGCGCAGAACAAACGGCGCGGCGACGTGTCCATTACAGACAGTGCATATAAGTTTGTCAACACTTGCCGCCCGGAGAACCATCCTGAAAATTACTCACCATGCATATGGCACTTCTGCAAAGCCCCAGGGCCCAGATACCTTTGTGTATATACGCGCAGTTCCCTTGGCATCGTTCGAACGTGTGCACTTTGCTTCCGGTGAGGATCATCGAGGAGCATCCTGGATCATCTTGCGGCACGGAGCCGAGAAATGTACAGACAATTGACGTTTTAGCGATGGCAAGTTGCCACTGCACCCATCAGAAGCCTTAGTTCCCTGGACTCCAGATTTCGCTTCAGATCATCAAGAATCTGGGCTGGACCCTGGGCGCTCTCTTGGAACCTCTTTTTGCATAGCATGCTTGTACATCTGGAGCTGGACTACTGCTGAAGAAACCGCTTCGAGTGAAGTCCAGTCTCGTAGCCTCGAATGTTCTTCACTCTAAGCAGGGGTGTTCGTAAATCTAAGCAGGCTCGTACGGTCGGACGACCGAGGTATAAGATCGAGGTCGGTTCGGGGAGCATCCCCTAATGCTCTCTGTGTTTGTTGGTTGCTCCTGTGCATCCTGGAGGAGGGCACCCTCGAGTGATCTTGCATGCTTTGGGGTGCTTCGGCCGGCAGAGGGCCTCACGTTCTTGCAGGATGCTCTTCTGCCTTAGAACCTACGTCGTACACGCTCTGCCGCCGCCGCGGCCCTCGAGTGATCTGATGGTTCGGGGTGCTTTGGCTGGCAGAGGGCCTCGTGTTCTGGAAGGGCGGGGCGATCTTCTGTCTTAGAACCTCTGCCGTACGCGTTCGGCCACCGCCGCGGTCCACGGGTGATCAGATTGTTTGGGGTGTGTTGGCCGGCGGAGGGCCTCATGTAGGGGAACGAACAATGCTATAAACGTAACGGTTCTGAAATTCGCGCGGACCTCCGAGTTTTTCACTTTATGTCAACTGTTCGTTCCCCTATCATGTTCCGGGTGGGTGTTCTGTCACAACCTCGATCCCCAGAGGGGTGGACCCCCCTTTCCTGGGACCGGCTTTTCGTCCTGAGCTGTTTTTGTTGACGACCCCGAGGCCCGTCAACCGAAAAAATGGCGACAACCTCCCGCCGTGGTGTTGTATGTGTGTGACAATTCGAGGGGGGCTTGGCTTTCCGGTCTGAGAGCCTCTGCCGCGCACGCCCCGCCGCCGCCGCGGCCCTCGATCGACCCCGCGCCAGGCGCCGCCCCGAGCCGCCGTGCGCCCCGCGGCTGCCGCGGCCGCCCGCCCGGGCAGCCGCGCCGGCAGCGACATGGCCGGGGAGGCCCGCGCGGCGATGGGGCTCCCCGAGCGCGCTGCACTACTCGCAAAGCGCCTACTCTCAAAGGAGGAAAAGCCACCCCGACCGGACAATTGGCGCCTGCTGAACGGCCCTGGGCGTTTACTAGACAGCCCTGCCCTGCTTGAGTCCTTCCTTGGGCGCGCTTACTGAACGGCTTCGCGTGTCGGGGTGGCTATTACGGGGGTCGATGTTTTGCCCTCTACACTCGCAAACGTCCGAGAAGGCAGGTCCTCAGCGTTGTCATGGATCGTACAGATCTCCCGCGGCGGATATCCAGGCCATCTGCGAGCAGTTGCTTGGCGAGGCAGTGGCACGCGCTTGTCTAGGGGCGGGGGCCGTCGGCTGCACCGGGCCACGCGCAGAGGGGAGCCGTCAGCTGGTACTCTGAGAGGCCCTCGGTCCCCCAAGGGTCTTTGGCCGTTTCCAGCCACCCGTGGCCCTCGACGGGCTTCGGGGCTGCCAGCAAAACTCGGGCCGGACGAAAGGGGGGGGTTGGGAAAGGGATGGGGTACGAAATCTGCTGCACGCAGCTGGTTTCGGCCCCACCGAGGGGCCCATTCCTCGACACATGGCCGACTACGGCGCCGGGAGGCGCCGGGAAAATCAGCTACGTGAGCTGATTCTCACCCCCCCCCCTTTGCTATCCCCCTTTCGCCTGGCCCGAAAAACGGCTCGGGACGAAGATCTGGCCCTGTGGAGGTGGTCCAGATCTCTGGGGGTCGACGTTGTGAGCGAATCACGACAACGGGCTGGAGGGGTAGTCGGCCACGCGCAGAGGGAGGTAGGGGGAGGGGGGGGGGGGGGGTTGTTAGGAGCACCCCTGCTTCGCAGAAGGCGCGGGCCTTGCCTAGAGATGCAAGGCCCGTGGCTTCTGAGGAGCAGCCTCTTGCCAGGAGGCCTTCCCCCCCCCCCTACCCCTCGGCGCGCGCCGCCAAGGCCCCAGAGGTCCGACTCTCCAGCAAAAGAACTTGGAGCGATGGGTTTGGGGCCAGTTTCGGCCTTCGGCGTCGACGTCATCGTTGTTGTCGTCGTTCTCGTCGCCGCCGTCTTAGTTGGCGTCCACGTTGTCATCGTCGTCGTCGAGGTCGTCGTCGTCGTCGTCGTTGTCGTCCGCGTCGTCCGCGTCTTTTGCTGGCGGTGGCGACGTCGCCGTCGCCGAGGAGGAGGAGGACGAGGAGGAGGAGGACTAGGAGGAGGAGGAGAACAGGAGAGGGAGCAGGAGGTTGAGGAGAAGCAGGACGAGGATGGGGAACATATCTGCTCCTGTTTCTGCTCCTTGTCCGCCTCCGAGCCAGTTCGGGAGCTGTCAGCTAATGTCAGATCGAGAGCTCGCAGCAAATGGAGAGCTGTCAGCGACTCCCCCTCATTATCCCTCCCCCTTCCCCTCCTTTGTAGTGCCTCGTGCCATCTCTGAGGCCGCACATCCTTCTGCTCTTCATCCTCCTTTTTCGCACCACCATTATTACCATCATCATTCGTCCTCCTCTTCCCTCGCCCCCCTTCCCCTATCTTCCCCCCGCCCCCCGCAGCGCTAACGCCCCGTACTTGCCTTGACCTTGCGCTCTGACCAGTCTGCTCGGGGCCGCTCCGCCGATCCGATCCGCCGGCTGGAGCAGGGGCGCGTTCCCTACCCCAGCCCGACAGACCCGAAGGCAAGAAGCCTCTCTTCGCCCCCCTTGCCGACATCGAGGCGACGCCGAGGCGGCGCACTGCCCTCCGAATCCCCCTCACCGCCATCATCAGCAGCCCCCTCCCCCTCCCCCTCGTCCCGCTCCCCCTGCCCTCCCCCTCCTCCTCCTCCTCCTCCTCCTCCTCCTCCTCCTCCCCTCCTCCTCCTCCTCCTCCTCCTCCTCCTCCCCTCCTCCTCCTCCTCCTCCTCCTCCTCCTCCTCCTCCTCCTCCTCCTCCTCCTCCTCCTCCTCCTCCTCCTCCTCCTCCTCCTCCTCCTCCTCCCTCCCTCCTCCCCGCTCCTCCCCTCACCACCATCACCATCAGCCCCCTCCTCCTGGTCCCCCTCCCCCCCCGCTCCCGCTCGGGGCGGCTGCCGCCACCACCGCCGTCGTCGCCGGCGCCGCCGTTCGCGCTGCTGCGCTCGTTAGTTCGCTGCCGTCGTCGTGCCGCTGTGTCGACCTCGCCGTCGTCGTTCGTCTTCCTCGTCGCCGTCGTCGGTGGCCCCGCTCCGTCTTCCCCGTCGCCTCGTCGCCATCGCCAGGGGCCCGTCGGCGGCTCCGCGGGCGCGCGCGAGGCCAACCCTGAGCCCCAAACCCCAGAATCCTGGGATACCCCTCCACCTCCGGCCCCCCACCTCAAGCAGTGGCGAAGGGTCCTGGCGTGCCCATAGTCCTGCCAAGCAGTGTTCCAAGAACCTCTTGTGGTTCCCGCGGAATGCTCTTGGAACATTTCTTGCGCAGCCTGTCCTGTTTTCACACATCGAGTGTATGTTCTAAAAGAACATTGTTGTTGTTCTTACAACTTTCTGGGGTTCTATAAGTAGGGCTGTAGGAATGCCGGGACGGTCGGTCCCTGCTCAACCACCCCTCCCCTGTGCTCCTCCCTGGCCGGCCGACGTCTCGGGCGTCGGCCGCCTGGTCCCCCCGCCCTCAGCGGGCGCGCCCGCGAGAGGTCGCGGACCCCGCCTTCGACGCCATCCCGAGCGAGGCCGACGACGACTCCTCGGACGGGGAGGCGGCGCCCTCCAGTCGATAGGGGGGCGGGGCCGACGAGAGCCTGGCGGAGGGCGGCCCCGAGGGGGAGGAGGAGAGGGAGGGGGGGCGGGGGAGGGAGGGAGGGAGGGAGGGAGGGAGGGGGAGGAGGTGGAAGAGGACGAGGAGGAGGAGAGAGGGAGGGTGGAGAGGGAGGAGAGGGAGGAGAGGGAAGAGAGAGGGAGGAGAGAGGGAGGAGAGAGGGAGGAGGAGGAGGAGGAGGAGGAGGAGGAGGAGGAGGAGGAGGAGGAGTAGGAGGAGGAAGAGGACGCCTCCCCGAGGGTGAGCGCGACAACCTCGTCCTCTCTGATCTGATACATTTATTTGGTCGATGCTGATGTCTGTATACGCATTCTGCCGCAGTACTTGAAACTGCCCCGCCAATGCCGCGATGGAAGTGCACCCCCGTGCTGGTGACGATAATCCCCTGGGGATGATCAAGTTCGGGGCCAGGCGGGATCATGTATTTTTTCCCCGAGGTATCGATGTCACGACGTCTGGTTCGGTCTTCAAGATCGGTATTCAATAGTCTCCATCTTCGAAACTGTGCGTTTCGCCTGAGACATCCTCAAACCATGATCGACCCACGAACCCGGAAAAAAGGCATCGTTTCCAAGACGTCAAACTTGGGCGACGGGCAATTGCAGTGCTCAGAGTAGCTATCGCGATGTACCGCGACACGGGCTGTGCCGTACTGCGCCGTGCCGTGCTGAGTTCAACGCGTCACGCCGCGTTGAACCGCGCCGCGCCCTATTGCAATGTTGGTCCAGCTGTCCTTGGCGTCGGAAACGTGGCCGGACTGGTTCGGATGTTGAGCTCGAGCTGCCTGAGCGCATAGCTCGGGCTAGTTCTAGTCGGGACGCGTGGGGCGCTCGACCAGCGCGGGCTCAAGATCCGATTCGGTGCCGAAGCCAGCGCCCGAGACATGCAGCGCCGCAGCGGGGCCGCGCCAGGCGGGGGAGAAATGTGCGATGCGTTCAGCCAGCTCGAGCTCCAGATCGAGTGCGGTGCCGAAGGGGAACGAACCGACCAGTGGGGCGAATCCTAACCGAAACGAAGCGCACTGGAACCGACGACGAGGCCCCCGCTCGACAACTCCTGGAAAAAGCCGGCGCTTCGCGAGGGAATCCCCAGCACATGCTACAGACGGAACCTTTCGCTGCAGTGATCCGCCTGGGCGGCCTGGGCACGCGAAGGCCCGCGGCTCCCTCGAAGCACCCTCGACAAATATTCATGTTCAGGATCCGCCTGGGCAGCGTGGAACACACGTGGCAACACATGGGCCCCTTTGCGCGCCAGAGCAAAACAAGCAAGAGCACGCGTCGGTTCTTTTTTTGCGCCAGGGCGGAACACACACGAACCATGCAGGTCTTTTTCGCCTCAGAGCGGGGTAAGCGTGAAAACGCGTGGGTCTGTTTCGCCCCAGAGCGCAGCAACCATGGAATTGAGCGCATCAGGCGTGACCACACTTGTGTTCCTCTTCGCCCCGGAAAGCAGTAAGCGTGAAATCACGCTCTTCCGCTCTGGGGCGACAGGGGCCCACGTGTTTTCACGCTTGGCTTTCCTGGGGAAAAGGGATGTGTTCGCGTGGCACTGCTCCGCCCTGAGACGACACGGGCCCACGTGTGTTCACTCTTGCTCCGCCCTGAGGCGAATGGGACCCACGTGATTTCACGCCTGCCGCGCTCTGGGACGAAAAAGGCCCACGTGTATTTGCGCTTGCTCCGCCCTGAAGCGAAGATAGCTGGGGCGACATGGACGGCCATTCCTCTTCTCCAAAACGAGCGTGTCGCTCGAGACATGCTTAGAAATTCTGCCCGCATCCTCCAGCGGGCACGCAGAAAGTAAGAAGTTCAATGTTTTTTGTATGATTGCTGGGTTTCCAGACCACGCTATTCATTCAGTATTCTGCGCAAAGTGGCCCGCACTCAGTTTTGCAGTACGTACCCCGAGTTTCTTAACAAGCGTCGGGGGGGTCGGCGTCACCCCCGCCGACAGGCCCACATCGACCCCCGTCGCGGCGCGACGACGAGGCGAGGTCGACCAGAAACCCAGAGCAGGGATTACGAGGGTCAGCGGACCTGATTATCTGTCGAGGACCCGACATGAGGGGCCGTCTTCCTCGAGCGGGCACGCGCGAGAAGGATTTGTTCTTTTAGTTGGGCGGAAATCCGCCAGCCCACCCCGAGGACGGCACCGGGGACAGATGTCCATCCTATGAGAGAGTCCTGGGCTTGAGCCCTTTCTGGGAAACAAAAGTGAGAAGAAGCAGGGGGGTGGGTTATAGCATCGCGATCGGCTGCAGCAAGGCTCCAGGCTGTGCCATCAGGAACGGAGGTACTCAAAGTGCGGATGGTCTGTGATACATTATTGGAGGGGTAGGGGGAGGGAGGGCAACGTATTCGTCCTTCCTCCCCGTTCTCGCCGCTGGTGTTGCTGACCCTCGGACTTCGGCCCACGATCTCGAAGAAGGGGAGCAACGGTGGGCGCACCCTGCTCCTGACTGCTCCTCCTCATCCTCATCCTCCTCCTTATCCTCCTCATCCCGCCTCCATCCTCCACCCTCCACCTTCCATCCTCCTCCTCCTCCTCCTCCTGCTCCTCCTGCTCATCCTCCTCCTCCTCCTCCTCCATCCTCCTCCCTCCTCCTCCTCCTCCTCCTCCTCTCCTCCTCCTCCTCCTCCTCCTCCTCCTCCTCCTCCTCCTCCTCCTCCTCCTCCTCCTCCTCCTCCTCCTCCTCCTCCTCCTCCAGCGCCAGCGGGTCGGGGCCCCCTCTGCCGCCCGCGCCACGGGGCCCTCGCCCCGCCCCCTCCCTTTCCCTCCGCGGCCGCCGCCATGGCCTCGGGCGGCGAGACTGCGCCGCGCGCCCCCCGCCCCCGCGCACTGCAGCGGCGCGTCGCGCCCAGTATGCCCGCGCGGAGGGCAGGGCGGCGGCGCACCTCCTCCGCGCCTTCGCCGAGGTGCAGGGGCATCGAGGACAGGAGCCGTCGTCCCTCGCCCTCGCCCTGCGCCAGGCGCTGGAGTCTTCGCGAGGTGTCCATGGCGTGCGTGTACCTCAAGATGGTGCGCGTGGTCATCCACCTTGTGCAGATCTTCCCCCAGTCGCTGGACTTCCGCCAGACGACCTTCCTGGTGCACATGCTCTTCCTCGCGATGGAGAGTGCGATCATCTACCAGTGGACCTTCAAGGTGCCCAGGTTCTTCCTCACGATGTTGAGCGTGGTCATCAAGCTGGGCTGCACCTCCGAGGCGGTGTGCAACTGCCTTTAGCAGGTGCTCCAGATCCACGAGCTGTCGCTCTACCTACCGCACCTCCTGCCCAGTCGGGTGCTCTTATGGCTACGCCTCGTCGTCGACGGCGTGTCAAAGGGGCGCGTAAACCCAAGGAAGCGGACGAGGTCGAACATGAGGTCAAACATGGATCGACGCTCCATGAGCGCCGAGCCTCCGTCCCCTGCGATGCGGTCCCCATTGGACCCTCACCACTTGTTCCTGGCGCGGGTTTAGCTGAGGGCGTGTGCGCCCATGGCGCAGGCACCGCAGACATCACAGGGCCGGAGACGCCCTTCCCTATGGCTCCGGTGAAGTGTCCTACGGATAAAGCTGGCAAGGTTGGTGGGCTCGACGATGGCGGCTCTGTCGGTCCACCTATTGCCCAGGTGTCCCAAGTGTTTACCTCGGAGCTCTCTGACGCGAAGTCGGGGGAAGGGCCCAGAGAGGCCCAGTCGAAGACCAGCGACAATAATCCAGTGATGCAGTCAGCCCTCTGTACTTCCGTTCGGCGCGATGGTGGTTTGCAAGGACAACGCGGAAGTATCCAGGATGCGAAAGCTGGTACAGAGACAAGGACCGTACGTTTGTTCACTGGGATTTTCGGGACCACCGTTGGCGTGAAGACTGAAAGGGCGTGCGTCCATGATGCAAGCGCCAAGGTGGGGCCCTTTACGACTGCCAGCCCAACCGACTTGACAGGCGTGTTCGCATCGAGAGCCACGCCTGAGTCGGCGGTCTGGCCGATCAGGCCTGCCGCACGGCTGCCTGCCTGTGCCCCCGTGGACGCTCGAGTCACGGGGCAGGGATCGCGCGGCAACTCTGCTGGAAGCACCGGGCAGCCATTCGGGGTGACGGCTGATGCGTTCTCCGAGGCTCATCGTGTGGAGGTTGATGAGGTCCACGAGGGTCCGTGCAGTCTCACTGATCGAGGCGCTGCTGGTGCTTCAAGTCAAAGGCACAATAACAAACCGCACCCAGCTAACCAAGCCCATGGCGAAGCTAGCGGGGCGATGACCGTGAGCCGAACCCATGGTGAGGCTCACGGCGCAACTGCCGCTACCAGGACCCTGCACACTGGCATGAGGGTCAAAGCCAGTGGCCGTTTGGTGACATCTGGTCCTGGCAAGCGGCGTGGCCGCCCTCGCCTCTCCGCCATACCCTTGGGCCTGTGCGGCACAGTGCACAGCGTCGACTTCATGGTGGGAGGCTTCGGCCATACAGAGGAATATGGTGCTCTTTGTCGACTGGGACCCTCCCTACCAGTTTGCAGGTTGCTCCATGACCTTCCATCCACGGAGCGAGTGGCAGCATCTCTCTCCGATATGAGGTGCTTGCTATCCCTCGGTGTTCCCTCTTTGGCTGAGCGATGCTTCGGGGTTGTGGGTCACACGATGGAGGGCCGGCTTCTATGTCCTCCCCGTCACTGGCGTCCCCGTGGCGCTCTCCTGCTTCATGTTCGGCGGGTTGTTCTTCGTCCGCGTGTGGGCCTTCCTCCGCGTGTTGGTCTACCTGCCCCTGGACTGCTTCATCCACGAGTGGTCATCCCTCCACACTTTCTTTTACCTTGCCCTTTGCGCTACCACGGCGTGAGGGCGCCACGCTGTCACTCGTCGGTCGCGCACGCGGCCGCTCGGGAGACACGCGTGAGGCGCTGCGCTCCCTCTCCTCCTCCTCCTCCTCCTCCTCCTCCTCCTCCTCCTCCTCCTCCTCCTCCTCCTCCTCCTCCTCCTCCATCCTCCACCCTCCCTTCTCCTCCTCCTCCTCCTCCTCCCTCCTCCTCCTCGTCCTCCTCCTCCTCCTCCTCCTCCTCCTCCTCCTCCCCCTCCTCCTCCTCCTCCCCCCTTGGCGAGGTGATCACCGCGATGCGGCCCAGACCGAAGCAGGGCCCCGGGTGAGTGAGCGGCGCGTGGCCGCCACGGCTGACTGCAGCACTGGGGGACTTGCGGGGTGGGGCAGACCGGCAGGCAGGCAGGCAGAAGGAGGCAGGCGGAGGAGGTGGGGGAGGACAAGGAGGAGGAGGACAAGGAGGAGGAGGAGGAGGAGGAGGAGGAGGAGGAGGAGGACGCGGAGGAGGAGGAGGGGGAGGAGGGGGAGGAGGAGAAGAAGGAGAAGGAGGAGGAGGAGGAGGAGGAGGAGGAGGAGGAGGAGCAGGAGCAGGAGCAGGAGCAGGAGCAGGAGCAGGAGCAGGAGCAGGTGGAGCAGGAGGAACAGGAGGAACAGGAGGAGCAGGAGGAGGAGGGTGGAGGAGCGCACATCGGCGGCGGCGAGACTTCGGGGGGCGATCAGCAGGAGGTCGCTGGGGCCCGCAGCGCCAGCGGCGCGCGCCCGGCGGGCCCCCAGAGGCAGACGTCGTCGTCCTCGGAGTCGGACTCTCTGCGTCTGGCCCCAGGTCCCGGCAGGAGACGTCATCGGCGATCTGCCCAAAGATCCGACGCTCCCGACAGTTGGAGCCGCAGGTTTCTGGCCGCTTTCGGCCTCTGGGGGCCCTCGTTGGGCTTCGGGACCATCAAAGAACGACTCAGGGCGAGAAACCGGCCCTGAGGAAGTGGTCCAGACCTCCGGGGCGCACATCCGCGGCGAGCGTGGGGAAAGCGTGGAGGGGCGGGCCTTCTCAGGCGTGGTGTTCTGCTATTTTCGGCCTCTGGAGGCCCCCACCTGGCCTCGAGACCGTCCACAAGATGTCTCAGGATGAAACACCGGTCCTGGGTGATGAATCGCAGCGTGAGAGCACGTGTCATATCTTCTTGAAGTTTCGCAGGCGGGTACAGACGGGCAGGAAATCTGCGTCCAGGCCTGTTGGTGGAATACGTTCATCAAGGATTACGGACGATTTGTCTTAGAGTGTGGGTCGTCGTGGTATCAGATATTGTTGCGATCGTGACCCGTTTGTCAGACAACGGGAAGGGTTTGTGTGATGGCAGCCTCGGCACACTCGTATGGCATCATGTGCGTTGTGGCAATTGGGCCGCACGCCTGACGCGACGAGGAGCCCATGAGCTGTTGAAGGCAGTCGTGCCTTTTTTCACCCTGCTTTCAAGCCGAATCGGCTGTGAAAGCAGGCATGACTTACCCAGACTTCAGAATTCGTTGTGCTAAACACCTCAGGGTGAGAAAACAGTTGTGCCGCCTCCTTTCAAGACTCGAGCATTGCGACTGCAATTCCGCAGCATTGCCAGTGTCATTGCCGTCTCAGTTGTCACCAGCGGCTTGGTGAAGTGTTGCGCTCCTTGATCGCTCGGAGCGGCTTCCCGGCCGCCCGCCACATGCAGACCGAGGCCGTCGCTGCCGCCGCCACGCCCTTTGGCTCCTGCCAGAGCTCGCGGGCAGGGTGCTGCCGCGGCGCGGTTGCCAGGCTCCTCCTCCTCCTCCTCCTCCTCCTCCTCTTCCTCCTCCTCCTCCTCCTCCTCCTCCTCCTCCTCCTGGCAACGCACGAAGCTCAGTTCAGTGGCGGGCCTCGCCGGCAGCCCAGCACAGCGCGCGCCCCTTTGCTCTGCATGCCGTTGAGGGCGTCCTCGGCCCCCGCGAGCACCGCGGCACCGAAAAGGGCGCCCGGCTCCTCCTGGAGGGGAGCCTGTGCCGCTGGCGCTGGGAGAAGGAAGCTGCCTGCCGCCGTCGCTCTGTGCAGACAAACCGCCTGGCAAGGATGAGCCGTGTCCCAGGGTTGCCCTTGCATCATTCCCTTTCGGCCGGTCCTTGGCCGCTTTCGCTAGCCGCGCCCCGCTCGCAAAGTGTCGACAGGACCTTCCAAGGCCCTTGCATCCTTATCGTGCGTCCTTGGTAGGGGTTGGCTGTACGGCTCGAATCTACCCCTGCCCTCAGCTAGGATCTCAGCGCCGAACGGCTGAAAGGACAGCTCGGCGTCCACGATGATGCCGTGATGCCCATGACCTTCCTTGTCTGCACAAGTCTGGGAACATTCGGGAACATATGGGAAGCGGGGTGAAGACGAACACCCAGAACAGATGGAACAAGTATTCGGATTGTTGGGATTGGTTCGGGAACTGGATCATATATGTACGTACATATGTACACACATATGTACATATACATATATATATATATATATGTGTGTATGACCAGTGGTGGGCTGTTTTTAGTCCCATGACTTTTTGAGGATCGGGGGCGACGTCGGGGTGGTGTGGTGTATACTTGTTGTTTCCGTCCACGACGGACAGCAGCGAACAACGTATGCACCAGGATCCCGTATACCCCAGGATCCGGTTTCTTGTGCGAATTTCAGTGCGGGGCCCGCAAAACATTGGTGTACAGAGTTCGGTTCCCCATTGGTGTCTATTTCCCAACTCTCCTCGGTTGGGCATTCGTTTTGAATAGAGCACTGCGGTCGCGTCTCCCTCCTCCCGCCTCCTCCCGCTTCCTGCCCTCTCTTCGCCGTCGCTGGGGGGCTGCGATCTGCGAAAGTGTCGCCACTTTCGAGGGCTGCTGGTGGGTCCAGCGGAGTGGGGCACCGCACGGACCTGAGGTAGACCTCGTCGTCGTTGGGGGGCTGCGATCTGCGAAAGTGTCGCCCCTTTCGAGGGCTGCTGGTGGGTCCAGCGGAGTGGGGCACCGCACGGACCTGAGGTAGGCCTCGTCGTCGTTGGGGGGCTGCGATCTGCGAAAGTGTCGCCACTTTCGAGGGCTGCTGGTGGGTTCAGCGGAGTGAGGCACCGCGCGGACCTGAGGTAGACCTTGCCGTCCCTGTTGGGCTGCGATCTGCGAAATTGTCTCCATTTTCGAGGGCTGCTTGTGGGTCCAGCAGAGTGAGGCACCGCGCGGACCTGAGGAAGATCTCGCCGTCGCTGGGGGGCTGCGATCTGCGAAAGTGTCGCCACTTTCGAGGGCTGCTGGTGGGTCCAGCGGAGTGAGGCAACACGCAGACCTGAGGTAGACCTCGCCGTCCCTTGGGTGGCTGCGATCTGCGAAAGTGTCGCCACTTTCGAGGGCTGCTGGTGGGTGAGCGAGGCACCGCACGGACCTGAGGTAGGCCTCGTCGTCGTTGGGGGGCTGCGATCTGCGAAAGTGTCGCCACTTTCGAGGGCTCTGGTGGGTCCAGCGGAGTGAGGCACCGCGCAGACCTGAGCGAGACCTCGCCGTCCCTTGGGTGGCTGCGATCTGCGAAAGTGCCGCCACTTTCGAGGGCTGCTGGTGGGCTCGCCACTTTCGAAGGCTGCTGGTGGGTCCAGCGGAGTGAGGCACTGCGCAGACTTGAGCGGGACCTCGCCGTCCCTGAGCGGCCATGTCATGGTGTTGCTGCCCCGCCGGCGTTTCGAGCCCCTTGCCCACAGTGTCCTGTTGGACCTGGCGTCCTTCTTACTGACTCAGGGGTTCACTTAGTCACCCATTGTTTTTCCCTTGATTGTCAACCGGCGAGCCTTCCGAATGCCGCTCGCAGAAGTATATGCGTCCATGTCACGCTGCCGCCTTCTCGTCAAATCTCCCAAGCTACTCCAGACACGCATTGCGCAGGGGTTGGGTACCTCGCCAGGGTAAGTATTTTTTGTGTGTCCCTGGGCCCAAATCATTGCCTGCACCACGTCGCACCCCATTTCCTCGTCGCACAGCGGGCCGCCGCCGACCACCTTGCAGGCTGACCTGTCCGCCCCGAGCTTGAAGCCTGCCCTTGCCCACTGCGCGTAGCGGGCAGATGCCGAGCGGAGCGTTTGGTTTCGACGCGGCGGCGAGCGAGAGGGTGAAGTTAGAAGGAGAAGGCCTTCTCAGAAGGCTCGGAAGTACCTCGGCCTTTGACAAGTTTTCGAAGCCTTCCCCGATGACAATAACAACCTCTCAGAATACGCGAGGGCTTCTAAGAAGTTCCGCCGCCTTCTGAGAAGGCCTTCTCCTTGTCACGGCCCCCCCTTGCTCGCCGCTGGCCACTACGCGTAGCGAACAGATGCCGAGCGGAGCGTTTGGTTTTGAAGACCCAACAGCGGCATATACATAAACTTGTGGCGGTCGCTGACAGAAGGTAGTCTTGGATGTCCAGATCCCGATCGATTTTAGGGCGCCTTCTCACTTCAATAATCTAGCGGTTCCCCCTCTTCCCTCCTCTTTCGGGGGTGGGCAGCAACCCTATGTATTCCCAACGCCGTCCTGCTTCATGCTTCCGCCGCCACTCTGGCTCAAGCCGACGAGCTGGCAATCGCTCGCTCGCCAAATACAGCCAGTAACTAATTTTCCATTCAGCACTCCTCTCGGGGAAGACGGCCAGAGGACCCGTTGCCATGGCGCAGCCGCTTTCGTTCGTCTTCGCGGACCGTGTCACCGTGCCGGGCATGCTCGGTGTCGACATCCAGGCCGAGATCTTGGCCAAGATCGTGGAGTTTAAGCCTGACAAGATCCTCCTCGTCAGCGACGAGACCGTCGACGGCCTGCACGGCGGCTTCTTCGACCCTCTGCTCCCGCAGCCCTGCGCGGGCCTCGGCGAGACGGGCTGCATGGAGGGGCTGCCCGGGGGCGGTGCACCGGACTCCCCCGACGTGGAGAAGTTCGTGCTCCCTCCGGGCGACGCGTGCAAGTCGTGGGCGCACCTCTCCGAGCTGATGGAGTGGGCCTTCCGCGTCGGGGCCACCAAGCGCAGCGTCGTCGTCGCCTTCGGGGGCGGTGCCCTCATGAACGTCACGGGCCTGTTCGCGTCCATCCTGTACCGGGGGATGAAGCTGGTCTACGTCCCCACCACGCTGCTTGCCATGCACGACGTGACCACCTCGCTGAAGACCTCCATCTGCTACGACGGGCGCAAGAACAACATCGGCTCCTTCTATGCACCTCAGGTGATCCTGATTGACGTTGCGTTTTGCAGGACTCTGCCTCGGGGCGAGATGTTCTCAGGCATCGGAGAGCTTATGAAGAACGCATGCCTTTTCGGAGGAAAGTACGCAGACGGTGTCTCTGAAGTGCTGTCCAGGGACCGTATCAATTCCAGCCACGGTGGGTCCGGCGATGAGTTCATGATGGACGACGAGGCTTTGATGAAGTTGCTCGTCTTGGGTATCGAGGCCAAAATGACGGTCCTTGCGAAAGACGCCTACGAGAAGACGTCTGGGATGGTCTTCGAGTACGGGCACACGGTGTCCCACGCCATCGAGAAAGCCTACGGTGACGGTGTCGTGCCGCACGGGTTGGGGGTGACCTACGGCATGATGTCGAGCTCGTATGCGGCCAGGAAGTTGGGGATCATGTCGAGTGAAGATCATGAGCAGCACGACAAGCTGTGCATGTTGCTGCTGCACCGTTGGAAGTTGCCCGAACCACGGCCCAGCGCCGAGCGTGTGCTGGCGCTCGCGATGCAGGACTCCAAGCGCGGCATCACGAGCGAGGCGGAGGACGAGATCTCGGACGTGCTCCTGAGGAAGATGGGCGACGTCGTCGAGACGAAGACCAGCAACCTCTCGAAGTTCCCCTGCAGCCTCGTGCACGAGTGGCTGGTCTCCATGGGCTTCCCCGCCGAGGGCGCGCCCGCGAAGGGCGGCACGGGCGAGCCCTGAGGCGCTCAGACGCAGCGCCCGCCGGGGCGAGGGCACGGGGCTCGCCTTCCGGAGCCACAGGGCGGCCGCGCCGCCCCGGCCCGCCAGGCCGGTTGGCCAGGGGCCGGGGAACTGCCGCGCGCCGCCGCTCCACGACCGAAGAGCCGGAGTCGGCGGCGAGCGAGGGGGGAGCAGAGTCGGAGGGAGAAGGCCCTCTCGGGTCTGCTCGGGAGCCCCCCGGCCTCCTTGAGGAGTGCTCTGAGCCTTCCCCGGAGGCAGAAGGACGACTCCTCAGGAGGCGCGAGGGCTTCGGAGAAGTCCCGCCGCCTTCCAGGAGGCCTTCTGCTTCTCATTTCCCCCCCCTCGCTCGCCGCCGACAGAGACAAGGGTCGGTCCGCGGCGAGCGAATTTGCGGAAGGGTGGCGGTGTGGCGCGTGTCGTGCCAGTACGCAGGACCCCCAGAATAAGTTTTTGCGATGATTGCACGCGTCGGCGCCAGCTCTGTGCAAGGGACAGAGAGCGGCCAAGCCCTCCCTCACACACCGCGTCCGAAAGATTCGTTCCCCGTCGCGCTGATTTTTTTGTCGGTGGGCTCTTCGGGGCCACAGACCAGTACGAAGGTGCTGGTCGTTCTGGCCGGTAGATCGTCGAGGGGTGACTTGGGAGACCTTGTGAGAGACGATGGGCGCCGTCAGAGAGAGGAAAAAACAACGCCGTCCTGTTTCATATGTTGCACTCATTTCTTCCGACCGACGGGTCAGGAGGCCGTGGAGTTCCAGGGCCTGCTTGTCCTCCCGGACGATCTCGCCCAGGACCAGCCAATGCTTGCCGCGCACCCTCGCCGCGGGCAAATTGACCAACATCCCTTTGTGAACAGCAGCGTCAAACCCCCACTCGAGGTCCAGAAAGGCCAGGTACGTGGGCACGCCATGGTAGCGCCGCAGCTCTCCCAGCATCACCGCTGCCAGCACCACGGAGATAGGGTCGCTCGCCAAGCTGATCGTTCCCGCAACAGTCCTGGACCGCCCCCTCAGCCCACGGCGCTTCTTGCAACTGGGCCATGTCCAAGCCAGCCGAAACAGCTCACAACCAGGCCATCGAGCGGACGACGCGTGGGCCTCTTGTTCATGCCTCGGCGTGCACTGCCTCACCGCCCATAGCAGGGATGCGATACCCATGTGACAGCCCATTTGCCTCGCTGGATCCGCCAGCCCCGCCGAGACCTGTCGCCTCGCCAGCACCGTCGACTCAAGAGAAGCCGCTGCGCAGCACGGCGTGCTGTCTGCCCGCCGCCAACCGACCGATCGCTGCCGCGACCTCGTCTGCACGAGGCCCTCCCGCTAGTCCGCGCCAGCTCTCCGCCGGCCCTGCCCACCACCACCCCTCCCTCCCTGGTGGCGCCGGCCCGCGCCCTGCGAATCTCGCATGCTCCAGCGCTCGCGCCACCCCGAGGTCCTGCTCGAAGGTGTTGCGCGCCCGAGCCATGAGGTCAGCGACTAGCGTCTCAACCTGCTGCTGCCTCGACATCGCGCGGCCACGCGCAGTGGGGGGTACGGAGAGGGGGGAGTGCTTCTTGGGAGCACCCCTGCTCTTTAGAAGGCGAAGGGCCTCGTCTGTAGATGTAGGGCCGGCGCCTTCTAAGAAGCAGCCTGCTTTCCGAGAAGCCTCCCCCCTTCCCCCTGCCCCCTTGTGCTCGCCACCAAGTCGCACCGCCCGCCGCTGTCCTCCACTGCGACCTGAAACGCGGGCCCCCCGACAGGTCACGATTCGACAAGCAGTTTGTCCGCCCTGCCTGGGCCCCTCGCTCGTAGCTCGGCGGGCCTCCCGAGAGCCTCCCGCCGCTGCTGCCTCCTTGAACTCGGCATCAGACGGGCATGCATCGGGGAACGCACCCAAGCTCCCCCCTCCTCCTCCTCCTCCTCCTCCTCCTCCTCCTCCTCCTTCTCCTCCTCCTCCGCCGCATCCTTCCCCCTTCCCCCTCCAAGTCTCGGGAAAAAAGTGGCACGCGTGCCCTGGCTCTTGCACCAAGGAACTGGGAGGGACAGGAGGCTTTCGCCTCCCTCCTCCAGGAGTTCCCTTCTGTGGCCCGGGGGGGGAGGGCGAACGACGAACCAACGAACGAACGAACGACGACGACGACGACGACGACGACGACGACGACGAACGAAGATACACAAGAGTCCGGGCTCTAGAACACAGCTGCGCAAGAGGAGGGTCTCTCGACCCCATCCCGACCCGCTCGGCCTGCTCCTCGTCTTTGAGCCTCCCCCTCCGCTCCCGTCCCCGCATCTCGGGCCGGACGACAGGGGGGGATTGGGAAAGGGGGGGTTACGAAATTTGCTGCATGCAGCTGGTTTCGGCCTCACCGAGGGGCCCATTCCTCGATACATAGCCGCCTCCGGCGCCGGGAAAATCAGCTACGTGAGCTGATTCTCAAACCCCCCCGTTGCGATCCCCCCCTTTCGCCCGACCCGAGCATCCCCCCCCCGTCCCTCGCCAAGCTTCGCCCCTGAGGCGCTCGCGAGTCACAGCGCTCTCCGGCGGCCCCTGGGGGGCGCCCGCGGCGAGGCGCGGGCCGCTGGAGGGCACCCCCCGAGGCCTGAAGACCGCCGGGCGCCGACGAGTGTGCCCGAGGGCGTCGCTGCCCGCGCCTCGATCGTTGCCCCGCCCCTCCCCGCCCCTCTCGGGCCAGACGAAAGGGGGGGATTGGGAAAACGGGGGGTTACAAAGTTTGCTGCATGCAGCTGGCTTCGGCCCCACCAAGGGGCCCATTCCTCGATACATCGACGCCTCCGGCGCCAGGAGGCGCCCGGAAAATCAGCTACGTGAGCTGATTCTCAAACCCCCCTTTTGCTATCCCCCCCTTTCGCCCAGCCCGACCCTCCAACCCTGGAGCCCTGGCTTTCGGGCCACACCACTCGGCTCTCTTCGGCGGCAGCTCGGGGACGACCCCGGCATACCCCCGCAGTGCCGCAGGCGAGGCGCAGCGCCGCGCACCGTCGACTACATCGGCGCTGCAAAAGTTTCGCCATACATTGAGAGTCGATCATCTTGCATAAGCAGGGGCAAATCCCGCCCGGTGGGATTTCTAAAGCCGTTTGATTTTACGTCGGGAATTTAGATTACCCCGTTTTAAGTCTGTATTGTTATAGTAAGGGATGAAATCCCACTTTTGAGAATCCTAGATCTTTGATCCGACCGCTCTTGACTCAGTCCGCTAGGATTCTAGGGGGGAAGGGGGTGCCCTCGGGTCTGTCCCTGCCTAGCGATGCCCCTGCCCGTCCCTCTTCCCTCCTCCACCCCATCCCGTCTCATTCGCCCTCCTCGTCTTCTCCCCTCCCTCTCCGCCCCCTCCCGCATCCCCCTCCCCGTTCCACCTCTTTGGAGAGAAGACACAGCGGCGTCAACAGAAGCTGTCGACGGGCCGCGCGGATCGTCGACAGTTTCATGTGTACGCCTTTTCTCGAGAGATGGGGGGCGGCAGGGGGGACGGGGAGGGGGATGCGGGAGGGGGCGGAGGTGGAGGAGAGACGAGGAGGAGGAGGATGAATTGGACGGGACGACGGGATGGGGTTCACGGAAGAGGGACGGACAGGGGCATCATCAGGAGGGACATATTCGAGGTTCGATGAGTATGCCGTTTTGGACATGAATTGTGTTGGAAGGGGCGCCGCAAGGCCGAGGCACACTGGATATGGATAAACATCGAGGCTCTAGGGGCAGATGATCATTCACGTCCCAGTACGATTCGTGCTTCTCGGGAGGGGAGCCCAGAACTCCAAGCTGCAATGGATCTGGACGCAAGTATCGCCCGCAGTTTATTGTTCCGTTGCGGGTTCATGCGGCGTTGGCCCGCCGGCGACGCCAGCGATGGTGTTCAAGGTCGAAGTCTGCGACGCGGAAGCACTGAGGGACGCGATGACGCCACCGGGCCCGACTGAATTCAACCTCGAAAGATCGGGGCCGCCATCGGTTCAAGGTTGAAACATGAACGCGGTGTCAAAAACCTTGGATTCGGAATCCTGGGATGTGCTTCTATTTGTTTGTGTGGCCCTGGGCGCACTTCATCTATGCCGTCTTATTTGTGCATCCTGGGGTCGGGGGCCTTCGAGTGATCTGAGGGTTTGGGATGTTTGGGCCAGCGGAGGGTCTCATGATCATTTTGAAGGGTATTCTTCTGTCCTTGGTCCGACCACGGCTGCTCCGCGCCGCGCCCCCCCGTCGTGATCCCGCGCAAGCCCCGCAGGCAGGGACTGTGCGCCAAGGGCGCGGCGGGGCCCGCCGGGCACGCTCGCGGCGCCCACTGAGCTGGCCCTCCTCGCCCTCCTCCTCCTCCTCCTCCTCCTCCTCCTCCTTCTCCTCCTCCTCCTCCGCGTCCTCGTCATCCTCTTCCTCCTCCGCGTCCTCGTCCTCCTCTTCCTCCTCCTCCTCCTCATCATCATCATCATCATCATCATCATCATCATCATCATCATCATCATCATCATCATCATCATCCTCCTGCCCCGCCGGGAGCGGCGCGCCTACCCATGAGAGGGCGTGCGCTCGCCGCCCCGCTCGGAGGGGTCGCCACGCTCCTGGCGCTGCGGGCTGCGGCGCCGAGGGGCGCGCAGGGGCGGGCGGCGAGGGGACGAGGGGGGGGGGGGCACGAGGAGGAGGAGGAGGAGGAGGAGGAGGAGGAGGAGGAGGAGGAGGAGGAAGAGGAGGAGGAGGAGGAGGAGGAGGAGGAGGAGAGGAGGAGGACTGCATACGGAGAAGTGCGGGGTGCCTGCGGAGCAGGGAGGGGGGCGATAGGGATGAGAAATGATCGGGATGTGTAGGCGGATGCAGAGGGGCAGGAGGGGCAGGAGCACAAGCAAAACCTCGATTGTCCATGTATGGCCTTTCTGGTTCGAAGGGGTTCAATACCGGCCAGCGTATGGCAGGAGGAGTAGCCTCCTCCTGTGTAACTGAAGCGCAGTGCGCGGTCGGTGCAGGGCATGTCGGGAGAGTATGTCACCATGTGCGCTCGGGAGCGGGATTCCTCCTCGCCCTCTCCCCGCCATACCTCCTGACGGTCGGGAGCTTCTGGATAGCGTGTCGCTCCGCCGGTTCTGGCCCACCACGCTTCGGCGCGACACGCTATCCACTTCCCAGTCCCCAGGCGCCAACGTCCCGAGCTTTTCCCAGCCTCCCGCCCCGCAGAGCGGAGCGACAAGCTATCCACTCGCAGGACATGGCGTGTCGCTGGGGCCGGCGGTGCGACACGCTATCCCGAAGTTCCCGACCGTATCCCCTCCCTCGCCGGGCCGCATCCGTCCTCTCTCCTGCCCCGTCGAGGGGCTGCTTGCGCGAGGACGTTGCGCGCGCGCGAGCGGCAAACCTCGCAGCTTGCCAGGGGCCACTGGCAGTCGTAGCGGCGGCGGCGGCGAGAATTTCGGAGAGGAGGGACGAAGAGGAGGAACGAGGGACTATGGAGAGGAGGCGGAGACTGAGGAGGAGGAGGAGGAGGAGGAGGAGGAGGAAGATGGAGGACCAGAGCAAGCCACATGTGCGTAAAACGGTGAGGCAAGAACGCAACCGCGTCCTGAGCCCCCTCCTCGCATAGGACGATGAAAGTGCTCACGAGTCCGAGTGCGGGAGTGGGCCCGCCTGACAGACGAACGCCCCGCGGCCTGCCGTTCGGGCGAGATCCGATGCTGTGAGGGATCCACAGTCAACAGATGCCTTCAAGGGCAAAGCCAAGAACGATTAGGGCACTTTCCAGCGGTACCTCCGCTTTGAGAGGGACCTGCCCCCCCCATCCGTAGAAGTGCTGCACGGCGTCAACGATCTTGCCAAGACGCCGAGGAAGCCTCACCGTACCCATTCCCGGCTCAAGGCACGGCCGGTGTGGCTTGCACTCCGACCTGTCCGCCGCGGAAACACGTGCGCCAGGACCGCGCTCTTCACGGAAGCAACATCCAATTTCCCGTTCCATAACATTCCCCGACGTCCGCCGGTATGATTTTTCCCATCCGCTGCCCCAGAGGTCCCGAGCCCTTTTCCGAGGGGGAGGGGTGTTCGTCTAGGGTCCATCTGTGATGGTCCCTGACCCGAGAACGGGCCCCGTAGGCCGAGGTGGGTGGAGAAGCCGCCGGGCGGAAACCGTCATATCCGCGGAGGTCTGGGCTTACACCGTCTTTATGGCACCTGCGGTTGCCACGACTACCATCACGAGCATGAGGACGACCGTCAAGAACACCTTCCTCGAGCTGCTGGCCGACGGCGACGCCGAAGACAGCGCTGTCAGCGTGCCGCTGCGGCGGACCAGCTCCAGCCCCTGCCTGCTGACCTACGGCGCAGGGGCCCGCCAGGACCACCCAGACGTCCAGCCGCTCCAACTTTTCCGATGCGTGGGTCGGCGGCGAGCGACGGGGGGAAGTGAGAAGTTTTCTGTGTCTTCCGGGAAGACGTAGAAAACTTGTCAGAAGGCCAGGGCACTTCTGAGCCCTCTGATATGGCCATCCCCTTCTCACTTCCCGCCCACGCTCGCCGCCGATGTGCGCCCCGGAGGTCTGGATCACTTCCCCAGAGCCGGCTTTTTGTCCTGAGTCGGTTTTTGACGGTCCCGAGGCCCGGCGAGGGCCCCCAGAGTCCGAAAGCGGCCAGAAACCCGCCGCTCCAATTTTTGCTGGAGCGTCGGATCTCTGGGCAGATCGCCGATGACGTCTCCTGCCCGGACCTGGCGCCAGACGTGGAGAGCTACGACTCCGAGGACGACGACGTCTGCTGCCTCTGGAGGCCCGCCGGGCGCGCGCCGCCGGCGCTGCCGGGCCCCAGCGACCTCCTGCATGTCCAGCCGTGGCCCTGCGCGCCCGCCAAGGAGGGACGGCGAGCGAGGGGGACCCCGGGGCTCGCCGCCGATGTGCGTCCCTCCTCGTCGTCGTCGTCGTCGTCGTCGTCGTCGTCGTCGTCGTCCTCCTCCTCCTCCTCCTCCTCCTCCTCCTCCTCCTCCTCCTCCTCCTCCTCCTCCTCCTCCTCCTCTTCCTCTTCCTCAAGCCAATTTTGGCTCAAGCCATTTTGGCCTCAAGCCATTTTGGCTCAGGCCAATTTTGGCTCCTCCTCCTCCTCTTCCGCGTAGCCATTTTGGCTCAAGCCATTTTGGCTCAAGTGCCATCAGGGGCAGGCACCTGGGCGGGCAGCTCTTCTTGAAAGAGCGTTCTTGGGGTCGTTCCCAAGCGGACACCTTCCGTTTCTTCTGTTCGAATTTCAGTCCTCTGGCACCGCCGCCATGGGAGACTCCGCCGATGTGATCGCGCAGCTGACGCAGGCGATTCAGAACACAGTCTCGGGGTTGCAGACGCAGCTCGAAACTCGCTTCCTTGCCATCGAGACCAACGTGTGCACCCTGTCCCAACATGTTGGCACCGTCGAGAGCCACATCACCGCGTTGACCAACCAGCTCAAGGATGTTGTCAAGATACAGCAACTACAAGGGCAGGAGCTGCAGATGCTACGATCAAATCGTCCAGCATCGTCGGCTGCTTCCACACCATCTGGGACCCAGCACCCGTGGCATCTCGACTCGTCAATGGTGACGGAAACAGGCGTCGTCGCGGAGAAGATGACACAGGCGGTGACCCGACCACTAAGTTCATTGGCCACTTTCCTCGTCCTGTGCTTGAGCGAGTTCGACGGCTTTACTTTGATGGCCTGAAAGCGCAGTTCCCCGACCTCCTCGCCAATTTGGAAACGAAGTTCTTCGCAATTGCTCAGAGTTACCAAATCATTTTCACGAACAAGAGTGACGCTGCAGCTTTTCAGAGTGAGGCTAACCGTGTGGGAGTGGTTTGGACGGATCCTCGGTCACAAGCTCAATATCAACTACGCGTGCGGGCAGACCTCCCGCAACCTGTTCGTAACAAGATGCGTGCGTTCCACAAGACGTACCTCCCTGTGCGCGAGCCCTTGCAGGCATCTTACTTGTGGTCGCCCGACTGCTAGCGCGGCATCGACGGGTCCAGAGGGGTGATGAGGGTCAAGAACGACACAGACGTCTGGAACCTGATCGAGATCAAGCAGGTGAACATCCGCAACGGTGAGGAGCATTTCTGCTTCGAACCCAACTTCGTCGAGCTCGAGGAGTGGGGGATCAGCAAGGAGACGAGCGTGGCGATTCTCGAGACCGAGACTCCTCCGTCACCAGAAGGCGAGAATATGCAGATCTGAAGGCTTCCCTCGCAAGCGACTAATGCTTCCCAGCGTGCTGTGCCTGTGTACAGTCCCTCTCCTCCCTCCTCGTCCGGCTCCAGCTCCGACTCCAGCTCAGGCAGCACTGAAGGTGGACCTGGGCCCATACCGTATTTGCCAGATATGACATGCAAGCTCGTACGTATAAGTGTGTGAGTGACCTTATGAGTGTTCGCGGCGCTGCATGCATGCAGGAAACGCACGGCACGAAGGGTGATGTGCACACGCTTGAGAGAAGTGTTAAGGACCACCTTCATTTTGGCAGCTTCTGCGTTGATCAACCAGGAGCTGGAGGTGTCATCACCAGTATTCGGAAGTCGCTTAGGAACCAGTTTGACAGGGTAGCCTTCTCAGAGATTGCGAAGGGGAGAATCGCGTCTTTGAGATTGTATGGGGCGCTCGCTTCACTCCAGATTATCAACGTTCACTTTGTCCCAGGGCTCACGCGTGGTGAACTGATTGGTCAGTTTCAGAGAGTGAAGCG
The DNA here is from genome assembly GCA_963575745.1 of Prorocentrum cordatum. Taxonomy (NCBI): domain Eukaryota; class Dinophyceae; order Prorocentrales; family Prorocentraceae; genus Prorocentrum; species Prorocentrum cordatum. The sequence continues at coordinate 360,168 of CAUYUJ010008591.1, read as the reverse complement.
TGCGATGTGTTCGGCAGCGACCACCACAGTATTTCTTCTTGGCGATTTCAATTTCCTAGAAACTGGTGATGTTAGGTACTCTGTTCTGGGAGATATGGAGCGGTATGCGCCGCCCAGGTCTGCGACTGAGTTTAGGAAGTGCTTCCCCTCCCTGCTCGAGATTGCCCCCGCCTCTTTCGCGCATCGAGTGAAGACTGGTGACGCTTTTTCGCTGGCACGCTTGGATCGTATATCTATTAATTTACCTACTGCAGATGTTCTTGACCCGGCTCCTGAAAGTTCCACAAGTTGGCCCCTTACAGACCTCCGCAAGCCCTCTGACCATGCCCCTCTATATCTTAAACTTCAGAGCACTGATCACAGACAGCGTTCACACAATATCCCACCTTGGATTGCAAGGCACCCACGGTTTTATGCTCATGTATCCCATCTACTACATCCTTCGGACCTCTCCGCTCACCCCAACGACCGACTCCAGGAAATAAGACAGGTCATGAAGCATGCTGCTGTGCAAATTTGTGATGTGCTCTCAGACGGTGCTGCCACTGATGAAGAGCGCTTGGCGCGTTCTTTGAAGTCATTGCGTGTTGCTCGTTCCCTACCCGCCCATGCCTGCCAATATTCGTGTCCTGCTCTTCTCCGTCACCTTCTCGGTAAAGCTAAATCTGTTCTTCGTGTTTATCCTCCTCCTCTCTCTCTCTCTCTCTCTCTCTCTCTCTCTCTCTCTCTCTCTCTCTCTCTCTCTCTCTCTCTCTCTCTCTCTCCGTACTTTGATGGCGCTCGCTGTGAATGGACGGACAGACCTGGGCTCCGTGCGCATTTTAACGATCTTACCAGGCGGGCGCTTGTCGCCGAAGAGCGGGGAGAGGCTGCTCGCGATATGGCGCCATCTAAGAAAGAACAGCATCTCGCCATAATTCGAAGGCTATCGCATGCACGGGCCAAGAGTCGCCCGAAGATCTTCCTTGCTGCTGTCATAGACGACAATGGGTCTGAGCTTATCGAGGACGCTGCCATGTGTCAAAAGCTCTCCGAATACCGGGGCAACATGTTTTCTCGGGCCGAGGTTGACTTCACGGGGGCTTCCAGATCCTTGGACCCCCCCCCCCCCCCCCCCCCGCACCGACAACTACCAGTTCACCAACTCCACCCGCCAAAGGTTTCCCTGGATCCTGACTGAAGACCAGTTTTTCGACGCCCTCAAATCCAAGGTCGAGCAGGCCCTATGGGGGCACTATCTTGCCTTCATGAATGCCCAGGAGCTGTGTGATAATTTCAACTATTCCAAGTTAGCCGTCGCTCCTGGGGATGTTGCTAAAGCGCGTGGAGACACGCGGCCGCTCGCCCTCAGTAACACCGACAATAAGATCGTCTCGACATGTATCGCATATCCGCTCACGCAGTTCGCTAGTTCATACTGGTCAGCGTGGGTTTATTTAATCGCTTCGCTCATTCCGCCGGCCCATAATGTCGCACCGTGGTCGCCTGTCAGAGTGGTCGTTTGCAGTGTGGAGCTGCGGCGTCGGGAGCTGTGTAGTGTTGGGGGCGTTCTTGGGGCCCTCTTGGGACGTCCTGGAGGCCTCTGGGGCCGTCTTGGAGCCGTCTTGGGCCGTCTTGGGGCCCTCTTGGGGGCCTCTTGGGCCCTCTTGGGGCGATCTTGGAGGCCTCTTGAGCCGTTTAGGGGCGTCGGGGAACCGAAAAGGTTGAAACGCCCAAATCTGTCCACCACCAAAGGAAAAGCACAGGTTTTTGTCTCTTGGGGCCCTCCTGGGAGTTCTCTAGGAGGCCTCTTGGGGCATCTTGGAGGCTTCTTGGGCCATCTTGGAGACGTCTTGGGCCGTCCGGAGGCCATCTTGGGCGTCGTGGAGCGATCTTCGGGCGTCTCGGACCGATTGTGTTGGGGGCCTCTTGGGGCCCTCTTGGGGCGATCCTGGAGGATTTGGGGGAGTGCCCCGGGCCCCGCCCGGGGTGCTTTTGACCCGGGGGCCCCCAGGGGCCGCCCCGCGCGCGCGAACAAGAAATACTGTTTACCAGTTACCGGAGATCTTAGCACGCCTCTGGCCCGTTGGGCCGGCGAATTTCGGGTCGCTCGCTCGCCGACGACATCATGGTCGAATTCAACGGCCGATTGATGATGCGACAAGCGCTTGATAACTCTCAGGCTGCTGGAGGCGCCCTGTTTGACATGAAGAGCGCCTTTCCGTCTGTGCGCAATTTATGGATTTTTTCGTGCTACGACGATGGGGTTCCCCTGTTTTCTTCATCAGCTGTATCCTTTCACTGCGCAAGCGTGTGTGGTGTAGTATAATCATACGGGCCTCCGACGTTGGTGGTTCCTGGGCTCTACGCGGGGTCAAACAAGGGGATCCTCTTAGTGGCTTGTTATCCACCTTCGCTTTCGACCAGATTATTTGTGCTATTGCTGGGCTAGGTCTATATTGGGGGGTGGAGGTGGGGCTACTTGCACCGCAGATTGCTTGGTCACGTGTCGGGCAAATGCTGCGTGCCCGCGGAGGCGAGGTCAAGGCTTTGGCTACAGGCCTTACCGCTGCCTGTGCAGCGCACAACATGTTCGCAGGCTCGGTCTGCTCGCACGTCAGCCAGTTTCACGTCGTCACGCGTGAGGCCCTTTCCCAAGGGCGAGAAGCACAGCAGTTACTGACTTGGGCTCCAAGGCCCAGCATCCCCCCCACGATACTCCTGAAAGCCACAGAAGTTGGCATGAAAACCGAGCCTCCCTTTAGAGGTGATGCCACGTGCTGCGTTAATCCGCACAGCGGCCCAATCTGATATATTCTATACATTGGTTGAAGTATTGAACGCCAAGGTTGAAGCTGACGATTTCTGTCTTACACACAAGTGGTCTCGGGCATATTCCGACTCGATCTTTTTTCCAAATGCATAGAACTCTTGAGGCCCACGAATCGAGGTTTGGGAGCATAGACGTATCCAACGAGAAATCCACCCAGAAGAAGGTCACCATCGACCTGAGAAAGTACATGCTGGGGTTGTCAATCCAGTCTGCGATTTCTCCGAGGATCCTGAAGCTGCACCCGGAGGCCTCCAGAAGTGATATTGACCTGTGAATCTTCCGTCTTTGTATGATTGGACAGAAGTTGCCGCCTTTTATTCACGCCTCTGTGCTGAAAACGATCTGCAATGCATGGAATCCCACCCGTCGATATAGGCAAAAAGTTGGCCCCTGTGTTGTTGGTTGCCAGAACCTTGCTGCTGACAGTCTTGATCATTATGTCCGATGTCCTGCCATTGTTGGGTATGTTCGCTCTCTCCTTCGGCACCTACCTCTGAGCTGGGGATCAGATGTTTCGCATGTTGCTCTCCCCCACCTCTGGCGGGCCAGCGCGTCTGAAACCCTTCCCTCGCACGCCATTGCTATAGATTGCATTCACTCTGCGTTCTGCTGTCTTAGGTCTGGTCGTCCTTCGTCGTCTCTCGCCCGTGGTGCAATCATCGGCCGGCCGCGTGCTAGTGCACGTCGTTCTCGCCAGGTGCGGGCCTTAGCCGTCGGGCCGTGAAGGTAGGGGCTGGGACCCCGCCTGGGGTGCGCCTCCTCCTCCTCTTCCTCCTCCTCCTCTGGCCGTGTCCCTGCGCGCCCGCCAAGGAGGTGCGGAGAGAGAGGGGGACTTCTCCGAATACGTAAGCCATCGCGTTTTCTGAAAAGTCCCCGCCCCCCGGGGAAAAGGACGATTTTGGAGGTTCCGGAGAGATCTTTCCTACTCCGCAGTCGGCCAGTCGGCCCGTCGGCCAGAAAGAGTCGGCCGGGTTCGTGGGGGGAGTCTCAGGCGACCGCAAACATGGACCAAGGGGGCGTGGATTAGCGACGGGGCGGGGCCCATTTCCATGGGGAATGGCGGATTTCCGCCGCCGAGCGAGGCGGCACCGGCCGCGTTTTGGGGATGGCACCTCCCCCGATCCATGGATTTGGCGACCGCGCGCCGAATCCACGGATCGGTGCTTGCGCGCCCCCGAGGGTCGGAGAGTGAACCCCAGTGCCCCGAAAATCCACGGATCGATGTTTGCGCGCCCCCCGAGATCACGAAGGGGGGGGGGCCGGCGGAGCGCACCGCATCACCGACGCCCCCCGAAGGCCAAGCTGTGGCCTCAGCTGGCTTTGCTCCAGATCCTGCCTGCACACCCCCCCCGTCGCTCGCGCCTCGCCGCCGGGGCGCGCTTTCGCGCGCCCCGGCCCTGGGGCGTGCGTGCGCGGCGCCGAGGAGGGGAAGCTCTGCTCACATGGCTGCGTGGCGTCTCAGTTCTGTGTGTTCCGGGAAGGTTCAGGAAACTCCTGACAAAGGGGAGGGACTTCCGAGCCTTCTGAGCTGGGTTTCTCCTTCTCACGCCCCTCCGGGCTCGCCGCCAAGTCGTCACGATCGAAATGGGTACAGAGAGAATGGGTGCGAAGACCAACAGCAGTTCTTGTTCATTTTGAACAGGACTCGCTATCGGTGTCGCCGCGGACGTGGTCCACCCCTGCCCGAAGGCACCCTGCCCAACAGCGGCCGCTGTCGGTTTTGGACAACACCTGCTGTTGGGCATCGCACCCATGTCTGCCGCACATACTTCGGGCGTCCAACGAGGAGGGGCCCGACTGCTGCTCCAAGCGGCTCCCCGGCCTCAGCGACCTCCTCCAGCTCCAGACCAACAGCAAGCCCACCACGGCAGCCGGCCACTCGGCAGAGTGACACTTCACCGGCGTGAGCTCTGGGGCGCAGCTTTCGGGGTGTCTGGGCGGGGCGTCTGAACCCACGCATGCAGGCCGCTGCTGCCGCATCGCGCGCAGCGATCGGCAAGCAGCGCGCCACAGGTCGCTCTCACTCCGGCGACGCGCGCGCCGAGGAGTCCTGCAGCCGAAGCTCCGTGTGGCGGGCGTTCTCTGGCCACGCCGCTGAGGAAACGTTGGACTGCAAGACGTCTGTACCGGATGTTCAGGTCGGACGCGCGCCCCCGAGGCGGACACACACACACACACACACACACACACACAAACACACACACGCACACCCACACACACACACACACACACACATACACACACATACACACACATACACACACATACACACACACATACACATACCCACACACACTATTCCACACTATTCCCTGAGATCCGAGGCTTTCAACAAAACCAACATCGCAACAACGATCCCGACCCGAGCCCTGGACCCTGTCTTTCTGCGCCATCTCTCGAGCGGGATCGGTCTGTGACGGCCCCGGGGCCCGAAACCGAGCAAGAACGCCCGATGTGAACGAGTTTCCACGCCAGGATCTCAGGGTTGGTCTGTCCTTACGCGCCCCGTTGCGAACAACGAGCCCGAGGCAGCCACGGAGCCCACCCACACGCCGTTCGGCAGGCTGCTGCGGTCGCAAATCATGGGAGCCTGGCGTACCCTGTGAATTCTGTCTTTGGCGTCGATTGGGGTCGACTAGCGCCTGGGAGTCGATGAGATAGTGCCGGTGTAGCGTCGGCTAGCGTCGATTAGCGTCGATCTAGCGTCGAGTGGCGTGGACCAGCGTGGATCAGCGTGGCGTGGACCAGCGTGGACCTGTTTGATTCCTCGTTTGGGCGGGTTTGCGAAGCAGCTTCGCGCGTCGGGGTGGTGAAGAGTGGGGGGCGGGGGATTGGCTGCTCTGCGTCGCGTGAGCTGCCACCGCAGGCTGCTGGCGCTGCGGGGCCTCCGCTCCCCCGCCGCCGCCGCGGCGCCCGCCACCCGCACGCGCCTCAGCACCCGCGCGGCGGCCTTCGTGCCCGGCGCCCCGTCGCCCTGCGGCGCCCCCGCGGCGGCGCCCCGGCAGGCGCTCTTCGGAGCGGCGACGGCGACGGCGACGGCGACGACGACGAGGACGACGACGACGAGGACGACGAGCAGGAGGACGACGACGAGGAGGAGGACGACGGCGACGACGACGACGAGGACGACGAGGACGAGGACGAGGAGGAGGACGACGACGACGACGATGACAACGAGGACGACGACGACGACGAGGACGACGGCGACGACGACGGCGACGATGACGGCGACGGCGACGGCGACGACGACGACGACAACGACGACGACGGGCCTCGGGGCCGTCCGAAAACGACCCAGGGCGAAAAACCGGCCTTGGGGAAGTGGTCCAGACCTCCGGAGCCCACTGCATCGAAGACTTTGGACCTGCGGGATGTTCGGGGAGGCTGCTGTACCCTTCCCTCGTTTTGGCCGTCTGGGGCCCAGTCAGAGTGCAAGCCAGGGGAGGTCCACGGAGCAGCGGTATCGGCACACCTCTGTTCAGCCACGCGCAGAGGGGGGTGGGGGGAGGGGGGGGGGCTTCTTAGAAGCACCCCTGCTTCTTAGAAAGTGCGGGCCTCATCTATAGATGTAAGGCCGGCACCTTCTAAGAAGCAGCCTCCTTCTAAGAAGCCCTCCCCCCTCCCTCCACCCCCTTGTGCTCGCCGCCAATCTGTTGCCAGAGGCACGCAGTGGCATGAGCAGAAAGTGGCAGAGCCTCTCGGAGGTCCGCGCGGCTTTCTCGGATCGGCGCTGGACCCCCCCTGGCGGCGCCGCACCTGCCGCCCCCTGGCGCGCTCCACGCGCCCGGAGAGGGTCCGCCGCCGCTGCCAGAACTAAAACACACACACACACATACACATACACATACACACACACACACACACTTTTTTGATCTGCGGCTCCAAGGACGATTCCAGAGAGCGGGTCGTATCAAGCATGGGGCGGCACGCAAGATAATTCCCAGCGGGCCAAAAGCCAACGCTGGAGTGCACATGCGAGGGACAAAATGAACCTCATTACAGAGAGCGGGTCGCAGCTAGCTTGGGGCGACAAGCGAGATAATTGCCAGCGGGCCAAAAGCCAACGCCGGAATGCACAGGCGAGGAATGAACCTCATTAGGCCGAGCACTAGCATGACGGGAAGCAGATGATTGCCAGCGGGCCAAGAGCCGACGCAGGAGAGCACATGCGAGGGACAAAATTAGCCTCATTACGCCGAACGAACACGGCACCCAGTGAAATCGGGGCGACGCACAGTGGCGCCAACACCCGTCAGATCGGGAAGAGAGCACGCAAAGCGGACAACTGCCAACCAGGAGCCCTCACTCACGGAGCAACTGAAAGCTCAATGCTGGCTGCTCGCAACCAGTGGGGGGGAAGCGCCACTGGGCAAGGTCGTCAGTCACCGAAATGCGTCGAGGGGAGTGTAGGGGTTGGGCCTTAGGCCGACGACCCAATCCGGCCAAGGTGCGTGCCCAGGCGGGCAAAAAGGGCCCATGTCCGAGAACGGGGCCAAAGTGGTGAAGGCGACGTAGGCGCCTTCCAGGGGGGGGGCCACAGAGCGGTGTCGACGTAGAAGGTGCGTAGTGTAGGACGACTGGGGCGGGCCTTAGGCCGGCGGTCCCAGCCGCTCGATGACCCAGGTTGGCGAGTCGGGCCCATGTCCGAGAGAACCAGGCCAAATCCAACCGTGTGCGTGGATTATTCCAGCCGACGCCACACGGACTAAGTCCACGGTGCACCGTGGGAAGCTAGACGCAGCGTGGCCAAAGAGGTGTCACACATCCAGGTGGTGCTGAGAGTGCCACGACCTGTCACTGCGGTGAAACAAACACGTCGAACGTCCTGCCATGGCGGTCGAAGTGAAGTAGGGGGGGCGCAGCCGATAGCCGCAGGTCAGTGAATACGTTGGGGGAAGGACGAGAGCGAAGCGGCCACCGTCAGTCAAGGACCCAGCCAGGCGTCGTCGGAAGGCGGTCAGGAGGGTGCCTGCCTGGTGGGGGGGGGACGCCGCCAGGTCGCTGCCGTCGGATGCGCTGCTTATGGAGCGAAAGGGGGGAGGGCCTTCGGCCTGCAGCCCCAGCCATCCAGCGTGAGTGCCCAACGGGCACGACGGGCCCATGTCAGTGTACAAGGCCAAAGTGAACCGTGTGCCGGAAATATGGCAGCCGTTACCACACGGGCTCAGGGCCCACGCTGCACCGTGGGAGTCTAGACGCAATGTGAGTGGTGCACCTCGACCCCAGGAGGTGACACAGCTGTATTAAGGCCGGGGCCTGTCACTGCGGTGAAACCAGTGACTACCCACGGAGGTGGCCCGTGGGGACAGCCGTCCGCGTCGTCTATATCCTCATGAACTGCGCGCCTGTGGGCAGCAAAGGTGCGGTTGAGGACCATCGGGCTGCCGACCCATTGGGCCCCACAAGGCACGTCGGGGGCCCATGTGGCCCACAGGGTCAGCGCGATGGAGACCACTTTGTATAGGGAGGTGGAGGCAGTCCCCAGCTGCCCGAGGTCGATGTCTTCTAGAAAGCATGCGTTGCGTTCTGAGACGGGCTGAGTGGCGACTCGTTGTATTGACATAATCAGGGGGGAAAAGCCTTGAGCCGCAGACGAGCTGCAAGAGAATGCGATGGGGCCCTCTCCGACTGTCCCTCGACGATTGAGCTGCCTTCCTGGGCCTGGGGAGACGGAGGGGGCAGCGCTCCGATAGGATAGACCAGTCAGGCTCACTTGCGGGCGAAGTCCCGCCCGCGCTGCCGTTTGTCAGCGTACTGAGCGTCTCCTCTGGGGGCAGTGCGTTTCTCCCTGGTCCTCCAGTCGGAGTCAGCCCACGTGTCCTGTCGGTGGTCCCACCCTTCCCATGCCTGCCATGATTCCCATCGAGCGGCGGCACTGGGTGCGCCTGTCTGTTCGGCAACCCTGTAATCGGTGTACACCGAAGGGGAACGAGTGGCCTCTTTTGGTTTGCTCCATGGGTACCGTCGATCATCCCCGGTGGGCCCGCTTGAGGCAGCTGCTTGCGCGGCGCCCCTGTCGTCGGCGGGCACCGGGGGGGGACATGGCGTCGTCTTGCTGCCGTCGGCCCATGGATACGGGCGACCGCCACCCCTGGGTCCTTCGGGTGTGTGTGTGTGTCTTGGTGTCAAGCTGTAGTTGCTTGCGATGTCTGTCCGTAATGGTTGGCCAGTCTACGCGGAGCTGGTGCTCGTCGTCCATCTTGTAGGCGTCGAAGCTTGCTTTGTCCCATGCCTGGAGGAAGTCTTCGCATAGCTGAACCGAGTTCCTCTTGGGGTCGGACTTGATGTTGACCCATGGGCCCCAATGCTTGCTGCCTGCCTTACGGACCCAGGCGGCCCAGATCCCGTTGAAGGCGCACCCCAGCGTCTTCTGCAGTCGGATGATCTTGTCTTGTGCTGGCTCGACCTTGTTGGCGTCTGCTTCGCTGATTGACTTTAAGTACATGGGGAGACCGCCCATGAGGTCATCAGGGCGCGCTGGTGGGATGGATGCTACCTGAGGCTCGCGCCCTCGGCCTGAGCTGCGATGCTGCCAAGAGGCGGGTGGGCTCAGTGGCGGGCGGTCTGTGCGGCCGAGTGAGGCATCCTCAGGAATAGGGGGTGGTCGGCGCTCTGGCTTGTTTTCAACTAGCCTCAGCTTCCTGTCGTTCAGCTTCCTGTCGTCGCACATTGCGTCCTGGAATGTGCGCGCGTATTCCCTGACGTACGGCGACCAGGCTTTTGACTCGACCCTCTGTGGGGGTCTGGTCCACAGGATCGGCGGACTGTGGGAGGCCTCACTGTCGCTTCGCTCTGGGATGTCGGCCTCGACTACTTGGCGTGCGGGACTGGCCTGAGCCACGGAGTCATTCCTGTCTGGTTGGAATCCATGAGCCTGCCATTCTGACTCGGATGGGTCCCAGTCAAGCTCCTCCTCGCCGCCGCCACTTCCATACTTTTGCGGGGACGGAACATCTCCTCCCTCTCCGTCAGGCTGTCCTGGTGCGGCAGGCGGCCGGGGGATAGCGTGGTCAGGGGAGGGGTCGGATGGGGTCGCCTGGGGCTTGTTGAGCCAAACGGCAGTGGGGGATCCTTCTTCTTCAGCAATGCAGGTCTTCGTGACCTTCCGCGAGCTGGCGAGGAGTTCTGTTGTTCCTTCTGCGAGGTCGTCCTTCATTTGTGATGGAAAGGTGGTTAGCGTATCCAGTGGCTGCCGCTGGGGGCACTGTCCTTTCTGGCTGTCGAGTTTGTCAACAAAGCACCGCCATGCCTCCTGGTACTTCGAGTTGCTCTCCACTAGGTGCGTGACCACATTGGCCGCAGCTGCCCTCCGCCCGTCCCGCGGGATGCGCAGGGGGTGCCCGTTCCTAGGTATCTCGCCCCCGTAGATGGACTGCAGGAACTGCACCAGGTGCTCGTGGGACCACCCCGACTCGTCGGTCACCTCCCCCACGACTTCCCTTCCCCACCGCTGGGTGTGGGCCACCCAGAGGGAGTAGACTGAGTGACTCCACTCGATCAAAAACTTGACCAACTCGCGGACGGGGCCTCTCGACTGCTCCCCACCGAGACGGCGGGTGGAGTATGTGGGTAGTGGGGGTGCCATGGGTGGTGGGAGAGCCGGTAGTGAATAGCTCTGAGCACCTCCTCCATCTGTGCCTTTTGCGGGCGCGGAGCGAGCTCTGCACGGCCGTCAGCAGTTGCCACTGGTGGGTTGGAGCTCGTGGCTGGCGCTGGGCTGTTTGGGGAAAGATGCGCTGACATGTCGTATATGCCCCACTCCTCTGAGATCTCGCTCATGGCTGGCCTCTTGGTAGGGGGACCTGGGTATATCTCGTTGGAGCATTGGTCCAGTATCAGGTCGAGGGCGCCGGGGGCAATGTCCCAGATGTGAACCAGGCACCTCCTGCAAGCCCAGCTGGCGTTCCACTGCCTCTTGATCCACAGTGATGGCATTGCGCCCCACGGAGGGAGACCTGTTTGCGCAGCGCAGTCCGCGTCCGTCTCTGCGCGCCAAATGAAACAGCCCAAGGCTGGTGCGCCTGGTGGCCACTCAAGCAAGGGGGAAATGGGGGGACAGAAGTCACAGGTGGCTGAGTAGCATTTGGTAAGGTGCACTTCGGTGCCGAACCTGCCATCGGTGAGCCTGTGTGGTGGGAGTGTGGTGCCAGCGCTGGCTGGGCGGAACTGGCGAGGCGTACGTAGGACGAGCTCCTTGAGAGAAGTTGGGGCTGCGGCATCTGATGGCACCCTGAACCCCAGCGGCAGTCGGGCCAGGGAGGGGAGTGTCCTGGCCCTTTTCTGAGCGCGGTTTTCGTCCAGTCTGCGTTTGTGCTCTTGTAGTAACCACTGCATGGGCCTCCTGCAGTTGCGCTCTGTCGTGTCGGGTTCTGGGAGACATATCCCTTTTCTCTCCAGCGAGCTGACCCAGCATTGCTCGCAGAGCCATCTGCAGTTCTTGCCTTCCGCGTACGCCTGCGCACGGTTCTGGGCTAGCAGCTCCCGCGTGTCGTCGTCTTCCCAGGTGCCTGCTGTACCATTTAGCCCGACGCTGGTGCATCCGTCGCAGTTGTAGGTGGCATCCTTCTGCTGCCTGCAGAAGTGCCCGTCGCGTACGAATGGAGGGAACAGTGGGGTTCCCGAGGCCGGGGAAGCAGGGATGTCCTCGTCGAGTCGGTGGTTGGAGATTGCTGTCCCTCCCCCGATGTACTGGAGGTCGGCCATGGTTTCAGGGCTGCCTAGTCCAATCTCTGACCCCGCCAGGGCTGTGTGCAGCTGGCAGATGGAGCACCCTCCACTGTTTAGCTGCGTGACGTCGGCTGGCCGGACCAAAGTCTCCAGCACGCGTAGGGGAGCCTCCAGGGTGAAGCCGTGCTTCTGCATCCCTGCCCATGTCTTCGGACAATTGTGCTTGCCGGCAACCTCGTGGTGATGGGCATACGTGGCCAAGGTGCTAGTGTGGTGTATGACCTCAGCTAGCTTGGTGTGGAGGGTGGCGAGGTCCGCTAGCTGGAAACCCCACGTCTCCGCGAACTGTGTGCGGAACTCCTTGTGAGCCTCCTGCCACGGAAGGCACAGGCCCATCATGGCCTCAAGAATGTCGCCTGTGGCCTCTGGGTACGGGAAAGGCCAGAGTGTGGCGCGGGGCTCGCGCAGCTGTAGCATCATCACCACTAGTAGCACTCGGAGCGTGGGGGGGTTGAGGGGCTGCTTGTCGTCACCGACCAGGGTCCGAGTGAAATCTGCATCGATCTTATCGGGCTGGAGTAGGGCATGTAGGTTCTCCATTCCTGGGTGCACCCTGTGGCGTCTGCATCGGCAGGTGGAGCTGCTCCAAGCCGCGGGAAACTGTGGGAGCGTGCCCTGAGGGGTGCAGCGGCTGGAGGCCTGGGGGCGGCGGTTGCTCCCAACCTTGTGGGGCAGCGGCGGGAGCGATTCGTATGCGACGCCAAGCTGTTTGTCGTGCCACGGCGTGCCCAGTCCAAGGAACCAAACCAAGGCTGCCCACGTGAGGTTATAATCGAGGTTGCTGGCGTCAATTCCGACCTCCACGTCCAAACAGTATCCAAGGTGGCTTCAGGCTTTCCTGTCTGGGGGTGCAGTCCAGACACTGTGTAAAGAAGGATGGCCATCGTGGGGTCGTCCACCAATTTCTTTATGCTATCCAGGAGAGCAGCACTCAACTTATCCCAAGAGAACTGGGGATCGAATGGTGCCGCGATGCGGTCTGCGAAGGTGCTCTCCATTCTCACACACACACACACACATGCACACACATTTTTTTATGAAAAGCAAACACACGAAACAAATACAAAAAACACAATACAAACACACACACACATAACTCCGCGCGGCCCACAGAACTCCGCGCAGCCCTCCGAGACCTCGAAGGTGACGCCGCGCCCTTCGCTCCGACGCGCGGCGCCCCGTCTGTGAGAGGGTGCCTCGACCACCAGGGCAAACGCCGCCTCGGGCCGCAGGGCTGGCCGTGTTGGTCTGCCGTGGAGCCGACTGCTTCGACCTGGGGCGCGTTCGGAGCGCAGGGCGCGGCCACACGAGGCGTGCCAAGAAGGGCCTCGCCCTCGAGGATCGAGGGAGGTGCCGCTTCCTCGGCGGAAGGCCGGCGGAAGGCCAGCGGGCGGCGGTGGAAGTAAAGCGAGGCCGCCTCCGCCGGCGGAAGGCTGGCGGAAGCCGGCGCAAGTAGGGAGTGGGTCCCCAGGAGGAGGTCACTACATGTTTGGGCTCAGGGTTTGCGGAAGGGGGCCACATGTGTATGCCACTTGCCAAGCAGTGGCGAAGCGTCCTGGCTTGCCTACCCACGAGAAGATGTTCTAATAACTCTTTGTGGGTTGCACGGGATATCCTCAGAACAGTTATGGCTGAGTCTGTCTTGCTCCAATGCATTGGGCGTTGGTTCTGAGAGCCCTATTTTTGTTGTAGAGAGTACTTCTGGGTTCTACGAGCATCTCGTGATAGGCCTGAAGGTATGGCGGGACGGTCGGTCCCTGCTCAAACTTTTTGTTCCTCGAGGCGCTCCAGCTGGCATTCCCGCCGCCCGGGCCGCCGAGCGTACGGGAGCCGGCGGCGTCCGCGGCTGCCGCGCCCGCCGCGGCGGAGGCCCCTCTGGCTGCCGCTGGCGGAGGGTGTGCAGAGACCACCACGGTGATTTTCGGCGGCCAGCTTGGGGAGGGAAGTGAGGAGGGGGGCGGGCCTCGGAGTTTCGGGCTCGAGGTTCGAGGTTTCCGGGCGTCGTCGCCGGTGCTCGGCGGTGTTCGAGCCTCGGGATGCGCTCCAGCAGCTGCGCTTCGTCGAGGGCGTTCTGGGTGTGCTCGGATCGTCCCGAACGGCCATTGGAGAGCCAAGTGACGACCAAAAACCCAGCAGGCGTCCGAGAGGGGGCGGGCCTTCTCAGAAGTTTCGGAAGCTCCCGGGCCTTCTGAGAACTGTTCTAAGCGCCCCCGAAGAAACCAAATAACTTGTTTCAGAAGCCCAGAGGGCTTCAGAGAAGCCCAGGCGCCTTCTGAGAGGGCCTGCTTCTCCCTCTCGCTTCCCCCCTTGTTCGCCGCCGAGACTTGGGAGCAGGAAGCGCACCACTACCACCTGGGGGGATTCTAGCGGTGAGCTGGATGCGTGATGCGGGTGCTCATGATGTCCCGCAAGAGCGCCCGAAACGATACAAACCAGCACCACCCCTGCCAACCTTCTGCCTCCATCCTCCAAGTGGTGGTGGTGGTGCGCTTCCATCTCACTAGGTGATGCTGAGGAGCCTGGAGCAAACAATCACATCAACTATAGAACTGCCGGAGGTCCGTGCGGATTTTTCGGACCTGCGCTTGAGGCCTCTGCGGATGCCTCCCGCGTCGCCCGGGCGCGCCCCGCGCGCCAGGGACGAGGGTCCAGCGCCGATCCGAGGAGTCCGCGCGGATCTCCCGAGCTTTCTGTTTATGCTAGTGCTTGTCCCTCTGTAGGAACCTGCCGCCGTGCTACACTCGCCAGATGCTGATCGACCTGCTCGCGAAGAAGGGGCTTTCGCAGCATGTTGACTTCCTCTATCTGCCCATGAACTTCCAGCTATCGCAGAACGTCGGCTACTCCTTCCTGAACGTAACCAGCAAGGAGCAGACAGAGCGCCTGTTCGAAGTCTTCGAGAGCTTCCAAGACTGGGGGGTCGACTCGGATCGGCTCTGCTCCGTGTGCTGGAGTGACACGCAGGGCTTGGATGCGAACATCGAGCGCTACCGGAACAGCCCAATCATGCGCAAGGAGGTACCATACTTAGTTGTTCTGAAAGACGTTGGCGGCGTGTTTGTGTTTTTGTTTTCAACGGTTTTGGCCGCGGCCGACCAACACGGAAACAACACGGTAGGCAAACACGGGTTGCATAACGATTTGTTTTCGAGCTGAAATCGATGAGTAAACGGAGCGACAACGGCAACCCAAACGGAAAGAAAACGCCGATCTTGAAGACGAAAATAACGCCCCCAAGCGTTTTCAAGAACATCTAAGGTGCCAGATGAGTACAAGCCGACGCTACTCTCGAACGGGGTCCCAGTCGCGCTCCCGAAGCCCACCAGGCAGCTGCGTAGCCTCCGCTGCCGCAGAGGCCACGGCGTCGGCACGCAGTAAGCGTTGCCCCTCCGTTCGCGATTCCGAGAGTGGCGGCCGGGGGAGCGAAGTTACGGAAGGGATCGGAGGGGAGTGGGCTGCTCGACCCCATTTTTCATCAGGAGACTAGGAGCTTTATGTGAGCGCCGCGGTTCCCAGAATGGGGGGCGCCTGTGGTGCTCACTGAAGTGACGCTCGGCGCCGCGGAGTACAGTCAGACCGTATAGTAGGCATGAGCCAAGATCCAAGATTGCCATTGCCTTCTTTCCATTTGGCCCATCCTCGGCTACCTGCGCTGGCCGCGCCCCGCCCGCAAAGTGTCGAAGGCCCTTACGTCCTTCCCGCGCATCCTTACTATACGGGTTGACTGTAGCGAATAGCAATGTGAATACGGGCAGGTTCGTGGCAGTGGATTTGGCTACGCGAACCGACGCTGCTCCTGGGTGCCTCTCATGTGCCCGCAGTACTGCGCCTGGAGGAAGCTGACCCGCGCAGATTCGTGCGAGCGAATTTGGCTACACGAAACGCGTCCGCTCTCCAGGGCTGCCGATCGGCGGCGAGCGAGGGAGGACGTGAGAAGGAGAAGGCCTTCTCAGAAGGCGGCGGGACTTCTCAGAAGCCCTCGGGCCTTCTGAGAGGTTTTCTGCGTTATCGGAGCAGGCTTCGAAAACTTCTTGCACGGCCGGGGGACTTCCGAGCCTTCTGAGAAGTGCATCTCTTTCTCGCTTCCCCCCCTCGCTCGCCGCCGAACCTTAGGTGGGCCTCAGAGGAGTAACTGGTACCGATGCCGCTGCTCGTCTCTTGTCGCCATCGGCTGGAGTCGCCGCGGAAGCTTGGTCATAGCGCACCCCTGGAGAGGCCCGCGGAAAGAGCAGTAATTATCGGCATCTGTTTGTTCTCCCAGGGCCCTGAGCTGTAAGTTGGCACGTCACCATGTTTCACGCGCGTTCCTCTGCCAGCTTAGGTCTAGGAGCCGAAGTTTGGAGGCAGGGCATCGGGCTGCGAGTGCGCGCCAGTCTATGGTGGTGGTGCGGCGAAGAGATGTGCATTCAACGAGCAGCAGAGGAAGGGCGCTCCCCTCGCGAACTCGCTCCCCTCATGACGCGCTACTGCATTGACGGTCATGTTTCGGCGTAGCGATGGCCAAACCAATACGGGGCGTGCCGCCATGACATTACAATCGGCGGGCCAACATATGGCGCAGACGAGCTGCGCGAGAAACACCACCATCAATTTCGTGAACTCGACCAGCGAAACACCCATTGGCCGGAGAGGGACGCGAGAGCGATCGCGGGGTGCTCCGTGCTCCGTCCCGCGAACCTGGAGCCACGCCTGCTGCTCTGCGCCGCGCGCCCGCGCCAAGGCCTCCGCCAGCTGTCACGGAAGGCGGCCCCCGTGGCTGGAGAGGGAGCCTTCCGTTCTTGGGGGCCAAGTACTGCTGTCTTGGGCCGGACGAACGGGGGGGATTGGGAAAGGGGGGATTACGAAATTTGCTGCGTGCAGCTGGTTTCGGCCTCACCGAGGGGCCCATTCCTCGATACATGGGCGCCTCCGGCGCCAGGAGGCGCCGGGAAAATCAGCTACGTGAGCTGATTCTCAAACCCCCCCTTTGCTATCCCCCCCTCTCGCCCGACCCGATTGTCGGCTTCTGGCCGCGAGCGTCTATGGACACGTTGGGTGCCGTTGCGTATCTACACGCATTTGGGGTGGATGCATATGTACACAACGCGGCCGTTGCGTTCGACGGAGTGCAAGGTCGGAGAAAACGCGAACCTGTCTACGTTATGCGTGTTCTACACCAAATCCTATATGGTCATTCGCTGACCCTGGGCGCGTGGCCGAAGTGAGGCTCTGCGGTGCAAAATTGTTGTTTGTTGTTTGTTATTTGTTGTCGTCGTCCCACCCCCCGCGACCCGGCCCGCGACCCACCCGCGACCCCTTGTCCCACCCGCGACCCACCCGCGACCCTGCCCGCGACCCTGCCCGCGACCCACCCCGCGTCCCGGCCCGCGACCCACCCGAGACGCATCCGCGACCCACCCGCGACCCGTGACCCACCCGCGATCCGCCCACGCGCGCGGCGGGCAGCAGCTGGGCGCACCTCCGTCGCGCGCTGGGGGGGAGGCAGGCGCGGGGAGACAGCGCACGGGGCGCCGGCGGCGCTGGCTGGCGCGGGGCAGAAGCTCGAGACGAGCTGGCGCTGAGGTGGGGGGCGCAGAGGGAGGAGCAGGGTGAGGAGCCAAGGGAAGGTGGAGGGAATGAACAGCAGGGTAAGGAACCAGGGGAAGAGGAGGAGGAGGAGGAGGAGGAGGAGGAGGTGGAAGAGGAGGAGGAGTTGGAGGAGGAGGAGGAGTTGGAGGAGGAGGAGGAGGAGGGTCCGTAACCTTTTTGGCTCAAGTTTGAACCGTCGCCCCGTGGCTCCAACCGGACGCGCGGCCGAGGGGCTGGCTCGAGGGCCGCCGCCCCACAGGCCTTCCAGACTACAGCCGTGCGCCAAATCGCGCCCACCGTCCGTTCTGCAATTTGGCGACAGCGAGGCATCCGTTGCGACCGTGCCGACCCAGCACTGCTCGCCATGACGTCGAGGCGCGCGCCAGGCCAGATCGACGACGCGTGCATCAAGAGCGAGAACTGCGCAACAAAACAGGTTAAACAACATAACAAATCAAAAGCGAGAACTGCGCCTGCGCAAAGAACAGGAGCTGGTGGCGGTGGTACAGTCATTGCAAAGCGGCCCTCCCTCTTGATGCGCCTCATCGGCGGGTACGTGGCCTGCGGCGTTTTCCTGCTAATGACCTACGCTTCCGTGGGCCACGTTGGCGTGAACAGCGTGATGCACCGCCGCCATTGGCGATTGAGGGTGCACGTGTCCGCTTTTTGTTGCACGTGTCCGCCTTCTTTCCTGGCTTTTGGTGCATCCGCTTTCTTTCTGGGGATTGGGTTCCTGGCCACCTGCCTCGCTGGGCTAACCTGCAGCACCTCCGGGAGAAGGGCCCGACAATGCGGTTGCCAACTTGTCTTAGCAATTCGACATAGTCGGTGAGCAGCGTCAGCGGCATGCAGGGCGTTTCGAAGGTTTTCTTTCCTCGGCAGGTTTTCCAGTTGAAGATGGCGCTTACCCGACACAGGGGCGCCCATTTTACCCCTAGGGCTCGTATCTGGGGAACCCGATCAAGCACCCACAAGAGGCTCGACGCATTTTGGAAGTACCCTGTATTTTTCTTCTGAAGGCTACCTCCAGGAGCTCATGGACCATGTTCTGAAGCTAGCTGTAGACGAGGTCGCCCCCGACCTTAACTTTGCCCAATGTTCCGCAGATAAGATCCACACCGTGGCTGCTGCTTGCGGAGATGGGTTTGATACCGAGCCTGATCTGGCCGTCGAGGTTGCTGAAGAGGTTGTGGTGAAGAAGGCCAGGCAGAGATGGGGAACCTTGGCAGATTTGGCCAAGGAGCCCACGCAGGATCGCGGAAGGAGCGCACACCGGCTTGTGAAAGACAACAAGCAAGCAAGGCCACCGGAAGACAACGCGGGCTTCTCTTATAGACGATCGGCCGGCCGCCAAGCTTTGTTCATCTTGGAGCGCCATGACTTCGCGACGCGAAGTCGACCGCGACCGACCTCAAGTAAGTTGCAGCCCGCCGCACGACCCTGCCGCCCCCGTTCGATGGAAGTGCTCGAGGCCGCCGGGAACTGAGTGCAATGTTGACCTGTGAATCGACTGCGCGAGCCCACCTCCGTGGATCCTGCCGAGGCCAGCAGCGTTCAAGACGCCGCACCTTATCTTATGAAACTCGCTTGCACCAGCACTTGGGCCGATCTAGAGGACGATTCTGTAGATTTCGCTATTTCCCAGACGCATTCCGGTAGTGCTGTATAGTCGCTTTCTGGGTGTTTCGGCCCCACCCTGCAGCGCCCCCGCGGCGTTCCAAGCAGGTCGCAGTTCGCAGTTCGCAGTTCGGTCGGACCTTATTCGCCTCTGAGGAGAGAGGAACCAGAGATGCCAGACAAATGGCCAACGATGATAGCGTATACTGGCAAGCCCGAATCTGCTGACCATCGACTTTGGCGCCCCTCGTTCCCGTGGGAAGGGCGCGGGCAACATTTCAGTCAGAACATCGCAAGGCAACGGGGGATTCAGCACCAGTTTCAGCGTTTTCGTGGGTTATGGAATGCGACACTCACTATTGAAGAATAATTATTGTTGATCCCCCCCTCCGGTGCACATTGTATTTTTTCTATTGAAGTGCCCCTCCCGGCGCGCGCAGTTTGTTTTTTATCCAGGAAAGCCTTTCTCCTCAAATTGTGTTGTTGGCCCCCGGTTTACAACAACAGCGGTTCCCGCTTGATATTTCCTCGAAATTTGCTCCTGGACTCCTGTCCCCCGCTCCCGCTGGAAACTACTTCGCAATGTACTCAAGAATCGCGCTCCCGCCTGAGATTTCTTCGCAATTTACTCAGGCGCCGCGCTCTTGCCATTCAGAAATTGCGCGTTCGCTGGGGACTTCTTCAAATTTACTTAGGAATCGCTCTCTCGCTGGAGACTTCCTGGCTAATCACGTCGTGGGAACACAGACCCGGGGCTGGCAGACCCGGGGTGATTTTTTCTTATGCCCTTAATAAGGCCTCCGGAACGGAGCCGACCTGCCACGGCAGCCTTTTCGGTTGCGTTACGAAACAAGCGAGCTTCTCACAAGCCGCGTGCAGCGAGCCACGTCAGGGCCAGGCAAGCCGCGCTGCGGCCGCAGGACCTTTCCGATGCAGATGTTTCTGCATTGCAGGGTTTTTTTTCTGCAGCACTTTTGCGGGACATCTGGAAATCTGCAATGCAGAATTTGTTGTTCTGCATTGCAGTTTTGGTTTCTTGCATGTCTGGGTGCGTCTGGCCACGAGCCGCCCCTGTGGGATATTGGGTACGGTGTGGAAATCATGTTGAACATCTGGGCTGGGCGCATGACAGGGCCCTTCGGCGCCAGGGCTTGCGCGCCCGAAACAGCTGCAAAATACAAGGCCCCAGCCCCCGGTCTGCCGACCCTCGATCGTGAGTTCTGCGTGACACGCATAACTCAGGATCGATCCGCCCAGTTTACAACGACAACAGCGGTTCCGCCTGCTACTTCCTCGCAGTGCGCAATTTGGGCTCTCGCGCGAGACTTCCTCACAATGTATTATATAATCCAGCTCTCGCGTGGGAATTCCTTTGGATTTCTGCAGACACCGCGCCTTCGACACTCAGAACTTAGGCTCTCGCTGTGGATTCTCCTTGCGATTTACTTAGTAATCGCGCTATCACTCAAAACGTCCTCGCGATTCATGCAGGACGCTTGCCTTCAGCAACCTGCCTGGTCGACCTGTCGACCTGGCCGCCTGGGCCCGCTTTCCCGACCCGCCCGTAACGGTTTGTCCGCCCGATCTGCCCGTCTGATTTTGCCACGTGTTTCTGCTCCCAGCTCCCCTGCTAATTTCTCTCGTTGTCCGTCCTCCTCCTTCCCCCTTGTCCCTTCCTTCCATCCGTCCCCTCTTCCCCTGCCCCAGGGGCTGCACGAAATACACGCTGCTGGTAAGAAAGATATAGCACCCCCCAAGGGGGTGCGATCGAAGACGAAGAGGGCGGGTATCGAGGGTTTGGTATATACGTGTTGAATGGCACGCGAGCCGATAAAAGCGAACAGTCTCAAACGGATTGTTGTTGTAGTTGTTGTTGTTGACGATGTTTGTTGTCGTCGTCCCCCCCGCGACCCACCCGCGACCCACCACGCGACACATCCCGCGACCCACCCCGCGACCAACCCGCGACACACCCGCGACCCACCCCGCGACCCACCCGCGACCCACCCCGCGACCCACCCGCGACCCACCCGCGACCCACCCGCGACCCACTTGCGACCCACCCCAGGACCCACCCCGCGACCCACACGATCCACATTGGTGTGAAGAAAAAATCGGCGCATGCGGCGCGCTTCTCCAATCTCTCGCAGACGAAGAGGGCGGGTATCGAGGGTTTGGTATATACGTGTTGAATGGCACGCGAGCCGATAAGAGCGAACAGTCTCAAACGGATTGTTGTTGTAGTTGTTGTTGTTGACGATGTTTGTTGTCGTCGTCCCCCCCGCGACCCACCCGCGACCCACCACGCGACACATCCCGCGACCCACCCCGCGACCAACCCGCGACACACCCGCGACCCACCCCGCGACCCACCCGCGACCCACCCCGCGACCCACCCGCGACCCACCCGCGACCCACCCGCGACCCACTTGCGACCCACCCCAGGACCCACCCCGCGACCCACACGATCCACATTGGTGTGAAGAAAAAATCGGCGCATGCGGCGCGCTTCTCCAATCTCTCGCAGACTGCCGACGTCTCCACCGCCTCCTCACTCTGATCCGCACCTGCGGGGTGCTACGGCGTAGAGGGGGTTTGCGGTGGGCCGCAAGTTGGCCACGACCAGGGTTGGGAGCTTCTTGGACACCCCTGAACCTCTGCCACTTCCAGGTCATAGACTTCCAGGTCAAAGTCTTAACGTTATGCAGCAGGTGTTGGTGTCGGCGGTCGGCGAGCTCCACAGGGCCCGCCGCTTTGGGCCGCTGCTGCCATCCCTGCCCACGGTTATTCGTTGACTGTCCAACAGCCTTCATCATCGGCCCAGGGGGAAACCTTATTTAGCCAAGTTGGCCTCTGGGCAGTGTTGCTGGTTAGCTTCGAGAGCTGCCCGTAATGCATAGACACACACATGTATGTATAACTATGTGCATCGATACAGCTATCGATGTATACACCCCTACATCTATATATATAGGCATACCTACTTACGTGTATATATACATCCATATTCACATTGATGTATATATTTATATTTATGTATGTCTATATATATATACAGGATGGAGATGCGCTCCCCGAGCTCGACTCCGAGGGGCAGGCCAGGTGGATCCGCCCGACATTCTGGAAGCTGTTGGCCAGCCTCCCGGAGGGCCGAGCCCGAGGACCCTGGGCCCCGCGGCACCGAGCCGGCCCGAGAGCGCCCACTGCCCAGCAGCAGTTCACCAGCCTGGAGCCTATCCTTATCCTTGTGTTGGGCATCGCCTCACCTCGATGCCGATCTTAAGGAATCCCTCAGTTTCTGAGGGCCTATCCCTAAGATTGTCCTAGCTTTTTGCTCGCCCATCTTAGGGATAGGGATAAGTTCGAGGCTGGTTAGCAGTGGTGCCGAGACTGGCGGCGCCGTCGCGGTAACAGCGACGCTGACCTGTGCCAGAGTGGCGCGCGCAAGAATTGCGCGCCCCGGCACCGAGTTCTTCTCCGTCCCCACTGGGCCGCCGACCGCGACAATCACTGTGGTCCACGACCGCTCCGCTGCGCTCTTCTGTGCTCCAGCTTGCGGGGCAGGATCCCGAGGAGGCGGCGATGGGTCTCCCCGTATGCCTACTGAAGACGCGCACAGGCCATTGCCAAGGCGCAGTAGATGCAGTCACTGATAAGGTTTGCTCGACGCCAATACGTGACTCCTCCCGCCGCATCTGGGAATAATTCCACGGGCTCATGCCCGACGTCCGGGCTATCAAAGTTAAGGCGTACTTTGTCTTTTCAGTTGCGCAGGCTCGGCGGGTGTCAGGATTTGACTTGAGTGGCAAACGCGCTGCAGATGTGTAAACACCTCCAACCAAGGGGTACTTCTGCACTTGGAAGGCGAACCAGCACATCGAGGCCAACACGCATCCATCCGTCGCTCGCTCGGCGGCGGCGTCGCTGCAGCAGCGGCGGGGCAGCGTCGGCACAGCGAAGCCCGCTCGCGCGAAGTGCACCAGCCCGCGGGCAACCGCCAGCTCATCCAGCACGTCGCTCCCGCCAGAGCCCACGAAACGATACGCCTCCCCAAAACAGGCAAGGGCGCACCGCCGCAGGCTGAAGTGGTGCGCGAGGTGGCCGAGGAGCTGCCTTGGAGGCCCTAGGAGACACTGTCCAGCGGCTTGCGCAATGGACCGCCGTTCCCAGTCCGTTCGGCTTCAGCCGTTCAAGAAGCTCTTGGAGCCCGAAGTCGACGGTGGGCTCGCCAATCGCCTTGCCCTGCAGGGGCACAGTCTACGCATCTCAGGCCTTTTTCTCAGCCCTGGATTTCCCCCCCCGCCCCCGCTTACGAGTCCCGCCGTGCTCTCCTGCATGGCCTGCGGAGGGTGCTCGTGGGGTGCCGCCCTCGCCCTCGCCAAGCTCCCGTCTCCCGACAGAGAGAAGAGGGCCCCTGATGCGAAGATCCCCGGAGGGTCCAAGCAGCACTGCGGTTGGACAGCCGGGCAGCGGGAGCACCCCACCCCGCGCGCGTTGGCGAACACGCGCGCCCCGCGTGCCGTCGGCTTCTGTGGCCGCAACGGGCCTCTGCTCTGAACCTCGGGGCGCGGGGCGACGGTGGCTGGCGGGAGATGGTTCACACCACAGCCGCTGTGGGGCTGTCCGCCGAGGGCCTCGAGGCGGCCGCCCAGGCCGAAGCAGAGCAGCCTCGCCCGCAGCTGCTGGCCGAGGACTGGCCCGCCCCGCCCCCCCTTCGCCCTCCCCGCCCAGTGAGGAGGAGGAGGGCGAGGAGAGGGAGATGGATCGGGCCCTTTCCATCCGAAGTCCTGGAGCTCGTGGGGCCAGCGCTTCCCCGGGGTGCGAGCCAGTGCCTCTGATCCAGCCGTGGGCGCCACTTGGCGCGCTGCCGCCAGCTTTTTTGCCTGGATCTCGTGGGGGGCCAGCGCTCGCCCATGTGCGAGCCGGTGCCTCTGCTCGCATGTCTTCGGGCCTCAGGCTGCCCGCGCTTGGTCTGTCATGGTTCAGGTCGGTTTGGTCTGGCGTTCGTCGGTGGTGCTGGGTGCGTTTGCCACCTCTCGAATGTGGCGCGTTTTCAGGGCATGGTGCCTTGTGCACCAGCGATGTCGTGACGCCTTGGCGTCTCTCAGCGCGTACAGTTGCGAAAGTGGCCCCGTTCAAGAGGGCGTGCGCCACCGACCTCTGCACGGTGCTGACGGTGGACAGGCTTTTTCCGCCGCCAGGCTGTGCCTAGGTGGAGTGGGCCCTGTTTCCAGACGCCTTTGAGGAGGCGGGAGCTCTTGAAATTGTTTCTTGTCTTGTTGCGTGTATTTCTGTTCCTTGAATGTTGCCCTCTCGCCAGGCAAACATCAGTCAACAGCGCTATGTTATTTTATTCTTCCTGACTCGTGGGGGGGCCCTGGCGCCTCGGGGTGTTCGATGATGATGAGGAGGACGAGGAGGAGGAGGAGGAGGAGGAGGAGGAGGAGGAGGAGGAGGCACAGGATGGAGGCACGGAGGCAAGGAAAGAGCAACGCGGATGAGGATTAGGAGGAGGGGGGGAGATGAGAATGAGGAGGAGGAGGAGGAGGAGGAGGATGAGGAAACCGGGTAGGAGGACGGGAGCTAATGGACGAGGATGGCGACGACGATGCGGAAGCGAAGGAGGAGGACGAGGATACGCACGAGTCACGGGAGGAGTGCTAGGAACGGGATGAAAAAAAGTGGACGAGGAATGGGATGAGGAGGTTGATGCGCAGGAGGATGAGGATGCGGTTGGGCGCCGAGGCCTCTCCGCGCTGGTCGTGGCGGGCCCCGCGCAGCCGCGAGTGGACCGCAGGCGGCCTGGGCGCTAAAGCCCGATAGTTTGTCCGCCTGTCCGGAACTGACAACGACGCAGCTGAACCGAACCCGGCAAGTGCGCCGACCCCGCCTTCCTTCAAGCAGTGGCGAAGCGTCCTGGCTCGCCTATAGCCCTACCAAACAATGTTCTAAGAACCTTGTGTGGTTTCGACGAAATGTTCTTAGAACATTTCTGGCGGAGTCTGTTTTGTTTTATCACATCGGGTTTTTGTTCTAAGAACATGGTTTATGTTATTTGGACATTTTAGGGGGTCTAAGAACATGTCGTGGTAGGACTATAGGAATGCCGGGACGGTCGGCCCCTGCTCAACTCCTCTGACTTTCGCCCCCTCCCCCCCGCCTCCTGAACTCCTACTATCCCTCCATTCGTGTCTCATACACAGAACTCCCTGTCGCACCCCAAGACGTGTTGGTGAGGCCGGTCAAGCGATTCGGCTGAGACCTCCTGTGCAGTTTGCGATCCTGAAGCTTGAAATCCGAAATTCGAAACAGTCTCATGGATGCGGGGCTGCTCGTTTCCAAACTGTCGGTCTCGCGTCGTTGCCGCGCACATCCGTTTTAGAAGTGGTCAGCGGTTTCAAGGATGAGGGTGACCAGTATTCAACGTAGTTTTTTCCCAACCCTCTTGTGGTGTTGGGCCCTCGTTTTGAAAAGACAGCGCCCCGCGTCTCTCATCTCCTCTCCTCCTCTCCTTCTCATCCTTCTCCTCCTCCTCCTCCTTCTCCTGCTCCTCCTCCTCCCCCTCTTCTTTGTACCCCCTTATGCGGATGTCCTTGTCCTTGTCCTCTTCATCCTCCTCCTCCTCCTCCTCCTCATCCTCCTCCTCCTCCTCCTCCTCCTCCTTCTCCTCCTCCTCCTCCTCCTCCTCCTCATCCCTCCTCTCATCATCATCACCGTCATCGTCGTCATCAACATCAATATCATCATAAGCATTATCGTTATCGTCATCATCATCGTTACCATCGTCATCACCATCGTCATCAGCAGCATCATCATCATCATTATTAATACCGTTTCCATCGACCATCATCATCATCATCATCAGGATCATCCTCCTCATCATCAACGACCATAGCATCATGGCCGCCATCGTCATCACCACCATCGTCATCATCACCATCGTCGTCATCACCATCGCCGTCATCATCACCATCATCGCCATCAGCTCCGGGACACCCCTCACACGCTTCGTGGTCCCATAGGGAGCTCCACCGAAGGCCCCAGCGGGAGGGTCCGCATGTATCCGCGCTACCCATGTCGGCACACCCCTCATACGCTTCGTGGCCGCATAGGGGAGATCCACCGACGGCCCCAGTGGCGGTGTCCACATGCGCTGGCCCGACCAATTCCGATACGCCCTTCACACGTCGTATGTCCCCATAGGGAGCTCCACCGAAGGCACCGATGGGGGGGGAGGAGGAGGCGGAGGAGGAGGAGGAGGAGGAGGAGGAGGAGGAGGAGGAGGAGGGAGAGGAGGAGGAGGGGGAGAGCGCGGGGGAGAGCGAGGGGGAGGGGGAGGGGAAGAAACGGCAGGAGGAGGGAGAGGGGGAGGGGGAGAGGAATTGGGAGGGATGGGGAGGATGGGTGGGAGGAGGAGGTAGAGGAGGAGGAGGAGGAGGAGGAGGAGGAGGAGGAGGCAGAGGAGGAGGAGGAGGGAGAGGAGAGAGGAGGAGAAGGGAGGGGAGGAGGAGGAGGAGGAGGAGGGAGGAGGAGGAGGAGGAGGAGAAGGAGGATGAGGATGAGAAGGAGGAGGAGGAGGAGGAGGAGGAGGAGGAGGAGGAGGGTGCTTTCGCCTTCTTCACGGATCCTCGTCCCAACTCATCAAGTGTGTTGGCGCCTCCTGCAGCGGGGCGCCCCAGGGGAGGAGGATGGGCAGAGGGGGAGACCCTCGCAGAAGCCTCGGAAGGCCTTCGGCCTGCTGGGAAGGCTTCTGAGCTCGACAGTCGAGGCTGCTCAGCAGGTCGACCCTACCAAATCAGTGTCCTGAGTTTCGCTACCCATGCCTTGTACATTCCTACGGCGGCATTCTTTCCCTCGGAAGGGTCTTGAGAGTCGTGTGTCCTCTCGCGTGTCCTCTTCAATTGACATCGTCGTTAAGCCTTCTCCGAGTTGTCTAAGTTCTAGGCCTTCTAAGTTCTAAGTTCTGAGTTCTGAGTCTTCTAAGCTTTCTGGATCTCTGAGTTCTAAGCCTTCTAAGTTCTAATGTGTAAGCCTTCTAAGCTCTCTCGGTTTTCAAGTTGTGGGCCTTCGAAGTTTTAAGCTCTCCGACCTCCCAGAAGGCCAGAGGGCTTCTGAGAAGCTCCGCCGCTCGGGCGGACGGCAAGAGGGGGGCGAGTCAATTGAGGGGGGGGGTGGAGGATTTGCAGGGGGGAGGGGGGGGGGGTCGAGGATCTGCAGGAGGGTGGCCCCCAGCGGCCCCTGACGTGCCACCCCAGGCTACAAGGGGCGCGCGAGCACGACAGGGGCAAGCTCCTCGCTCCCACGCGGAATGCCCCCCGCGGCCACGGGCACCCGAGGCGGCCTTCTGAGACACACTGCGCCCTCTCGCTTCCCGGCCGGGTGCGCCGCCGGACCCCTGCCAGGCGAGCAGGCGCCATCCTCGGGCAGGCCCTGGCCGCGAGCGCCGACGCCGGCTCTGCAGCCGGCGCTGCCTCGGCGGCGAGCCCGCTCGGTCGGCTGGGCAGCGTAACGACCTGGCATCGCTGGGCCGTGTGCACTTTTTCTCGGCGAGGGCCAGCGAGGAGCATGCTGGGCCATTTTGCGAAACAAGCCACGCACGAAACCGAGCAATGCGCGGGGAATGGACGTCCGAGCGATGGCAGGACGATGCGGCAGGCACATCAGGTGGGCGACGAAACAGGTCGGGTCCGTCTGCGCCGACGTTTGCGCGTCGGTTCCCCGCGTGAGGTCGCGCGTGAGAACCCTTGTCTTCAATGTGGCGTGCCGCGCCGGCGGCCCACGTAAACCACCGCGTAATGTCGCTGTGCCAAGTCGCGTAAGACTAGTAGTTTGATCGTCGCTCAAATATGCAACGGGCATAGCACCGGGTGCCCTGCAGAAATGTCGTATCATCCGAGGGCCCGGGGACCCACAAAGGCTCTGGGCCCTCTGGGGCACCCAGGGGGCCGTCAAACGTCGCCGACGAGTGCGCCCCCCAAGGTGTCTTGGTCAGGATCTCGTATCGCATCTGTCTACCGAGGCGGACCAGTTGGGGCGCATGCTTGCGATTTTCCGCTAGCAAATCACTTGGCATCGCTCGGACGTGTGCATTTTTCCGTCGGCGAGGACCATCGAGGAGCATCCGTGATGATTTGGCGAGAACACCACGCACGAAACCGAAAAAAACACAAGACATGGACGTCCGAGCGATGGCCAGATCATGGGACCCATGTGTGTAGGTGTGTGTCCTCGTAGCTCCGTCTTCAGGGTGCACTATGCTAGCGTCTGGTAGTCGATGCGAGAGCGCCGACTTCGCCTCGATGTAGCATCGATCTGGGGCTAGGTGGTGTCGGCTAGCGTCGACCGATTAGCGTCGACTCGCAAGAGCCATCAAGATGGTATGGTAGGCTCCCATAAGCTGCCACCGAACATTACGCTTGTGCATCCCATCGTTGTTTCTCGAGAGACCAAAAAGTACCGACTCGGCTACTCCCCAGACCTTTCGCGGGTTGCGTTCTGACAAGGAATTCCGAGGCGAATCCAGCGGTGGCGACGAGGGCCTCCCAGGAGGCCCAGAAAAAGGGGGAAAACGAGGCAAGGGCAGCGGTATGGGTACGTACCTCTTTCTCCTCCGACATTCTCTCCGTGCCTGTCCCGCTCGGCCCGCACTGAGGGCTACTCCAGCGAAGGGCCACCCGTCCGGGCAGCCGAGGACATTTCCAGAGCCGCTCGAGGCGAAGAGAGTGCCCGGCGAGGCGCTTTTGCTTCTTCTGTGTTTATCCGTATCCAGACATGCGACGTCAAATTTTTTTCAGTGCGGGGTCCCTGGAAGTCCCGACCCTTTCCCCGGGACCGGTTTTTCATCTAGAGTCGTGTTTTGACGGCCCCGAGGCCCGGCGAGGGCCCCCCGAAGCCGAAAAGGCCTCCAACCCCCCCGTCCTGACTTCTTTTACGACGCGATCGTGTCTGGGCAGTCGCTGGCTCGCGCCGCCCTCTGCCGGCGCTGACCGCGCCCGTCGGGGCGCTCCCTCGAGGGAGTGGCCGCCCGCAGGGTCGGAGGGCCGCGCCGCGCCGGGGTGGCTCTGGTCGCCGCGGGCGGCTCCGGAAGCGCCCGCGGCTGCGCGGAATGGGGGTGACGGTGGCGACGTTCCCGTCCTGATGCTGAAGTTCGACTACAGTCAACGCGCCTAGTAAGGACGCGCGCCTTCATCCAGGATACCCTTGCGTCCTTGCCTCTGTGGCCCGTCCTTTGCCGTTTTCACTGGTCGCCGCCGCCCCAAAAAATCCCAAGTTCAGCCTCCAAGGGTCTTGCGTCCTTACCACGCGTCCTTAATCTACGTTTTGACTGTAGGCGTAAGAGTGACCTTTCGCCGGAGTGACCTTTGCTGCGGGCACAGATGGGCTGGCCGAAAGAGAAGCGGTAGCAGCGGGAATGTCCCTCGACATGTCCCTCTAGAAGGGGGAATGTTTAAACATAGTTTAAAAAATAGTCTGGGGGCTATTTTTGGTTATTGTTGGGCATATGTTGAATATGTTCTGAGTATCCGTAAGGGTTTCGCCCCCTGCCGCCGGCCCCCTCTCTATCATGATGGGACACATCAGAGCTATATTGGGATGTTCGGGCGCCGTCTTGATGACATTCGGGAACGTCATTCTAGGGCGGCTGGCGATGAGCAGAACAGATTGAGATGTTGAAGTTGTTGTTGAACGCTTTGTTGCCTTCTTGGCATTGTCCATCAGTTGTTCACTGGAAGCGCTCTGGGAACGGCTGGGGATTGCTTCAGGCAATCTCTGGGAAGGTTATTTTTCTGCTCTGGAGAAGCAGTGGCGCCTTTGGGCAGCTTCCGCGAGGTGGATTCGTAGCGTGGGGGGTGCGCGCGCATTTGGTTTAATTTGCTTGGGATCGTCGCTTCGGGGATGCGAATGTTGCATAATTTTTCGATGGGTCGTGGCCTGGGGGGCGCGACAGCGGCGTAATTTACGAGGGATCATTGCCTCGGGGGCGCGAATGTGGCGTAATTCGCGCGGGATCGTGGCCTCGGGGGCGCAAATGCGGCGTAACTTACGAGGGATCGTGGCCTGGGGGGGTGAATGTGGAACCCACCGCCAAATTTTTCACAAACGGGGAGGGGCAAAAGAATACCAGCGGAACACATATCCCAGTACAGAAAATTAGCGTTTGTCTGCTTTGGAGAGGGGGAGCGCCTTTGCGGCAGCCTCCGCAAGGCGGATTCGTGGCCTCCGGGGCGCGCCCGCTGCGTATTTTACGAAGGACCGTGGCGTCAGGGGCGCGAATTCGTCGTAATTTACAAGGGATCGTGGCCTCGCGGGCGCGAAAATCATGTAAATTTTTAGGAATCGTGGCTTCGGGGGCGCGACTGCGGCGTAAATTATTAGGGATCGTGGCCTCGAGGGCGCGAGCGCAGAGTAATTTACGATGGATCGTTGCCTCGGAGACGCAAGTGTGGTGTAAATTTCGAGGGATCGTGGTTTCGGAGACGCGACCGTGGCGTAATTTACGAGGGATCGTGGCCTCGGGGGCGCGAATACACGGTAATTCGCGTGGGATTATGGCTTGGGGGGCACATAACTCCCGTATTTTTACGTGTCCCACGCCCCCCCCTTAGAAATTCTGAGAACCCTCCCGGGGGACGCTAACCAGGGCCCTTTTCGGCTCCCCCTCCCCGCGCGGACAGTAACAATTTACAGTAGGAAGCAGAAAGCAGTACTGTAACAAACTGGAAGCTGGAACTGGCGCGGGGAGCAGCAACCTTCATCCTCGCAGCCTGATGGCCCCGCAAGGGGGCTGGCGGATTTTTGATTGCTTATTTTGTCGTCGAAAATCCCCCTGTAGGGGGACGGACCCGACCTAATGCTCAAGTGCGGCAGGAGCTCGAGCCGGGCCGGGCGCCTCGCCGGGCGCTCTGTTCGCCGCGGGCGGCTCCGGGAGCGTCCTCGGCTGCGCGGCAGGGTGGCCCTTCGCCGGAGTGGCCCTCGGTGCGGGCCGAGCGGGACGGGCACGGAGAGAACGTCGGAGGGGGAAGACCCAGACATGGTCGCGCCGTAAAGAAAATTCAGGACGGGAGGTCTCGGGCCGTGTTCGGGCCCTGGGGGGGCTCCTCGCCGGGCCTCGGGACCAGAAGCCGGTCCCGGGGGAAGGGCCGGGATTTCCAGGGACCCCGCACTGAAAAAATACGACGTCGCATGTCTGGGGAGGTACGTACCCATACCGCTGCCCTTGCTTCGTTTTCCTCCTGTCTGGGCCTCCTGGGAGGCCCTCGTCGCCACCGCTGGATTCGCCACGGAGTTCCTGGTCAGAACGCACTCTGGGAGAGAATGGGCACAAAAAGCGGCAGAATCCTTTGTTCAATTTGAGCCACACGTTGTCCGTTTGAGACGGAAGGCCGACCGCCCAACAGCGGCCGTTGTCGGTTTGGGACAGCTTCTGTTTCGGGGCCTCGCGCCCCTTGTTTCCGAACCCCTGCCGAGCGTCCAACTGCAGTGCGGGCCCAGAGGGGCCCCACGGGAGCCCCTCAGCTCTGGCCTGCGCGCCTGCATTTCCCCCCTCCCCCCGCGGCCCTGGAAGCAACGCACAAAAGGTCACCCTTTCCCAGGGTCGCTCGTGCGCGTAGGCGAACTGATGGGCCCATTTCCACCACCACGACCATCTGTAGGAGAGGGAGGAGGAGGAGGAGGAGGAGGAGGAGGAGGAGGAGGAGGAGGAGGAGGAGGAGGACCAGTACAAACACAAGAGTCATCAACGAGGTTGGAGTAAACCGTCCCTCCGAGCTCCCCCTTCTCTTCAAAGGCCCTTACAACGGTTCATTTCCATAGATGGAACTGCCTCGTTGGAAGACACCCGTTTGAAGACCCTGAAGCATGCCAAAACGTTGTTCTCGGGATTCCAACGCCACGGGTCAACTTGATTGTTGCGTCTTGACGATCCTGAATCGCGCCAGAACGCCATTCCCAGGACTTCAGCACAGAGAATCAACGTAACTGTTGCACCCGCATGGTCCTGAATCCTTCCAAGACGCAATTTCTGGCACGTTGATGATGGGAATCCATGAAATTCTTCAAATAGTATACACGAATGTGCGCGGCGCTAAGGTGAGCCACATTTTGAAAACCATCCGCCCTCAACCCGTGAAACGATTGTGCGCCGGGCTACGGCGAGAGCCACATGTTGAAACCCAACCGCCCTCAATCCGTGAAACTCGTGCGAACTTTACGACTGTACGACGCGCTGAGGCGAGAGCCACATTTTGAAAACGACCCGCCCTCCATTTGTGGAACGGTTGCCAATTCTTAATCTTCAGACATGGAAGTCTCAGGCGAAACGCCCGGCCCGCCCTAAAAACTGGCCTCGGGGTGCGACAGGGAGAACTTGTCGATAAGGAAAAAGAATGGAGGAGGAGGAGGAGGAGGAGGAGGAGGAGGAGGAGGAGGAGGAGGAGGAGGAGGACCTCCCAATCCTCCCGTCTCCTCCGTCCTGCCCGTGGCAGTGGTGGTGGCGACTTGGCCCCTCAGCGGACGTCTGCGCCTGGAGGGGGCGCAGGGACCCCCCCCCCTCTGGGCTCCTCAGGAGGGGCCGCGGCGCCCCCCACCGGGCGCGCCCAGGCCCGCGCCGCGGGGGCGCCATGCAGGCGGACCTCCGGGCCCTGAAGGCCGAGAAGAGCCGCCAGGCCTTCACGCGGGGCGGCGCGAACGACATCTCGGCGGGCCCCGCGGGCGGCCGGCGCTGCACGGACCTCCCGTGCTGCGTCGTCTTGGTCGTGGCGCTTCTCGGCTACGTGCTCGTGACCCTGCGCGGCCTGATCGGCGGCAACGTGGACCGGCTCTACAAGCCGCGGGACTCCGCCGGGAACTACTGTGGCATCGAGAGCCAGTGGGACAATGGGCCGACGAGCAGGGGTTCTTTGGAAGGTTACGAGTATTCGACCATGACGATGAACGTGTCTGCAACCACCGATGCGATGATGAAGCAGTTTATGTGCTCCAAGGCCGTCCAGAACTACCTGGAACTCCAGATCGGGATAGGCGAATGGACGGCAAGCGACATGGACGCGTATATGTGCGCTTGTTGCTACACTCCGTGCTCTACTTGTAGCACGGCCCTTAAACAGGCAGACCCCTCGGCGGATGGGTCGGCGGCTGGTACCAGTGCGCTCGTGTCACTGACAGCTGCTCGGATGACGGAGATCGCAGGACTCGGTTCTACAGACGTGTTCAATTTGTTCAGCTCGTCTGGAGAAAACGGAGACCTCTTCTCAACGGGCGTCATGAGTTCGGCCTCGCATTACCTCCATAGTGTCTGCATGACGTCTTGTGACACAAGCTATGGAAAAATCCAAGCAGCCAACGGCAGCACCAGCGCGTATGCCTTCCGGGAGTACATATACAGTCCTGTCCCGAGCGATGCTCTCAAGGAGGCGTGGGACGTTGTGAAACTAGAACCGGGCAGCTTGGGATCTGTCCTCAATAATTCTTTCACGTTCAAAGCATTCTCCCAGGTGGATTGCCCGTACGATTCTGTGTATTGTGTCCCCATGCCGGGCATCGCCTTCAAGGAATCCGCGCTGAACTATTGCACGCTCGAGATAGCCGTTGAAGTGGTTAGCCAGCTTGGAAGCTCGGTGGCAGATGTCATGGCGAGCGAGGCTCTCACCGACTTCTCGAACGGTGCAACTCAGTCCCTGGGCGAGCAGTGGGGCGCCATCCAGGCCTCCTGGATGGCGTTCGCCCTGACTGGCGTGGCCTCCTTCGTTATCGGCATGCTCTTTCTCGTCTTCGTCCGGTTTTTTGTCGGCATCTGCGTGTGGATCTCCATCATCGGGATCTTCCTCCTGATCTGCGCCTTCTCTGGCCTCTGCTACATCAAGAGCATCCAGTGCGCCGGCTACACGCTGCTCGAGAAGGGCCAGGAGACGGCCACCCAGGTGAGCGGCGCAGGAAACTGGGCCCGTCTTCGCCCACGTTGGCGCGTATACGCTGCCCGCGTGAGCTCGCGCGGAGTGCCCTCGTCTCCAAGGCAGCGTGCCGCGCTGGCGGCCCGCGCAAGCTGCGGCGCAGTGTCGCCGTGCCGTCTCGCGCAAGATCCGCTCACGGAGGAACGACGAATGGCATAAAAGCATCACAGCTCGGAGGTCCGCGCGGATTGCTCGGGGATCCGCGCTGGACCCCCCTGGCGGCGCCTCTGGCGCCGCCCTTGGCGGCGCCTCCGCGCGCCCCCGCGCCCCTCGCGCTATGTCACTCTTCGTTCCCCTTGTTTGGTGCCGTCGCTCAGGTGGTCACGTTCGCCGCGGCCAGCGTCTCCCAGGTGGCCTCGGGCAAGCTGGTCAGCGAGGACCTCCTGGGCGACGGCAACGCCTACCGCGGGGTGCAGTACCTCACGCGCTATGGCACCGCTTGCCAGAACTGGGCCACGACGTCCCCCCACATCCATGACTACTATCTGTCTGGGAACTACGAGGACCGCGGGCGACCATAGAAAGGGTATGCATCTTCGGGGACGCATCGTCCCCCAGTCGCCCATGGATCGCCGATAGGGGCCCGACAGCCCAACAACCCCGCCCAGGAGCGTGCGGATTCGCTATCGGGGGCCCATCTCTGAGCAATCTGCGATGTATCGTCGATTCCAGGTCGATGTTCCCCCCCCTACGCCAGTCCCCCCATGTCGTTGCCCCTCAGAGGATCAGGGGATCGGAGATCACAACTACTGCCGCAACCCCTACAACGCGTCGGACGTCAACAAGGGCTCCACGATCTGGTGCTTCACCGTGGACGAGGAGCTGCGGTGGCAGGAGTGCCTTCCCATCGGCCTGGACGCGCCCGAGTGCGAGGAGGGCTACGCTGTGAGCGGACAGACCGCGAGGGACGTCTTGCTGTACGCCTGCTACGCGCTCCTCGGCCTGGCTGTGCTCTGGGTCCTGGTCGTGATCTGCTTCTTGCCGAAGATCCTCCTGGCGATCCGCTGCGTGAAGGTGGCCGCCCGCTTCCTCGCCACGACACCAACCGTCTTGCTCGTGCCGGCCGTTCAGTCTATCTTCACGATCCTGTGGTGCATCGGCTGGGCCGTCGGCGCGGCGTTCCTCATCTCTCAGGTGAGCTGCGCAAGAAAAACGGTGTCGTCTGCGCCGACATTGGCGCGTAAGCGCCCCCGTCTCCAATGTGGCGTGCTGCGCTTGCGGGCCGTGTCAGTCACCGCGTGAGGTCGCTATGCCATCTCGCGTCAGACTTGTTTTTGATCACCGCTCAGGTGCCCGATGGCTACACGCCCACTGGCTGGTACGCGGACTACGGCACGGCGTGGGAGGCATGCACCTACGACGGGTCTGGAGATCTCGGGTATTCAGTCACGCGCAGAGGGGGTTTATGGGCAGGGGGGGAGGCTTCTTAGAAGCACCCCTGCTTCTTAGAAGGCGCGGGCCTTCTCTATAGATACAGGGCCGGCGCCTTCTAAGAGGCAGCCTCCTTCTACGAAGCCTTCCCCCTCCCCCTACCCCCTTATGCGCGCCGCCAAGGTACCCCGTCAGCGAAGTGTGGAGGGACGAGACCTGCGCAGGCCCGAGCGGTGAGTGCTGGCGCTGCCAGCCGCCCCGGTATATGCTCGACTACTACGTCGCCTACGTGTTTTTCATCTACCTGTGGCTGAACGCTTTCGTCATCGCAGCTGGCCAGTGTATCATCGCTGGTACTGTTGGCGTCTGGTTCTTCAACCAGCACAAGACTCGAAGAAGCTGGATCGGACGGGTTCGAGGTGCCCTCAGGACTTCGATCTGGAATACCACTCGCTATCACATGGGCAGCCTTGCGTTTGGTTCCTTCATTATCGCCCTGGTGCAGTTCATCCGATACTGCATGAAGTTCCTGGAGAAACAGGCTCGTGTGAGGAAGAATCGCGTCATGGTGTGTGTCGCGAAGGCGATGCAGTGCTGCCTGTACTGTTTCGAGAAGAGCTTAGAGTACCTTAACAAGCTCGCATACATCCAGATTGCGCTACTCGGCAAGAACTTCTGCACATCTGCGAAGCAGGCTTTTTATCTGGTCCTCCGCCACATGGTGCGCTTCGCGGTGCTACTTCTCTTGGGCACCGCGATTGACCGCATTGGGCTGCTCTGCATCACTGCTGCAACAACCTTCGCGGGGTACCTTATTCAGACCACGCTGCATCCCGAAGTGTCTCCACTGTGTCCCACGCTGCTCTTTCTCCTCAACGGCTACGTTGTGGGAAAGCTCTACATGAATGTCTTCCACCTCGCCATCGACACGAGCCTCCAGTGCTTCATTGCGTGTGAGGAGATGGGCGTAGACTCGGAGACCGTGCCGAGGGAGCTGAGGAGCGTGGGCGAAGAACATAAGAGGAGGAGGAGGAGGAGGAGGAGGAGGAGGAGGAAGAGGAGGAGGAAGAGGAGGAGGAGGAGGAGGAGAAGGAGGAGGGTGAGAGGAGGGGAAGGAGGAGTAGAGGGAGGAGGAGGACGAGGAGGAGGAGGAGGAGGAGAAGGAGGAGGAGGAGGAGGAGGAGGAGAAGAAGGAGAAGGAGGAGGAGGAGGACCGAGGAGCGTCGTCCACGGCCTCGCTGGCCGGGCCCCCGAGCCGCGACCCCGTGGATGCGGGGCCCTCTTGCGCGGCTGCCCTGCGCGGAGCACCTCCCTGCGTCCGCGCATCCGCGGGACCGCGCCCCGGAAGCCAGACCGCGAAGGCGTGGGACCCAGACTCCGACCCCCGACGTCGTACGCGTTTTACAAACACACTTTTACAGTAGCATCGTCAATGTACCTAGCCGCCTACACTGCATCCCTTCGTTGCATTTCATTACCATTGTTTGGCTGCAGTTTCGGCTCGAGAGGTTTGAGAGGCGGGGAGCCCCGCCATTTCTCGAGCCTACGAGCACACCAGCCTTTCAGGTGTTCGAGGCGCCCGCGCGCTCGCGGGCGATCGGGGCCCCGCTGGGCCCTGGAGCGCGGCCGCTGGCCCGTGCCCGCCGTGGTCGGCGGCGACACGGGCGTGGGCCCCCCTGGGTGGCGGTCGCCGCCCCCTGCCGCGGGCGCGTTGCGCCGCGTGGCCTGGCGTCGCCACGGCGCGTGCTGGGCCTGTCGGCTGGGCCCTGGCGCTGGCGATCTTGGCCAGCGAGTGGGAGGCGCTCCTGCCAGGCCTGTGGGAGGCCAGCGCTGAGGAGGGGGAGAGCGACAGCGAGCCGCTCTTCGCAGGGCCCGCGGGGCGGGGAGACGAGGAGGAGCTGTTCAAGGGCAGTCGGCCTAGCTATATGGCGCCCTGGTCGCGGTGGAACCGCCTGTACCTGCTGTCGCAGTCGAAGCCGACGGGGGTGGTGCTCCTGCTGATCACCAAGGTCGGAGGGGCCAAGTCCACCGTCTGGACGGCGGTGGACCCGACGCAACGGGTGGTGCTGGTGAATGTGCGGGACAAGAAGTTCGCGCTGAGCAAGCCCAAGCAAGGGGTCGTGTGGACGGAGCATCCTGGGCTCACCGAGAAGCAGAGGGACGCCGCGCTGATCGCCTCGGAGCGTCTCATAGCACGGTCGGAGCTGAAGGAGGCCGAGGCACGCACGGAGAAGGTGAAGCAGGGTCAGAAGAAGAAGAAATCGAGCTCCAAGACGGCGATGGCTAGCTGGATGTTCAAGGGAGTGAGCACGGCTGCCGTGGCCGGCTGGAGCTACCGCACCGCAGGTGCGTGGGGCTCTGCGGCCTTCCTGGGCTGGCGCGTGTGGCGGTACCTAGAGCTTGGGTCGTGGATGAGCAGCGGGTACCACACCATGAAGGCAGGTTTCCAGGCGTTCGAGGACCTACAGTCCGTGATGGAGCTGGTCAGCGACATGTACGAGAACGGGGATCTGGAGAAGATCGCCTGCACGATCGGTGGTGTCGCGGTGGCAGGGTACATGATCTGGATGTACTCCACCTACAGCGCCGAGGGCCGAGGTGACAGCTCGGACAGCGAGAGCGACAGTGACGACGGGACGGCCATCATCGGGGGACGGGACATGACCGACAGCGACGAGGAGCCCGATGCGAAGGCCTTGTTCTCGGAGCTGGCGAGGGGCCAGGCGGAGCTGGCCTCAGCGGTGGTCGACCTGAAGGACCGGATGCGGGTGGAGGCCGAGGCCAGGTTGCCGGCGCCGCCCCCTGCTCAGGCGCCCGCTCGCCAGGCCACGCGCCGAGAGGAGTCCCCAGAGGGGGCTCGGACGCCTGGCGGGTCGGAGCCGAGCGGGGGCGACATCGACGCCTTCATTCGGAAGCTGAACGAGCACGAGGGCGTCGTGGCCAGGGACTCGGCGAAGGCGACGGCGGGCTCGGCGACCCCTGTGAGCAGCAGTGGGAGCAGCGGCTCGTGGGGGAAGGTCGGCGCCGAGTTTGACGATCCCGTGAAGGACCAGATCGTGCAGCTGAAGCTGGAGTCCACCAACCCGAAGGACAGCCTGTTGACGGTGCTGCAGCAGTGCCGGCCCGCGGTGGGCGGTCAGGTCGGCGGGGTCCGGACTCGGGTCGCGCCGACGG
Organism: Prorocentrum cordatum; assembly: GCA_963575745.1. Classification (NCBI taxonomy): domain Eukaryota; class Dinophyceae; order Prorocentrales; family Prorocentraceae; genus Prorocentrum; species Prorocentrum cordatum. Next base: position 321,951 of record CAUYUJ010008591.1, on the reverse strand, counting down.
TGCTGGCGAAGCTCTACCGTGGAGGTCGGACGGCCCGCGTCGAGACGCAGGAGTGGCTTCGCAGCAAGGAGCTGCAGGGCGCGACGGTGGCGAACGAGGTGAACATGCTGGCCATGGTGCTGGACCGTATGATGAGCTCGGGGGAGCATGACGCGCTGATCAATAGCCAGGCATCTGAGCTGACCTGCCTGAGGCTCTACTCGATCTGGAAGGCCTACGAGCGGGTCCAGTGCAGGGCCGACTGGCAGAGGCCCAAGCAGCAGAACGGGGGGAAGTGGAAGTCCAAGGTCGACTGGAGTCTGGCGGAGGAGTACTTGAGGCTGGACGGGGATCGGGACAGCGAGAACCTGAAGGCCGATGAGGAGGTCCTGGAGAAGCTGAGGCGCCGCGCGACCCTCAACAAGCACCTGAACGCAGGTGGCGGGGGGGCAGGCGGCGCTGACGGCGAATAGGTTGCGGCCGGTGCGATCGTGGCAACCACTGGCCAAGAGCGTGCTACAGGCACCTCACCACGCTGCTTGGAGGGGTCGGCAATCCATCGCTGCCCACCTCCCGTCGTCATTCTGGTCGGGTTCTTCGGGTGCCTGCTGGGCTGGGTGTTCATCGAGCGTGTCTGGGAGGGCCCCTCCGCCCAGGCGATTTTCGAGTCTGAGGAGGTCATCTTCGACCTGCTCGAGGCTCCACTGCCGCAGGCAAGTCAACCAGTGCGTCGTGGTGCAGGACACCAGGTGGGAGCTTTCCCAGGCGTTGTGAATGGATCCTCGAGAGCGCGATCCGCTGAGATCCCTCCCCGACCTCCCCTTTCCACTGAGTACGAGGAGATCAAGTGCGGGTTTGAGTTCTGTCAGCCTGCGTGTTACGTGGAGGCGGGTGGGGAGGACGGTTTCGGCGATCAGGAGTATGGCTTCGGGCTGTGCGAGTGGCTGGCTCACTCCATCCCCGCTGAAGACGGAGGAGGTGGCGAAGGAGAAGTGGACAGCGAGCAGCCCGCTCCAGAAGAGGATCGTGAGCGACATCTGGGACCGGCACGCCGTGCGGGCGGGCTGGGGCACCATCAGCGACGGCAGGGTGGCTCTTGGCCGCCTCGAGGAGACGACGGGCAGCGGCTACTTCACAACGGTAAGAAAGATGGAGATGGAGAAGAAGAGGGTGACGAGGTACAAGAAGGGGGATCTGTGCCCCCTCCGAGCAGGCCAAGTCTCCCTACCCACCCCGGGTACGGCGCCTCTTCGTGTCCAGGACCTCTCGGCTTGTGCAGGGAGCTATATCGACTTGTGCCAGAGGCTGATGATCAAGAGCCCTGGCGAGGTGGACTGGGAGCGATACGAGAGGACGAGGAGCTACTCGGACCCGGCGCTGAGAAGCAGGACCGAGAAGCTGGAGCTCCTCGCGCGCATGTACCAGGCGGGGATGCTCGACTACGTGAAGGAGGTGAGGGAGAAGGTCGGTCTGTTCACGGTGGCCAAGGATGTCGACCCCGACTCAGGGGTAGTGCTCAAGAGCCGCTTGATCTGGGACTGCCGCAAGGTCAACGTTCTTTTTCACGAGCCTCCGTGGGTGCCGCTTGGGAGTCCCGCAGGGCTGGCCCTGCTGGAGTTGGACGAGGTCATACTGCATGGGCGGCGGCTCTTCTCCTTCCAGGGCGACGTACCGGATTGGTTTTATCGACTGCACTGGGGCTCGGAACTGGCGGAGTTCTTTGTCGTGGAGGGTGTGTCGCCGCAGGAGCTGTACCAGTACGGTCAGGAGAAGGGCCTGAGCTTCAGGGTGCCTTTGGATACGGAGATCGGTCTTGGAGCAGCGAGCCTGGTGATGGGCTCGGCCTGGGCGGTCTTCTTGGCCCATACTTGTCTGGAAGCGAGCTTCGAGTCATTGCGGGCACCGAGTATTACCTACGGGAAGCCGACCCCAAGCTTTCGGAGCCCGACGTCAACCACTCGACCTTCGTTGCAGCAGGGGGATCTTCCCCCAAGCGTGACCGAGGCGGTGGAGGACGGGACGGCCGAGGAGGTGGCGGCGACGCTCATCCTGATGCTCTACATCGACGACTACATAGGTTTTACTTTGAAGGGCCCAGGCGAGGAGGAGGACATCGTGAAGGACAAAGAGGAGGTAAAGGCGCTCCTGAACAGCAAGGGCCTCGCCATCCACAAGGAGGACTGGGGAGAAGGGCTCAGCGCAGGGCTGGGACTCACGATACCTACGGCCAGACCCTATGTCCTGAGGGTCCAGACGAAGAAGTTGGCGGAGCTGGTCTTGGCGACAGAGGCGTTACTGACGGAGGACGCTGCTCAGCCAGCAGTCTTGTCGAGTCTGGTGGGCCATTGGACGTGGACCATGATGGTGTTCAGGCCCGCGTTTGCTATTTTGGACGAAACCTACAGATGGGTTCGGAGCTGGGAGCTGGAGGAGGCGGTCGTGCACAGGAGGCTGCCCGAGATCGTCAAGAGCGAGCTCGCGGCCCTGGTCAGCCTCTCGATCTACATGGAGGCGGACCTGGAGGCCCCCTGGTGGCCACGCGCGTACATGACGGACGCCTCGGAGAGCGGATACGGAGCCCTGGCCTGCGACTGCGATCCCGAGGAGGCGAGAGCGGAAGCGGCACGGGGGACGGAAGGTGTCTGGGGCCCCATGGTGGAGGATTTGCACACCGAGGTGGAGAGGGCGGTGGAGGCCGAGGGCGACGAGGAGGACTTGCCGGCCCGACCCCAGGCTGGTCGCCCGGGGGTGCTGGAGTTGTTCTCGGGATCGTCGAGGTTGCTGGATGCCGTCAAGGACCTCACGAACTCCTGGGGGGAGGCGTGGGACATCTCGGAGGGGGCCGAGTACGACGTGCTGGTGTGCGAGAACCTGGAGCTGCTGCTGAGGAGGCTGCGGCAGGGGTGGTACTGGTGGGTTCACCTGGCGCCGCCCTGCGCCACCTTCTCGAAAGCTCGGGTGCCGCCCTTGAGGTCAGCCGAACACATCTGGGGGCTGCCCACTTTGGACGGGCAAAGTCAGACCAAGCTCGAGGAGGGCAACCTGCTGTGTATCGTGGCGGTGGAAGTGTTGAAGGTCTGTGTGACGCTGGCGATCCCCTTCACCTTGGAGAATCCCTCGGGGAGTTACATCTGGGCTTTTCCGCCGCTGGTGGAGGTGTTGGGAAAGGCAGACGTCTGGAGGGTGGAGCTGGACTACTGCATGTTTGGCGAGGTCTGGAAGAAGCCCACCGCGTTTGTCACGAGCGTGAGGGAGATGACGAGGCTGGCGAGGAAGTGCACAGGCACTTTCCGCTGCTGCAGCCGCACGCGGGGGCCTCATCAAGAGCTGAGGGGCAAGTCGCCGTGCGGGCTCAGGTGGACACAGCTGGCATGCGCGTACCCACTCGAGCTCTGCAGGTGCTACGCCGAGGTCATGAGGGAGCTCGAGCCCGCGTGGGAAACGATGCCAGTGGGAGCCCGTCTGAGACTGCGAGGAGGCAGGACCCAGATTGCCAAGGCAACGGGGACGACCATGCCCCTCAGGCCTGGGTGGCTGGAGCACCACTGGCACGTCCTCTTCTGCGGGAGGTGGGGGCACCAGGAGCACAACAACATCCTGGAGCTGCGGACGGTGGTGGCCACGCTGAGGCATCTGAGCAGGACCTCGCAGGCGTGGGGGCACAGAATCCTGATCTTCACGGACTCGCTCGTGTCGCTGGGGGCGTTGCAGAAGGGGCGCTCCTCGGCGAAGGACATCCTCCACCTGTGCCGCATCGCGGGGATCATCCAGATGGTGTGCAGGATCAGGGGCTACTACCGCTGGGTCCCGTCGGAGCTGAACCTGGCGGACGGGCCCTCGAGGGGGCTGCCCATCGGCGCGGCGGAGGAGACGGTCAAGCTGCACGTTGCCCGAGGGGTGCCTCGGAGACTGCAGCGGCTGTTGCATCAGCATCGAGGCCCTCAAGGCTCAGCCGCTGGGTCAGTGCACTTGTAGTTGTGGGTACGCTGGCGTCGAGAGGAGGTGCCGTGGGCTGCCAGGACAGTCCGAGTCCAAGGGCTGCCAGGCCACGAGGAGCAAGCGCGCAGCCGCCCCTGGCCAAGAAGGGGGCGCGGGCGTGGGAGGAGGCGCAGCATGACAAGCTGTGCTACACGAACCGCCTGGTCATCCACGCGGTGGATGACGCGACGAACCTGGTCTACCAGAAGGCTGTGCGCGAGTTCCTGGTGGACGTCAAGAGGAACCAGCTGGACTTCACCACCTACGAGGCCAGGGACCAGGCACTGGCGGACTACATCTCGGACATGTGCTACGTGCGACGTCTCGGCTTCGGGCGAGGCAATAGCCTGTTCAACGGATTCATGCACGTCTCCCAGGATCACCGGGACCGCTTGCCCACGTCGGCGAGAGCTTTGAAGGCGTGGGCTCGGCTCGGCGAGTTGGGGGAAGGCGCTCCTGTGCCCATGGAGGCGGTCGGGCTGGTCATCAGCAGGATGTTCCGCACGGGGAAGCTCATCGAGGGCTCAGCGGTGCTCGCGCAGCTGGACGGCTGGCTCAGGGAGCAGGATTGGGGCCAGCTCAGGGCCGAGGACGTCTCAGAGGGGCCAGGAGGGCAGCTTGCTTTCACCCTGGGCAGGCGTGAGAGGGGCGAGAAGGTCAAGACGGGCGCCAACCAGGGCGTGGTGCTCTCGTGGCCGGTGACCGCGGCCGTGGTGCGGGCCCTGCTGCGGGGCTGCGCCCGCAAGGACCTCGTCTTCCCCGTCTCGCAGGACAGGTTCAGGCGCGAGTGGCACAGGGCCCTCAAGGACGAGGGCCTCGCTGGCATGGGCCCCCCGCATGCCATTCGGCACTCTGGGGCGGCCACTTTCGTGGCGGGCGGCGGCTGCCTGGAGGCCGCTAGGCGCAAGGGCAGGTGGCAGACAACGTCGGCCCTGGCGCGCTACACGAAGACGCATATGCTTGTCAGCCAGCTCGCAAAGATGTCAGATGAGCAGGTGAAGGCAGGCTCCAGTTTTTGGGCCAGCCCGTCTGAGGCCCTGATGACTTTCATCAGGCAGTCCCCCGCCGCTCAGACTCCCCTGGCAAGGCAGCTGCTGGAGGAGCTGGCGGGGGTGCAGGGGACACAGGTAGAGATCCCCTGTTTTGACGGCGGGCGGGTGCTGACGACGGGCCGCCCGAGTACAGCAGCCCGAGCCCGTCACAGCCGCAAGACGAGAACTGCTCGTGGCTAGTGATAATTATCATTATCTTTTAGCATAGCTGGAGCGTGCCTGGAGGCGTGTCGAGTGTCCCCTGTCCTCCCCTGTATTCCTGAACAGAATAAAGAGCAAAGATGGGACCGGGGGTTTTACATAAAACAGGGGGGCTGGAGCACAACATAGATAAGAACCCTACCCTCCCTCCCTTATCTGCTGAAGGCTGGTGTTTAGGCATGTATGCCAGTCTCGATTTGATGGGGTTGGGACTGATGCGTTTCCGAGTTTTATCGCGGGCCCTGATAGGCCCGAGGCCAGGTCAGGCACCGCTCTGGACTTGGGCCCAAGGTGGCTCGGGCTCGCCTCTTGAACATCTTTCGGGGGGATCTCCCCCTCTAGGCTCGCTGGCGGCACTTGCTCTCGTGTCTTCGGCTGCTGTGTTGGATATTCGTGCTTGCATGGCAGTCGTTTGTTTTCAGTAGGGTTGTCGCTCCAGTTCCGCCTGCCCCCACTTTCAAGGTCCCCCCGTGCTCTTAAACAAAGCTGGCTAACTTTAAGAGGCGTCAATGTAAATACGCGTTTTACAAACACACTTTTACAGTAGCATCGTCAATGTATCTAGCCGCCTACACTGCATCCCTTCGTTGCATGTCATTACCATTGTTTGGCTGCAGTTTCGGCCCCACCGCTCCCACCCTGGGGCTAAATCCCTGGGACTGATGCGTTTCCGAGTTTTATCGCGGGCCCTGATAGGCCCGAGGCCAGGTCAGGCACCGCTCTGGACTTGGGCCCAAGGTGGCTCGGGCTCGCCTCTTGAACATCTTTCGGGGGGATCTCCCCCTCTAGGCTCGCTGGCGGCACTTGCTCTCGTGTCTTCGGCTGCTGTGTTGGATATTCGTGCTTGCTTGGCAGTCGTTTGTTTTCAGTAGGGTTGTCGCTCCAGTTCCGCCTGCCCCCACTTTCAAGGTCCCCCCGTGCTCTTAAACAAAGCTGGCTAACTTTAAGAGGCGTCAATGTAAATGATGGTTTCACAGCGCCAGCCCCCAGAGGTCTGGATCCCTTCCCCCTGACCCCTTTGTCTTCCCGAGTCATTCGCTTACGGTCCCGGGGCCCGGTGAGGGCCCCGGGAGGGCAAAACAGCGAACATAACCTCCCGCCGCGATTTTGGTCACGGCGCGAGGGGGTCGGGGGAACTCGCTCGCCGCTCGTGCGAGAGGAGACTCGTGCCCGATGCCGGCGGCAAGAGCGACGACGGGCCGCTGCGCGCGGCATCGGCCGGGCCAGAGGTGGCCGACGGCGGGCCGCCCCTGCCGCGCGCAGAGCGTGGAGCGTGGAGCGTGGAGCCGGAGCCGCCGGCGGAGCCGCCCTGCCGCGCGCAGAGCGTGGAACGCGAGCGGAGGATCCAGAGCCTGTGAGCCTCCTCCTCCTCTTCCTCCTCCGGCTCCGGCTCCGACTCCTCCTCCTCTGGCTCCGGCTCCTCCTCCTCCTCCTCCTCTTCCTCCTCCTCCTCCTCCTCCTCCTCCCCCTCCTCCTCCTCCTTTTTCTCCGCCTCCTCCTCCTCCTCCTCCTCCTCCTCGTCCTCGTCCTTCTCCTCCTTGTCCTCCCTTCTCCCCTCCTCCTTCTCCTCCTCCTCCTCCTCCTTGTCCTCCCTCCTCCTCGTCCTCCTCCTCCTCCTTGTCCTCCCTCCTCCTCCTCCTCCTTCTCCTCTTCCGCCTCCTCCTCTTCCTCCTCCTCCTCGTCTTCCAAAGGCCCAGACGACCGGCGCCCCGCGGCCAATCGCCCAGAGCCCATCCCTCCCGAGGGCACGACGGGCCTCGAGGTTCGTGTTTTTGTTTTACCCGTTCGCTAGAACCGTTTTTTTTGTCTACTGGAGTAGCCCTCTTCCTGTAGGTTTCGTAGTTGTGTTTGTTTGTTATGTTTTTTTTGTTTTTTTTTTTCTCTCTCTCTCTCTCTTATACATATATACGTATATATATATACATATACATCTACGTCTACCTCTATGCATAGCTCCCTCTCTCTCAGTCTCTCTTGCGCGGGGAAGATCCAGCGCTCTGCAGTTAATCACCCAGCGTCCACCCCTCCGCTCTAGGCCTCCCAGATGGGGTCGGAGAAGATGGGGTCGGAAAATCGCGCCGCATCGCCGATGCATCGGCGACGCGGCTTGATGTGGAGCCCGATTTGCTGCACGTCGGCGTCGCCGATACATCGCCGACGTTGACGATGCCTCGTTGGCGCATCGCCGATACACCGCCGATGTATCGGCGACGCGGCGCGATCCTCCGACCCCATCTACTCGGACCCGATTCAGGAGGCCTCGAGGAGTGCGCGGGAGAGGTCCTGAGCTTGTGCGGTGAATCTCCCCGGGCCCATCCCTCCACGCCTCTGGGGGGAATGGACTTCGAAGGCAAGAAGGGGTTCGAGGTTCCAGGTTGTCGGGCGCCTTCGGAGGTCCTCGGCGGTTTCCCAGCCTCGGAGTGCTCTCCGGCGGCTATGCCTCGCTGAGAGCGCTCTGGGGGAGCCCGGATCGTCCCGAACGGGCGTCCGAGAGCCGAGCTATGGCCACATCATGTCGGAAGCCGGGCAAGGGCTGCTAAATCCATGGCTGCTAGAACCGACCTCCGGGAAGTTGTCTTCGTCCTTCCGGGCAAAAGCCCGTTGACTGTTTCGCGTGCCGCGCCTCATGCCGGGAAGATGTTTTTTCCTTCCGGGAGGGCCGTTTTAGCAGCCACGTAGGGGGCCACATGTGAACCCTACCCCTACCCCCCAAGATTTCTGAGGGGGAGGGTGGGGTTCACTTCGCTCGAGAGCTCCCCAACGAAGTGAACCCCACCCTCCCCCTCACAAATCGTGGGGGGTAGGGGTAGGGTTCGCATGTGGCCCCCTACACGGTTTCTGCAGCCCTCGCCCAGCTTCCGATCATGGTCCGGGGCAGGGTTGCGCATGGGGGCCGCACGGGCGGCCCGTCTTCGGTCAGGCTCCACCTTCATCACCTTGCTCCGCTGGTGCGGGGCGACGCAAAAGATCTCCTCCTGCTCCTCCTCCTCCTCCTCCTCCTCCTCCCTCCTCCTCCTCCTCCTCCCCCTCCCCCTCCTCCCTTCTCCTCCTCCTCCTCCTCCTCCTCCCCCTCCTCCTCTCCCTCCTCCTCCTCCTCCTCCTCCTCCTCCTCCTCCTCCTCCTCCTCCTCCTCCTCCTCCTCCTCCTCCTCCTCCTCCTCCTCTTCCTCCTCCTCCTGCTGCTCCTCCTCCTCCTCGGTCGCCCCCTCCTCCTCCCCCCGTCGTCCCTCCCTGGTTTCACCCGGGTCTGCGCACGGCGGCCTTCGGCAGGTTGCCGCGCCCGGGAGTGGCCCGCCTGCGGTCGTGCCGGGAGGCAGCTGCTGCCGACCCGGCAACGGGCGGGCAGCTCTTCTCTGAGAGATGTTTGCTGCCTTCCCTGGACCATCCTGCGTAGCGCGCGCCAGCAGGACCTCCCACGTTGCGTGCCAAAGTCCCGATCATGCGGGGTGGTGTTGCGTTGGCCGTGGGAATTCGGAATTAGGGTGTCGCACACCGCTCCAGCCGGTTCCAGCTGCGAGCTCCTGTGCGAGGAAGTAGTTGCACTTTTCTGTTACACCCCTCCTCGCATTTGGCTCCTCCTCTGCAGTCTGCTGCTTCAACTTCCTCCTTCTCCTCCTCTGCGTGTTCCGTCGTCCCTCCGCCGCAGCAGGCAGGGGTAAGCCGATCCACTGGGTTCCAGCTGCTGCCCCTCTGTTTCACAGCTCGTTGCCGGATCGGGGGCAGTTCGACCTCTATTTTCCTCGTGGGCCGAAGACGTGCCGTAGCCGCGTTTCTTCGCGGATGCCCCGCGCGGCACGTGTCCGTGCGACCGCGCATCCTGAGATTCGCGCCCTCGAATCCAGATCGCAATGGCGCGGATGCGGATATGTTCGCCGCAGAAATGTGCAGATAAATTTGCCCTTTCGACATCGTTTCCGTAATTAGCCACTTCACTTCGTTCCGTTCCACGTTGGCATGCTACAGGCACGGGTACGTGCGTGGTCGACGATGTGGTTTCGCGCGGGTGGTCGTGTGCGACAGCGGCGGCGGCGGCGAGGGCGACGGCGACAGCGGCAACGCAGCCGACGACGGCGACAAAGACGATGGCGATGACGATGACGACGGTCGAGACGTCAAACAGATCGAGCGATGTTGTGCAAGCCCCTCGCCATTCTCTTGCTCGAGCGTTTATTTTGCGCTTCACTCCACGTTCGCTCCTCGCGGTGGAACCGTCCACAGCGTTGCGCGCACACAGCGTAGACGCTGCCTCTCAGTGATCTGTCTGTCGTCCCTCTTTCTCTTTTCTTCCTTCTTTCCTTCCATTGCCTTCCCCTTCCTTCCTTTCTTCCTTCCTTCCTGTGCGTGCCCCTTCTCTCAGCCGAGCGACCGCCCTGCAGCGACACACGGTAATCCTCACATCCGCACGCAGAGGGACACGCCGTGTGCGCGAAGCCGACGGCGAGCCCCAGCCGCCCTCCCCCCCCCCCCCCCCCCCCCCCCACACACACACACACACACACACACACACACACACACACACACACACACACACACACACACACACACACACACACACACACACCAGCTGTGGCGCAGTGCGGTGCCGGACGCCGGGGCGGTTGCAGGCATGATGGGTCCCGGGCGCGTGGTACGGGTGGGTGGCCCAGATGGGGGGTGAACGAAGGGCCCAAAGAGGGGCCCTCTGGGGCCCCTCTTGGGGCCCACACTGGCTCCCAAAGGGGCCCCACAGGGCCCCTGCGGGGCCCTTCGCTTCAGCCCCCCCCCCCGTGTGGGCCACCCCTCCAGGACCACCCGCCCGAGAGTCTCGGGACTTGGGTCTGTGCTGGCGGGCCGCCTCCTGTCGGCAGGTCCGCTGGTGGATGCAGCTGGCCGCGGCGTGGACGCCTCTGCGCTTCGTGGGAGCTCGGTGGCTCTATATTTTGCAGGCGCCGGGGCGCCCTGAGGCTACAGGGAGGAAATTGGCTGGGCTCGCGTGCTCAGCAGCGTTGGTTGTGTCTCGTTTGGCTGTTGCAGGCCGTGGTGTCGTAGCTTGCGCAGCCTCGTGGTTCGGGAACCCAGTACTCGAGTCGTGACGACTGATGCTGTCGGCGACTGCATCTATTCATGATGTGCCTGTTGTGCATTCTGCTGGTCAACCGCACATTCCACTCTCGCTGCTCGGTCGAATCCCTTGCTCAGTGTCCCCCCTCCTCTCAATATGAACGTGTTTGGGCAGTTCGCCTGATACCCAATCAGACGTTTACCTTCAGCGTTCGTTGACGTTGTGTGTTCCGAGGAAGGGGAGCTTTCGAGGAATAATTGGTGAGGGCTCCGACGGACGATGATGATAATGCGAATCAGTTGGCAGAGACTGAGATAAAGACAATGAAGAGAGAGAGAGAGAGAGAGTGAGCAACATAGCACTAAAAACAAGGCACAAGGGGAGGAGGAAAGAGATGGGGACAGAGAGAGAGAGAGAGAGACAGAGAGAGATGGGAATCAGGATGGAGAGAGGCAGAGGGAGAGAAGCAGGGAGAGCCGGAGAGGGAGAGGGAGGTCGAGAAGGAGATCGAGAGGGAGCGGGGTAGAGAGGGCGAGCCCGAGGGGCAGAGGGATCTTCAGATGGGGAGCGAGGGAGGGAGGGAGGGGCAGAGGGAGGTCAAGAGAGGTATAAGGATATCAAGAAAGACCTGGATAGGGGTAGGCATCAGGCACTGGGGCGAGAAGAAGAGAGAAGGAGAGGGAGCGAGACAGAGGTCAGTGTAGAGGTGCTTGGTGCCCGATGTGCACCCGGTTCACGCCGAAGCTGAGAGCCTTCATGGAGTCGGCTCCAGCCAAAGACAAGAGCATTGTCTTCGTGAGTTCGGACTTCAGCGGCGAGGACTGCCATCGCTTGTCCGAGAGAGGCCAGTGTCGAGTAGGGTCATGAGCAGGAGGAGGGACGGAGGAGCAGTTGACATATTGTGCCACGGTGTTGCTGTCCCTCCTTGCCCCCAACACCGCTGGAAACCAGAAGAGGTCGAAGAGGTGCCCCCAGCCGCATGGGCACCACCCAGACTCCACAATGTCGGCGGCAAGCGAAGGGGGGAAGTGAGAAGGAGAAGGCCTTCTCAGAAGGCTCGGAAGTCCCGGGGCCCTCTGACACATGTTCGAAGCCTTCCTCGAAGGCACAGAAGACTTCCCAGAAGGCGCGAGCGCTCCTACGACGAGACGGAGTAAGTCGAAGAGAAGCGGGAGTGGGCGCGCGCGGCCGGGACCTCAGGCGGGAACACACACACACACACATACACACACTTTTTGTTTGGGCAGTCGCGGCCTCGCGCGCAGCGACGAGGTGAAGAAAGCCGAGTGCAGCGGCTGGGGCGCCGCGCGTGCCGGACACAGAAAGCAGCAGCACCACCTGCCATCTGGGCGTGGGTGGAGGGGGACACGCGCACGCACACACGCACACACACACACACGCACGCACACACACACACACACACACGCACGCACGCACGCACGCACGCACGCACGCACGCACGCACGCACGCACGCACGCACGCACGCACGCACGCACGCACGCACGCACGCACGCACGCACGCACGCACGCACGCACGCACGCACGCACGCACGCACGCACGCACGCACGCACGCACGCACGCACGCACGCACGCACGCACGCACGCGCGCACGCGCGCACGCGCGCACGCACGCACGCACGCACGCACGCACGCATGCACGCTCACACACTTTTTGGCGTTGCGGCCACACGCGCGGCGGCGCGGCGTGGGCAGTCTGGGGAACGCGCACGGGCCGGGCCAGATTACGCGGCGTGGGGACCAGGGCTCCGCCCATAAGGGGATCGACTGGGTCACTCGCGGTGGGCCGAGAGGGGGGAGGGCAGAGGGGGGGAGAGGGGGAGAGTGGCGGCAAGTGTAAGTGTGCAGCGCAAGAATCAGGCGATCGCAAACACGGATCAAGGGGGCGTGGATTAGCGACGGGTCCCGCTTCCATGGGAAGTCGCGAATTTCCGCCGCCGAACGAGGCGTCCCCGGCCACATTCTGGGGAGGGCACCTACCCCGATCCATGGATTTGGCGACCGCGCGCCAAATCCATGGATCGCTAATCCATGTTTGCGCGCCCCCGAAGTATCGGGCCGAACGAAAGGGGGGGATTCGGATAGGGAAAGGGGGGGTTACGAAATCTGCTGCATGCAGCTGGTTTCCGCCCCGCCGCCGGGCTCATTCCTCCATACCTGGGCGCCTCCCGGCGCCGGGAGGCGCTGGGAAAATCAGCTACGTGAGCCGATTCTCACCCCCCCCCTTTGCTATCCCCCCCCTGTCGCCCGGCCCGAGAGAAGCGCCAAAGTGCAGAAGCGCAGCGCCAAAAGCGCAAAAAAACAAAAACAAAAGTCCCCCCAAGGGCGCGGCGCAAAAGTGCCGCGGCACGCCGAGACGGGCGGCGGGCATCGGGCAGGCAGCTGCCCATGCGGGGCTCTGGCTCCCCCGGCCGAGGCGCGCAGAGGCGCGCCACCTGCCCTGCTCTGCGGCTTGGTCGCGGCACCCTTCCTCCAGCTCTTTGGCGCGGACGTCCTGCACGCGAGGAGGAGGAGGAGGAGAGGAGGAGGAGGAGGTGGAGGAAGAGGAGGAGGAGGAGGAGGAGGAGGAGGAGGAGAAAGAGGAAGAGAAGGAGGAGGAGGAGGAGGAGGAGGAGGAGGAGGAGGAGGAACGGGAGGAGGGAGGAGGGAGGAGGGAGGAGGAGGAGGGAGGATGATGATGATGAGGAGGAGGAGGTAACAGGCGACTGACGGCGGCATGCAACAGGCGCCGAAGGGGCGACAGGGCGGGGCGGAACAGCGGAGGGCGGATATCGGATAGCGCAGCCGCGACAGAGAGGAGGACAGGTCGAAGAGCAGCTCGCCGGGGCAGGACACACACCGACACACACACACATACACACAAACACAGACACATACACACAGACACACACACACACACACTCACACGCGCATACGCACACTGACACACACACACACACACACGTACACACATGCACATGCACACGCTCACTAACACACGCACGCTGACACACGCACACGCTCAAGCATACACAAACACACACACACACACATGTTTCTTCCGTTGCGGCCACCCGCGCGGCGGCGCGAGATAGACAGTCAAGGGGAGCGAGCGCGCGGCCGGGACACATTCACACACCGAGCGCGCGGCCGACGCACACGCACGCACGCACGTCCGCACGCACGCACACCTGCACGCACACACGCACGCACGCGCACGCACACACGCGCACGCACACAAACGCACACGCGCACGCACGCACACACACACACACACACACACACACACACACACACACACACACACACACACACGCACGCACGCACGCACGCACGCACGCACACACACACACACAAACGCACGCACGCACGCACGCACGCACGCACGCACGCACGCACGCACGCGCACGCACGCACGCACGCACGCACGCACGCACGCACGCACGCACGCACGCACGCACGCACGCACGCACGCACGCACGCACGCACGCACGCACGCACGCACGCACGCACGCACGCACGCACGCACGCACGCACGCACGCACGCACGCACGCACGCACGCACGCACGCACGCACGCACGCACGCACGCACGCACGCACGCACGCACGCACGCACACACACACACACACACACACACACACACACGCGCGCGCACGCTTTTGGGCGGTGTCGGCCTCGCGCGCGGCGACGAGGCGAAGCAAGTCGAAAGCCGGCGGGCGCGCGCGGGGGCTTGGCCCTCAAGCGGGATCTCTTTGGATCGCAGCAGGCGCCATGCTAGGCAGCGGCAGCCATAGCCATCCGGGGCGAAGACGGCCCCAAGACCACCCAAGAGGGCCTCCCGTGGGACCCAGAACAGAACCCCATTCGACGGCCCAAGACGGCCCCCAGATACCCACCATACGGCCAAGACGGCTCCAAGACGGCCCAAGAGAGCCCCAAGGATGGCAAGGAGGGAAAAGGCGTTGCCCGCCACGGCAGCGCCTCACGCGGTGGTCGCAGCGCGAGCCAAGGGGGGGCCCTCAGCACATAGCTGACCAGGCATGGTCGGCGGGGAGGAGGAGCCGACATGGTGCGTGACGGACCCGCGGGGCAGTAGCATGGGCGGAGAGAAGGACCAGGGCAGCACGTCGGTGAAGACAAGGCGAGGGCGGAAGCAGAGGTAGGGACGGAGGGGCGAGATGCCCGTGGCGCTTGGCGCCCCCGCCCTCCTGCCACGACCAGAGATGTCACGGGAGGGGGGACGCGCCAGATCCGGTGCCTGACGGGGCGGGGGCAGGGTCCGAGGCGCCAGAGGCCGCGGCGAGGAGCCCGTCCTGTGGGAGGGATCGGACGAACTGACTCAGCAAAGGAGCAGGAAAGTCCTGAGGGCCCAAGGATCGCCCGGCGAGCCCCGCGACCGGCGCACGTCGCAGGGCCCTCGTGTGCCGGGCCGCGCTGCATGACGTGGTGGGTGCCGGGGGAGGCAGCGCCCAGCAGGGCCGGCACCTGGGAGACCAGAGCCAGGTGCTCGGCCCCGGGGGCAGCGGAGGCGGCGACCACGGCCGCCTGCGATGGCCCGCTGCTTCGGCGCGGGGGCACTGGCCCGGAGGGGTCCTCCGATCGCGACCGGGGCTTTTGGCAGTGGCGGAGCCACCAGGGCAGGGCCGCGCGCCAATGGCGTGCGGGGACGTCCGCGGCCGCCGGTCCACGGGTGGCGCGCGTCCTGCCCGGGGCCGGCTGGCGGGGCCAGCCGCGGGTCCTTGGGGGCGGCCTCGTGGCTGCTGGAGGCTATGAGCGAGGGGAGGCACCGGGAGGAGGACCCGCCCGAGGGCGCAGGGCCTGGGTCACGCCAGGCGGTCCTGAGTGGCCTGGGCCACGCGTCGGGATTGGGTTTCGCTCGAAGGACTTCCATAATTAGTTCTGAGTTTCGTTGTTCCTTTTGCGCCGAGACTTCGAACTCTAACGTGAGGCCTGCCTCATGGCCCGTCAGCGGGCCCTCTTGGCCTGCAAGATAATGATCTTGCTGCACACCCCGGCAGCAGCTCCCCTGTGGAGCTCTTTCGCGGACCCTTCCGACCAGATCCGATCCTCCTACTCCGCGTCAACGGGCTGCGACCTTCCTGCAGCCCCCCCCTCCGCACCCCTCTCGTGCAGCTCCCCCCACCCTTTCCGCAGCCCCTCTGCCCTCCTCCTCATCCTCATCCTTCTGCCCCTCCCCCGCGTTGGCCGATGCATCCTGTGGTGTGTCGAAGACAGGGAGACTTGAAACGTCAATGGTGCTGTAACGGTGGGGGGGTGTCCTTAAGGAATGTGCTCATGAGGTATCAGATCCTGGAGGATTCCTTATCTGACCAGGGTGGCGGTGATATATGCATGGCCGCTCCACGATTGGAGATCCTCGCCGGTACTGGCACACCATGCTTCGGCGCGACACTGTATCCACTTCCCCCTGTCCACTACACAGTCCAGAGTGCTTCCCTGCCTGCCGCCCCGCGGAGCGGAGCGACACGCCACCCGCTCGCATGACATCGCGCGTCGCTGGGGCCGCTGCCGCGACACGCCGTGCAACCGTTCCCGACCGCACCGTACTTCTGCCGCCAGAGAGTCAGACCCTCGGAGGTCCCGGCCCCTTCCCCGAGACCGGCTGCTCATCCTGTGCCGCTGTTTGCCGGTCCCGAGGCCCGGCGCGGACCCCCAGAGGCCGAGAATCAGAAGGGAAAGAAACACACAGACACAATTAATCGTCGACTCCCAGGAAAATATGGGAAAATATGGGAAGTGGTGGGGAAGACAAAAACAAATAAAATATGGGAAGATATGTGGAATCCTACTATTAGTGTGTATTCATTTGTGTGTCCCAGGGCCCCTTCAGAGAACAGCGAACAACTTGCCGTGGTGATTTTTGTGTGCCTCGAGGGGGTTTGGGCCTGGGGGGGAGGACTACGACCGCCACCGCGCCACCATGGGGCCGGACTGGCTCGCGGTGCCCTTCGGCTCGGAGGCCCAGGGCGCCCTGAAGCGCAGCTACCGCGTGTGGGGCGGCCGCGAGGCGGCGACCTTCGGCACGGGCAGGCGCGGCGGCATCCCCGCTCTCGTGGTTGTGGATCCCGAGACCGGGAAGGACCCGCGTGTTTTGGCGGCGAGCGAGGGGGGGAAGTGAGAAGGAGAAGGCCTTCTCCAAAGGCTCGGGAGTCCCCGGGGCTTCTGAGGAGTGCTCTCCGCCTTCCCCGAAGGCGCAGAAAACTTCTCAGAGGGCCCGGGGGACTTCTGAGAAGTCCCGCCGCCGTCTGAGAAGGCTTTCTCCTTCTCAGTTACACGTAAGAGTGACCTTTCGCGGGAGTGACCTCTGTTGCGGGCCCAAGGGGGCCCTCCGACCGCTGAGTGGGACACGATGGCAGCTGCTTGCCCGCCTGGTTGTGTCCCCCGACGGCCCCCCCCCCCTGGGTCGCGCACCAAAGGTCACTCTTGCCTGGGGTCACTCTTGCGCCCAGCCGACAGAAAACGACTCTTGCTTGTAGCCGGTCCTCCTTCGTCCTTTCTCTCCCCTCCTCCTCCTCCTCCCGCTCCTTCCCTTCCCTCCGCCGTCCGCCCCCCGTTGCTCCTCCCTCCTCGTTCCCCTCCTCCTGCTCCTCCTTCTCCTCCTCTTCCTCCTCTTCCTCCTCCTCCTCCTTCTCCTCCTCCTCCTCCTCCTCCTCCTCCTCCTCCTCCTCCTCCTAGCGCGGATCAGCGTTCCTGCGGCTTTGCGTTCGAGGCTCGAGGTTTTAGCTGGTTCTCCGCGGTTTGCAGCCTCGTGCTGCCTTCCAGCAGCTGCGCCTCGCCGAGAGGCGTCCAGGCGTGCCTGGGTCGTCCCGAACGGCCGTTGGAGACCCGAGTCATGACCCGAAGACCGACCTACGGTATTTTCGTGTCGTGTCGACGCGGCGGCGACCTTGGACTCGGCATCAACAGAAACTTTTGGAGCTCCGCACGGATTTATTGGACCAGCGCTGGGGCCGCGCCTCCAGAGCCGCCCCAGGCGCGCTCCGCGCGCTTGGTAGGGGGACACCCAGCACGGATCCACAAAATCCGGGCAGACCTCGAACAGTTGATGTTTACGCAGCTCATTATCTTCCTCTCATGGAGCCGCCTCCATCCAGCGGGTCCAGGCAGAGGTTGTTGGTTGAGCCAGTTGACGTCCCCAAGCCCGCCATCGAGCCGCCATCTTCAAATCTTCACGCAAGGATCAAGAAACGCACACATGGTTGTGGGTCGAGCCGCCATTGTCAAGATCAGGCTGATGGCAACGGGTGGGGTCGGACGTTGCTAGAAGTGCCCATGGCTCAAGGTGCCCCCAGGATTTCCATGGGAGGCCCGCACTGCCTCCAGGGCACCCCTCGCGAGTTCCAGAGGGCCCTAGGGGCTTCAGAATTGGGCGAAAAGCTGGGGGCACCTTGGGCCAGGGGCACCTTTGGCAACGCCTGATGGAGGGCCGAGCGCAGTCGCCGAGAGAGAAGGCCGCCCTGCCTGGTGGAGACTGCGGAGCACGGCCCCCGCGGGGCCTGCCTCGCTGTGCTTCCCGTCGAAGGTGGCCGCCGCAGAGCAGGAGGAGGAGGAGGGGGAGCATGAGGGGGATGGGGGGGAGGCGGAGGAGGAGGATGGGGGCAGTAAACGTGGGAGGATCGAGGAATGCAGGAAAGTGGCCCTGAAGGACCCTGAGCGGCCGCTGACCTGCCACCTCGGACCCAAAAGGTGCACGGACAGGCGCACGTTTCCTGCAGCCGGGCACGTCCCTCTACTACAGGAGGACTATTCCATAATAGTCCAGAATAGTCTGGATACGATTTGCCGAGTCTCTTTGGCCGTTGTTTAGTATTTTTTTGTGGTTTTAAGAATTGTATTCAAAATCCGCCTGTAGGGGAACACGCCCGACCTTACCGTTTCCTCATCCCTGTTCCCTCCCCCCGTTAGCGGGCACCCGACATCGTCCAGACGGGTTTCAAGAGGGGGTCCAGGCAGAGGCGGTTTGCCAAGCTTCGTCGGTTGAAGTCCCAACTCGGGGCGTGCTCCAACCCACTCCTGCCTCAGCCCTCCACTGGAAATGTTTAGGTCGTTCCAGTGTCTCCGACAGTGCCGCCGAAACAAAAAGCAATTACACACGCTTGCAGCATCGAGTGTTTTCGTTCCATTGCGATCGCACATTTATATATATACACACCTATACGACCACCCTGCGGGTGATAAGGAGGTGAGGGGGGAGGGGGAACCAACGTCTCACTCAATCGATCTCGCTATCGATCTCACATTCGGTCTCACATTCGGTCTCACATTCGGTCTTCTCACTATCGATCTCACTATCGATCTCACAATCGATCTCGCAATCGATCTCACTATCGATATCACAATCGATCTCGCAATCGATCTCACATTCGGTCTCACATTCGGTCTCACAATCGATCTCACTATCGATCTCACAATCGATATCGCAATTGATCTCACTATCGATATCACAATCGATCTCGCAATCGACGTCATCATCATCATCAACATCAACATCAACATTATCATTATCAACATCATCATCATCATCATCATCATCATCATCATCATCATCATAATCGCCATCATCAACATCATCATCATTACCATCATCATCATCACCATCATCATCATCATCATCATAATAATCATCTTCATCATCTTCAACATCATGATCGGGACACCGACGGGACACCGACGGGACACCGGCGGGACGCCGGCGGGACACCGCGCGCCACCGGCCGCCCGGTGGAGAATCGTTTGGTCCGGCCGCGCCTCAGCCACAGAGGACACCACCGGGACACCGGCGGGACACCGCGGGTCACCGGCCGCCCGGTGGAGAATCATTTGGTCCGGCCGCGCCTCAGCCACAGGAGACTTTCCTCTCGCCCGCCCACGCAGCTTCGCCTCGCCCGCACGCACGGCACGCACGAACACGAAACCGAAATCGATTTCCCCGTAGGGGGGCTCTCCGTTCCACTTCGATCTCACCCCATCACCTCCGATATGTGTATATATACATATGTATGTATCTATCTACATATACATATATATATATATATATATATATGAATGTGTCCTGGGAAGACGTGATTCTATATGAGAAGGCGTGGTTCCAGTATGCGTTTTGCAGTTCGCGATGTTCATCTTTATCAAGCGCAGAGTGTCGGAATTATACTAAATGAATATCACGGTGCATTGCGCGCCTCATTGCGAAATCGGATCACGTGCCTTGACGAGTGGCGTGCGCTGCGTCCCAACACGGTTTCGTCAGGCATGCGGTCGTCGAGTACGTGTCGTGGGTGGCGTGAGGGCGTGACATGCTGAGAGTCGAGGTCGGAGAGGTGGCGTGTGATGCGGCGGCAGCACGCACCACACCATCGCATGCTGGTTCTCTTCGTCCTCCTCCAGCGACTACACCACATGAGGCGTTCCCACAAGGGCCTTGCCTCCGAGGGCTGGAGGAGTTGGAACCCCTTCCCCGACGGAAGGCGGTGGAAGGTCGGCGGAAGCTTGCGGACGCGGAATGAGGGCACCACCGCTGGCGGAAGACCGGCGGAAGTTCGCGGAAGTAATAACAGCTTTTCAAGATATGGCAAGGTTTTTTGGTTCAGGGTTTTCGGAACCCGCCACATGTAGACAGGCTTGGTTGGCCCTCTGTATGCATCGGTGTCCCATGCGTCACCATGACCGTCGGACAGCACAGCTTCCTCGTTCGAGTTTCACTCCTAGTTCGGCTTGCAGATTTGCATCAGCTGCACGGTGTCCTTCGCCACCAGATTGGCTTTGGCCCCGATCATGCGCTGCGCTGTCCCAGGATAAACGCAGTCGCAGGGCGTAGGGGTATGACAGAAGACAGAACGGTTATGGACGTCGCTTCTCGCAGCGACGTTCGTTCATCCTCCACCTCCTCCTTTACCTTCCCCTCCTCCTCCTCATCCTCCTCCTCTTCCTCCTCCACCTCCTCCTTCTCCTCCCCCTTCATGCTGAGCCTCTCAGGGCTACGGCCATCGTCACCCGCTCTGAATACGGCCGCACCTCGGTGTTCGAAGGTTGGTCTGTCTGTCTGTCTGTCTGCATGCCTGCCTGCCTGTCTGCCTGCCCACTTCCCTCTGTCTCTCGCAGCAGGAGCTTCGGTACCTGGACGCGGAGTCTCAGGGCGCCGAGGCGCCCGGCCAGGGCTCCTGAGGGGCACGGGGGAGGAAGAGGTCGGGGGCGGAAAAGAGGGGGGGGGATGTCTGGGGGGGTGGATATCATGGCGTGGGCCATGATATTTCCCCAGATTTCATGGCGCCTCTTCTCATTTCATTACGTCCCTGGACCCCCCGCTGGGCCGCGCACATGCCGCCGGTCATGATTTGCACCCCCCCCTCTTGGACGCCCCCCTCTTGGCCGCTCCCGAAGAGGGTGGAGGGCGCTGGGAATTACCGAGAAGAGGAGGGGGAAGGGGGGGAGGGCTAGCCGAGCGCGCTCGCGTCATATCTGACGGCACACCCCTCCCTCCCATCCTTTACCATGGCGTCGTGCCTTCTCTGGTAGCACGGTGGGACATTGGAGAGGGCAACGATCCCCAACGGGTGTGCGATGCATCGCACGGCATAGCATTGCCTAGCCACGCATTGCATTGCATATCAGAGCATTGCAACGCAATGTCCGGCATCGCATAGCGGTGCATAACATGGTTTCGCATGGCATGCCACTGCATGGCATGGCATTTCGTAGCTGTTGCGGCCTATTACGTTAGCAGTGTTGGTGGGCCGACACTTTGGAAATGAGGCCGTTGCTGCAGTGAGGCTAAATCTGCAGCAGGATCACCGTTCAGAAGGACCGAAAACGCCGACATGAGGCTAAAGCTGCAGCGGGAGCAGAATTCGGAAGGACCGAAAACGAGGAAATATATCAGCGCTGCAGCGGGAGCACCATGCGGAACCACAGAACACGCGGACATGAGACCAGCGTTGCATCGGGATCACGATGTTGAAGAGCCAAAGTGCCGAATTGAGGTCAGCGCTGCAGCGGGAGCTCCATTTTGACGGACCGGAAACGATCGGATTAGAGCACACACACACAAACAAACGCACACGCACGCATTTTAGGACAACGCAATTCTCGGAGCGGGAGGGGGAAGGGGAGGAGGGGGAAGAGGAGGAGGAGGAGGAGGAGGAGGAGGAGGAGGAGGAGGAGGAGGAGGAGGAGGAGGAGAGGGAGGTGGGGGTAGAGCTCAAGTGGGAGGAGGAGGAGGAGGAGGAGGAGGATAAGGATAAGGAAAGGGGCATAAGTGGCAGGCGGAGTGGGATGGGGAGGATAAGGTAGACGGTAGGAGGAGAATGCGAAGGAGGAGGAGCAGCAGCAGCAGGAGGAATAAACGGGGGTCGAGGAGGACGATGAGGGAGAGGATGACGACGTCGGTGGCGATGTCTGCTGGGTTCCTGTTTCCGCAGGCTTGAGGAGGTGCGTTGCCAAGGCGGGCCCTATCGGTACTGGGGCGGGGTCCTTGCGTCGATGCGGGGCTGGTCCCTCGCGGTGCTAAGTGGGCCGTCAGACGAGGGGAAGGAGGGATATGGTGTGGGAAGGGGGAGGGGGATGAGGCATGGAGCAGACAGACGGAGGGAGGGATGGAGGGATGAGGGAGGGAGGGAGAGATGAAGGGAGGGAGAGATGAGGGAGGGAGGGACGGAGGGATGAGGGAGGGAGGGAGGGAGGAGGGAGGGACGGAGGAAGGCGGAAGGGAGAGATGTGGGGTTCGGAACGGATTTTCGGGACGAGCACGAGCCAACCTTACGGGGGTCAATGCAAGCGGGCACCCTATACCCTACCGAGGAGCCGTCGGGTTGTCCATGGGCCGATATGACGAATGAGGGGGAGATTCTGAGGGTGATTGCATGCTAATGGCACCCGTAACAACACCCTCACTGTTGCACCACCCGGATGTATTGAAACGCTGCATGAACGGGGCGCAGGACGAGAGAAAGGAGTAGGATGAGAAGGAGGAGGAGAAGGAGGAGGGGGAGGAGGAGGTGGAGAGCGGAGGATGAGGGCTTGGGGTGACTGCCAAACAAGGGCAGGCCTTGCTTGGTACGGAAGGTCAGCTGGTAGTAATGTGCCCCAGAATGCAAGATGGATTACGTCGTCGGGTGCATGCGGGCTTGTAGTTCGAGCAACTCCTGGCGCAAGATCCAGGCGTTTCATGTTGGTGTCTCGTCGGCATTCTTGCACACGCGTTCAAGACATTTGATCTTCCGACAGCGCACTCCAGCACCGTCTCTGCTCTTGCCGTTGCCCCTCGAGGTGCTAGCTGACTGGTGAGGGGCATGCACCGGAGCCGCAAGCTGCTTCGCGGGCCTTCCCTTGTAGCGGGTGAGGCCGAGCGATCTGCAGAAGCGCACGCCCGATTTCCGCGGAGAGGTGTGCGCTTGCGCCGCGCCAAACAAGCGCGCTCAGGGAGGGATGGTGCTGGACAGCGTGCGCGCTGTTTGCGAGGCGTGGGGGCAGATGCGCAGTGGGAGAGGCATTGCAGCAATAAAAAGCAACGGCTGTCTGGGAAGTCCCGATGCCGAGGTGATGGCGGCCTGCCTCATCCAGGATGTAGGCTTCCAGCCGCACCAGCAGTCCACCAAGATATCAAACATGCGCATGGGAGCGGAATAGAGATAGAGCCTCGATCGATGTCCACATTGGGGGGTGTTGTGGCCAGCGTTTCGAGGGCTCGGAGCGCGCCGATTCGGGCCGGATCCGGGGGCCCACAGAGGCCTAACTCCCCCGAGTTCCCCGCCTTCACCCTTGCAAATGCCGCTGGCGTCCATGATGCATTCCCGCGCGCACGCATCTCGATGTTGTGCTTAGGGTGATGTCGGTGATGATGATGCAGATGATGATGCTGATGATGATGCTGATGATGATGCTGGTGATGGTGATGGTGATGGTGATGGTGATGGTGATGACGATGATGGTGATGATGCGAATGAAGATGCAGATGCTGATATGATGGGGATGATAACGATGCTGCTGGTGATGATGAGGAGGTTGATGTTGATGAGGATGCCGATGGTGACGATTGTGATGAGGATTATGATGATGCTGATGCTGATGATGGTGATGATGATGATGCTGATGATCATGCTGATCATGAGTATGATGATGATGATGAGGATGAGGATCATAATCAGGATCATTCTGGAGATGATGATAATGCTGCTGATGCTGATGCTGATGCTGATGCTGATGCTGTTGCTGATGATGATGATGATGATGATGATGATGATGATGAAGATGATGATGATGATGATGATGATGATGATGATGATGATGCTAATTATGATGTCGACGGTAATGATGCTGATGATGATACTGCTGTTGCTGATGATGGTGAGGATGATGTTGCTGATGCGGATGCTGCTGATGATGATGCTGATATTGATGCTGATGCTGCTGGTGATGATGGTGAAGATGATGCAGATGATGGTGTTGATAAGTATGTTTATGTCGGTGATGCTGATGATGATTCTGAGGAGGAGGAGGAGGAGGAGGACGAGCACCGTGACCCGTTTCGCAACTGCGTGTCCAAATTCGTTATGTTTACTCTTTCGTTTCACCCATGCATCTTCCCGTGGACATGCATCTTTGGAGGCAGGCCAGTCCAGGTTCCAGCCTCCGTGGCTCGGGCAGGGTCTTCTCCCCGCGGGGCCCCATCTTCGAAGTGGTGAGCTGTGTCACTGGCGAGCCTGCCCCCGCGAGGTCCACGGCCCATGGGGACACAGGATCGCCCCATGCATGCGCCACGTAGGCTTACCACTGTCGCCTCGCCGCCTGGGCATCCTTCGCGAGCAACTTGGCTCGGTGACATCCGCAGTCTGGCGCCCAAACGCGGGCCCGAGGTGCCCTGCCGATGATTCATTCGCTTACGCCTTGTGTTATGTTGGACGAGCCAGCACGGGCGACCAGCGCAACCGCAAGCGCCCAGAAGCGGCGCCCAACACATTCGGGCACCTTTGGGAGCTGCGCGATGCGCCGCGCCGCCAGCGACGACCCCTTCGGAGCCATGGATGCCTCTCTTCCCGGGGGGGCGGGGGGGGCGTTGTCGCAGCAGAGTGTTAGCGGCGTGCGCGCATCTGGGAAAGCGCATTCCTCAAAGGGCCCTTGTTGGGCGGTTTCGGGGCCTCCCGGTTGCCTCTGTGGGGGGCCTCTTATGGGCCTCGTGGGTGCTTCTGAGGCTATTTGGGATCTTATTGGACCGAATTTGGGCCGTTCCAGAGGTCGTGTGGGCCGTCATGCAACGACGACGACGGCGACGACGACGACGACGACGACCACGAAGACGACGACGACGTCGACGAGACGACCACGACGACGACGTTCCTAGAATAGTGACACGCGCCTTGGAGTCTGCGGGGCCTTTTCGTTGGGACCCCTCACCCCTTCAAAGCAACCGGATCGTGCTCCTGCGGGAGCGGTTTAGTAGGATGCACATCTTTCGGGAGCACAACTAACGGGTTGGGAGGATGGGGTTGGGAGAAATGAGGATATCATTATTCGTAGGCGGCCGAAGGTATGGTCCACTGCATCTGGATGCTATTGCTCATGCCCTTCGTCCTTCCAACCCCTTCTTGCCAACACGGGTATTGTTCTCTTCAATTTGGGGAGGTTCAATTCAGGCATGGCGCTGGCATACTCGTATTTAGGCGTGGCGGGCCAAAGTTGGCCGAACCCAGCGTTAGTTAAGTTTTACCAGTTTTATTCGCGCTTAGTCCTGGGCCTCCTGCGGCTTACTAGCATTCAGCCTTTCTGACAAATGCCTCCCAGAAGTTGCGTCCGAAGATCTTGGGAGGGGCACGCATCTCGCACATCGAGGGGACCCAAAGGGGGGGTCGGCGAATCCCCAGAGGTTGCCGAAGGTGATCATGGCCCACGTTGCTCCAAGTGTTTCACGCCATTTTGAAGTTCCTGGGGCCTTTCGGGCCTGGTGAGGGGTTCTTTGGAGGCCACCCAACAGTCAACCCGCATAGTAAGGATGAGCAACGCTCCAAGGTTACCCTTGCATCCGTCCAACTTCAGCCCATCCTTGGCCGGCTTCGCTGGCCGCGCCCCGCTCGCAAAACGTCGAAATGGCCTTCCCAGGCCCTTGCATCCTTATCGTGCGTCCTTCTTATACGGGTTGACTGTAGCCTCGCTGGAAAGGCTTGGGTCCTCTCGGGCCAGGGGTCGCCTCTGGCAACGCCGGAGGACCATGGGACGTGAGATAGCCAGCCTCCCCTCCTCCTCCTCCTCCTCCTCCTCCTCTGCCGACGATGCTGAAGTCCCTGGCGGCCCTCGGTGCGCTTATGTCCACGCGCCCACGGGCTTCGGAGGGGGCGTCGGTGGTCGAGCACACGCTCGCAGCAGCCCTGGAATCGGCGAGGGAGGGCCCATCCTGTCCTCTCGCTCTTGCGCGGGGGGGGGAGGAGCGCGGCTCTGGGCGGCGAGAGGTTTCTGATTCGTTCCCCCTGGGTGACATGTTTCGCCTAGTCCCGCTATTAGCGCGATGTGGAGACACGTGGCGCAAGCGATCTTAGTCCGGTCATGTATGTATTCTTAGCGGGCCGAACTGCATATGTATTCTGATTGGGCCGAAACTGTTTCCTACGTAATACAGGAAAGCGCCATCATGCGACGTACCAAACCCGACTATAGTAAGTGACAAGAGGAGCTGGTCAATATTGGCTGATGACATCACAGGGTTTGTATTGGTTGCGCAAGCCATATGGGAATCTCGCGCGTTGCACGTTTCACAGGACAGCAACAGAACGACTCCGGACTGTGGTCCCAAGCTTGAAGGGGAAATGGGGGTGATGACGAGAGGGAGGCAACGGACGGAACACTGCGTGAGATGGCATTCTATTGAGCCCCCCCAAGCAGCCCTCGAAAGTGGCGACAACTGCGCACT
>CAUYUJ010008591.1:233287-290787 GCA_963575745.1 Prorocentrum cordatum | reverse complement strand
AGGGTGGGGGGGGGGACTTCGCAGAGCCCCAGATGGCAGGAATACAGGAAAAGGCCGAAGAGTAATTTACTGCTCCTTGCTGTGCGGCCGAAGTGGGGCCCCGCAATGCGGACTGCTGTTGGATTTTCGTTCGCAGATGAGAACTATTGTGGATCCCCTCCGAGCCCCTCGTGCTTTTCAATTGAAGTGTTCCTCCCAGGGCTCGCACCCTGGTTTTTACTATGGAGAGTCTTGCGGCTCATATTGGGCCCCTGGCCCCCGAAGAAGAACAACAACGGCTCCCGCCTGAGACTTGCTCACACTAACGTATTCAGCCATTCGGCCAGTCGCGTTTTACTCTTTCGTTGTTGTTGTCGCTCCGTGTTGTCGTCGTTGCCGTCGTCATCGCCGTCGTCTTCATCATTGATGTCCTTCTTCTTCGTCACCATCACTATCCATCTTTCCTCCCTCATCATCGTCATTATCATTTTCCTCGTCCTCTTCCACCCCGTGCGCCCCTTCCCCTTTCTCCCCCCTCGCACATAGCATAATCAGTCATTCTCGCTCTCATCCTTCTCTTCCTCCATCCTTCTCCTTAGCGAACCTCTCTCCCACGACGCATCACCATGCGTGCTGGGGTGGGCCCGGCGTGTCGCTCGAGACGCCCTCACCGTGTACGCCCTGGCAGATCCAGAGGTTCTGAGAGGCACACGGTGGAGGCTGAACTGTTTCAGAGTTGTTCTCGGGCTCCGCGCACGTTAGTCTTACAGTCGGGGCCCTGAAGAAGGAACCCTTTTCGTTGGGGAGGGGCTCCGTGTTCCTTGATTGTTTCACAGCTTGCCCTAGGTTTTCCTCAGGTTTTCGATGGGAAATCGAACCTTCACTGATGGGAAAAAGGGGCCTCGTTCCTTATTTCGGGTTCCTTAGGTCAACGCCTCGACTGTAAACCATTCAGTTGTTGTCGGGTGCCGTGCACACGGGTCCTAAACTATTCCAGCGGGTTCACCGGTGGGAGGGGGGAATCCTCTTCCAAGCTGGAATCTCTGGTTGGCGCCAAGCGCATCCGTCTTGGATGTTCCGACATCGAGCCCCGACAAGAGATCCGGCCCGAGGAATCTGCCATTCTAGATCCTGTGTACATTTTGATTTGGTCAAATACCAGGGCGCCATGCCGATGCACTCGTTCGGGGTAGGATGCGGTTCCCAGGACCTTGAAAGGCTGACCACTCGGATCGAACATCTCGTTGCAAGCCCACAACAGTTAAGTTGCACGGACGGAGGGCGGGTGGTCTTCGCGTCGGCGCTCTCCCTGCGCCGCGCAGACAAGCCTTGAACCTCTCCAGCGGCTGCACGGATAGGTGCGTCTAGTTTTCGAAATGGGTCCCTCTCCTCTGCGCCGCGCACATTAGCTCTCGCATTCGTTCGGATCTCGCAGAAGAAGAGGAGGAGGAGGGAGGAGGAGGAGGGAGGAGGAGGAGGAGGAGGAGGAGGAGGATGAGGAGGAGGAGGAGGAGGAGGAGGGAGGAGGGAGGAGGGAGGGGGGGGGCGGAGGAGGAGGAGGAGGAGGAGGAGGAACAGGAGGAGGAGGAGGAGGAAGAGGAGGAAAAAGATGAAGAAGAAGAGGAAGAGGAGGAGGAGGAGGAGGAGGAGGAGGTGGAGGAGGTGGAGGAGGAGGGAGGAGGGAGGGGGGGGGAGGAGGGAGGAGGGGGGGGAGGAGGGAGGAGTCGTCAGGGGCCGGAGGGCACACGCGCGGAGAAAGGGCGCGGGAGGCGCCGCCGGTGCCCCGGCGGGCGAGCCCTCGTGCTCGCTGCCGCCCACGTCCCGCCCCGTCGAGGGCACGGAGTTCCCGGGCCACCTCAAGGAGCCGCCGCCCCCGACGACGACGACGAGAACGACGACGACGTCGACAGCGACGACGTCAGCGACGACGGCGACGACTGCGACGGCGACGGCGACGACGACGGCGACGACGACGTCGAAAGCGAGGAAGTCAACGACGACGACCACGACGATGACGATGGCGGCGACGGAGGCGGCGACGACAACGACGACGAGGACGACGACGGCTACGACGACGATGACGACGAGAACGACGACGGCGACGACGTCGAAGACCTCGACGACGACTACGAGGGCGACGCCGTCGAGGTTTGGGAGGGCGGCGACGACGTCGACATTGACGACGACCATGAGAACGACGTCGTCGAGGTTGGCGAGGACGACGACGCCGACGACGAGGACGACGACGACAGCGGTTTCGACAACGGCGACCGCGTTGAGGGCAACGATCGCGACAACGCCCCCCGAGGGCGGGCGCACCCTGACGGGCGGGGCGCGGCGGGCGGGTCGGGCGGGCTCGCAGCGGTCTGCCTCCATCATCAGCGCTCGAAGCAGAAGCAGCGGCACGGGCAGACGTCTGCGGGCTCCGCGTGGATTCCCTGGATCGGCGCTGGGCCCCCCTGACGGCGCTCCGCGCCCCAAGGAGGGGGCCCAGCGCCGAGTCGAGGAAATCCGCGCGGACTGCCGGAAGCTCATGCCTGCGCCGTCCTGTTTGCCCATCCGCTCGCATGTTGGCTCGAGCCCCTGGCTCGAGCCACGAGCGCTTGGAGGGACACGGGCTGAGGTCAAATGTCTGCGGCGAGCGAGTGGGGGGGGGGAAATGCGAAGGAGAAGGCATTCTCAGAAGGTGGCGGTGTTTCTCAGAAGCCCTCGAATCTTCTGAAATATTATCATCACTTGTTTAAAATCGGGGAAGGCTTAGACCACTTCCCGGGAGGCTGGGGGACTTCCGAGGCTTCTGCGAAGGCCTTCTCCTTCTCATTTTCCCCCCCGGGCTCGCCTCCGAAAGTGGGTATTCCTGATTCCCTAGATCCCGATCTACCTCAAGCGACTGCAAGGATCGCCATGTGTGTTGCTGTCTTCTGCTGTCCTCTGGGCGGGACCGAACCCAATCTGCCTTATCCGACTTCCTGCTTCATGTCTGGGGGTGGGGGAGCAGTTACAGTTTTTGATCTGCGGGGCGAGAGCGAACCTCTTCCGATAGATGCTAAGCGGGCCGCGCACAGCACTAATTGGGGAGACAGGGCAAAAGCGGGCGGGGCCTCAGGCGGCCGGAGTGGGCGGGGCCCCGGGGGGGGGGAGCCGTTACAGGCAGAGGCGCCCTCAGAGTCCCGCCCCCTGGGGGAGGGGGATATCTTCTTGGCCTCGTTCGGACGCGTGCTGGAACAATCGAGAAGCATCTCGGGCCATCTTGCGAGCGAGAGGCGCACGAAGCTTCTGCACGCACAGGGTTTGGACATCCGAGCGATGGCAAGTCTTCGGAGGTACGGTAGGTTCATGCGGCGATGGCGCGCCAGCGACGCCGGCGAAGGCGGCCAAGGTTTATCTCCGAACGATAGAACGGCGCGGAAGCATTGAGGGGCACGGTAACGACACGGGACCCGACGGAATTCAACCTTGAACGATCGGGGCCGCGACCGGTTCAAGGTTGAACGATCGGCACGGTGTCAACGACCTTTGCGCGCGCCGACGCCGCACGAAGCTACCGTAGTGTGCTTGGCCCCTGCGCTCGCAGTATTTCTTCGGCTGAACGCCCCTCGGGGCGGCAGCCGCCGCCGCCCAACTGTTGCCGAACGTGGTGGCGTTGATGCACAAGCGGCAGGGTGTCATGACCTCGACCAGACTTTGGGAGGCATGGTGGAAGAAGAAGAAGAAACAATATTAATAATGATAAGAAGAAAAGAGTGTCAGTAAGAGCACGATCGACTTCTATATTTTAGGCTCACAGATTGGCAAGACAATGCGACGATCTTGGCCGGCCTGCACTCGTAGAGGGCAGCGAAGAGAGGGGTCTCATACGGCCTTCCAGGGCCCGACAACCTCCAAGCACCAGCCAGGAGGGCCTTAGGAGGGCGTCCAGAGGCCCCGAAAACAGCCCGCATGTTCACCGAAAGGTGTCGAAAACGGCGGACGAAACCTAAGGAGAAAGATAGGGCGAAAAAAAGAGTTACACATACCAGTTTGCGGCCCTTTCGGAGTACCTCCAGGGCCCCCCTCCAGGGGCCCGTGAGAACGTCCAAGACGGCTCAAGAAGGCTCCAAGAGTTTGGCCAGACGGCCCAAGATGGCTTGAGGAATCCGCGAGGACGGCCCAAGAGGCCCCCGAGATATCCCAAGGTGGCTGGAAAGACCCCACGAGTATCGCGAGAGGCTGTAAGATACTTCGCAGAGGCGGAAATATGAATCCGAGATTGCCCAAGCTGACACATTCCCGTGGGTTCTTGAAGGCTTCCCCTTTCTTTCTTGTTTTTTCGGTTCCACATGCGTCGGAGAGGGCTTCAAAAGGTTCCGAGACGGCCCAGCCCAAACAATTGCCTAAGTTGACCCAAGATGGCCCCAAGATGGCTCCAAATTGTTCCCAAGACATCCCAGGAGGGCCTCTGGAGTGACACCGTGCTGCAGCACTGTTGCTACCTGTTGGTGTGATCGTGACCAGCGAGAAGGAGGAGGAGGAGGAGGAGGAGGAGGAGGAGGAGGAGGAGGAGGAGGAGGAGGAGGAGGAGGAGGGGGCTCCTCGATGGGTTCTTGGGGCACCCTTGGGGCCAAACTGGGTCGTGGACAGCACACCTCTTTGGGAGGCTTCTTGGGGTGTCTTGGAAGGCCTCCCTCCGGGGCGTCTTCTGGTGGCATTTTTAGGGCCCTCCCGCGGCCTCCAGGATGCGTCTCTGGGGGGGCATTAGAAGTTTCTGGCGGTTTACTGTCGGCGGCGAGCGAGGGGGGCAAGTGAGGAGGAGAAGGTCTTCTCAGAAGGCGGCGAGGCTTCTCAGAGGCTCTCGCGCCTTCGGAGAGCTTGTCTGTGCCTTCGGGGAGAGCTTAGACCGCACTCCTCAGAAGGCCAGGGGACTTCCGAGCCTTTTGAGAAGGCCCGCCCCTTCTCATTTCTCACCCAGGCTCCCCGCCGATTTTGGTGGCCTTGGCTGAATCGGGGGTCGTATCGGAAATTCCCCCACTCAGGAGCTCTCCTCTGGAGCTCTCTTAGGGGGGGCTTTTGGGCTGTCTTTGGGCCCTCCTGGTGCCGTCTTTGGAATCTGTGTTGTTGTTTTGGGGCTGTACTTGGTGGGCGAGCCAGGAGGCGAAGAGAAAGGGAGGGACGAGTGAGCAAGGGTAGCGAGGGTACGGTCGGGAACTTTCGGGTAGCGTGTCGCTCCGCAAGTTCTGGCCCACCACGCTTCGCCGCGACACGCTGTCCACTTTCCCGTTCCGAAGCGTCGACGTCCCGAGCCTTTTCCAGCCTCCCACCCCGCCAGGCGGAGCGACACGCTATCCGCTCGCAGGGCATGGCGCGTCGCGGGGGCCGCCGCAGCGACACGTTATCCAACAATGTCTGGCCGCAGTTAGGAGGGGTGCAGGCCGCCGCCGCTGCCGTTGCTGCAAGTGTTGCAATCGCGCGCCACGGTCACGTGACTTGGCGAACGCGAGGGTCGCACTTGGCGAAGGCGCAAGCGCGGACGCGCAAACGCACGGACGCGGATACCCGAACCCCGTGTGCGGACGATGCTACACGACTTCTGTCACAGGGCACCAGTCGTGGCATTGTCTTGCTTTGCTCGCTCAAGAGGAATAGGTGTTATAGCGTCGCGTACATCACAATGGTAGTCCACTGGATAACACGCACATGATTGCGCAGCAGCCATTCGACGATGGACCTGTCAAAGAGGGAGCTGTCACAAGCGGGCGCGCCCAAGGTGGCAATACACCATCAATTTGTAGACCAAGCGAGCTATCCTGCGCAAGGTGGCGCGTACTAACAGCCGTGCCGAGGACGCATGTGTTTGAACATGTTGACCCCTCACGCACAATCCACATACTCCAATAAGTTGAGCGAGGTGCACACGCAGGCTGCGCGTTGGATGTCAAAGTGCCGTGGGGAACGGCAGGCAGTGCAAAGCAGAATGGATCCAGGCGCAGAAGGTTGACGGTGAGCGTCCAGGGGTGCAGGCCCCGTACCAAGCCTGCTGCCAGACTGACCTCGGACGCACCCGTGCACGAGGAGCTGATGAAGCGTGAAGGGACTTGGCATCGTTCGGACGTGTGCATTTTTTCGCCGGCGAGGATTCTCGAGGAGCATCCTTGATCATTTGGCGGGAAAAAACTACGATCGACACCGAACAAAGCACAGGGAATGGACGTCCGAGCGATGGCCAGGAGACGGATCGTGAGGGCGTGCTGTGGCTTCACAGCTGACTTAGCGCAACACGAAGTGAAAGTATTGCCTGGCAACCAGGCAGACCGTCGCTCCTCCCTCCCCCTCGCCCCACACCCCACATCACATCCCTTTCCCCGCCGTGTGGTGCACACTTGTTCTGCGGAGGGGCTGAGGCGCGGACAGCAGCAGAGGGTACAGCGGATGAGCTGGATAAGGCGCAGCGCGAGAATAGGGCAAGAGCAGGAGCAGGGTGAGTAGGAGCAGGGGGAGGAGGAGGAGGAGGAGGAGGAGGAGGAGGAGGGAGGAGGAGGAGGAGGAGGAGGAGGAGGAGGAGGTGGAGGAGGAGGGGAAGAAGTAGGGGGAAAGCTCTTCGCGACAGCGACGGCAAGAGAGACACACGACATCAACACCCACGCCAGCATCATGCACGCTGCGGTGAAATCCAGACTGTGAAGCAGCCCAGGGTGGACCAGCGTCCAGCCTTCCACAACACCACCATCACATGCAAGATGCGGGCGTCCAAGCCGCAGCAGCGGCGGCTGACGGCGAAGGCCGAAGCCGGCGCAGGAAGCACGGGCGCCTCTTTCGAAGCGGGCTCGCAGTGTTTCGGAGCCCCGGTCGCGGGGAGCAAGGAGCTCCCGGTCCGATCGCCCGCCCCCCCCTCTTTCCGCTGCTCTTCTCCTCCCCTTGCTCCTCCTTTTCATCCTCCTCATCCTCCTCCTCCTCCTCCTCCTCCTCCTTCTCCCGCTCCTCCTCCCACCCCTGCCTCCGCCTCATCCCCATCATCCCTCATCTTCCTTCTCCTCCCTGTCCTCCTCATCCCTATCTGCCTGGAGGACCTGGAGGAGGAAAAGGAGGGCCACCAGCAGGAAGAGGAGGAGCTAGTCTTCCTCTCCCTCTCATCCCCCTCCCCTCCCCCTCTCCCTTACCCCGTATTCATCTTATTGTGTTCCCTCCTCTGAAACATCACTCCCCTGATTGTCCTCCGCATCCTTCTCATTTCCTCCCCCTCCTCATCTTCCTCATCCCTCCTCCTCCTCCTCCTCCTCCTCCTCCTCCCCCTCCTCCTTCAGTGCATCAAGCAGAGGATAGCTCAAGCAGACCACACCTCCCCACGGCGCCCCTGGAAGTTCACGTTCATGCACCAGTGCGCGAAGAAGCCCAAACATGTTTTACACGACACTGGTATACAGGCAATCCGCCAAGCCAGCCACGTTGAGGACACGAAGGAGACTCGTCACCAGCAGAACCCACACGACCACGCGAAGTAGACCGGGGAAAGCGAATCCCGCGGACGCCCGCGAACAACGCGAACGAAAGCTAACCCATATCCTTCAATACCGTATTGGGGCAACTCGTGGAGGCCGAGGTACTGGTCCCGCGTGATGCGAAAACAATCAAGCAAAACGAAACACCTGAGAAGTTCCGACGGGACTGCTGGTTCGTATTGCAGAACAGTGTTACTGTGACTGCAATGCAAGCACGTTGTAATCCATATCGGCAAATACCTGGAGGTAGCTTGAATGAAGACGCACCCAGCACAGGACGAATGCAAAAGTCAAGCACGGATGTAAAATCCGCCACGCCGCACCCCTCCCCCTCCTCCTCCTCCTCCTCCTCCCCCTCCTCCTCCTCCTCCTCCTCCTCCTCCTCCTCCTCCTCCTCCTCCTCCTCCTCCTCCTCTGGCCTCCTCTTCCTCCTCCTCCTCCTCCTCCTCCGCCTCCGCCTCCTCCTCCTCCTCCTCCTCCTCCTCCTCCTCCTCCCCATCCTCTCTCCCCCGCCCCCCTCTCCCGCCAACTCGCCCCCCCCGCCCCCTCCCCCCCCCGCGCGAGGTAATCCGCCAACTGGGCAAGGGCAGCTACGGCACGGCCGCCCCCTCCCTTCCGCAGCTGGCCGCCACGGGCGTCGCGTGCGCGTGCGCTCCCCCCCCCCCCCGTCAAGAGTGACAAGCGATGAATGCTGCTCCCCTCTCCCCTGACACGGTGCCGTCGTGGGCCCATCCCTTCCCACTGCGCGCCGATGCGCAATTGTCTCTCAGGCCGCTCTTGGGGTGCTCTTGGAGCGCTCTTGGGGCCGTCTCGAGGCTCGCTTGGGCCTCTTTTGGAGCCCTCTTGGGCCATCTCGGAGCAATCCTGAGGTCTTGGAAGGCTATATGTATTAATATACACACAGCTGTATGTACATTAACATATATATATATATATATATATATATATAAATTTATAGATCCTCCTACTCCTCTTCCTCCTCCTCTTCCTCCTCCTCCTCCTCCTCCTCCTCCTCCTCCTCCTCCTTTTCCCCCCTTCCTCCATCTTGCTCGTCTTGTCGTCCACCTCCTCTTTCTCGGCAGAGGCGGGGTCGCGGCCCAGGTGCACCTCTGCGAGGACAAGATCACTGGCGCGCAGGTGGCAGTAAAGCACGTGAAGCAGGCCTCACGCCACGGACTCAGCAAGACCCGGCAGTGCAAGACTCGTCGGCGGGTCGCTCGTTCCTCCGCCCTGCCTCCCTCGCTCCTCGCTCCTCCTCCTCCTCCTCCTCCTCCTCCTCCTGTTCCTCTTCCTCCTCCTCCTCCTCCTCCTCATCCCCCCTCCTCCTACTCGAACGGGGCCGTTGTATACTGCCTCTCTTGCCTTTCGTTATCGTCGCCTGTTTCCGCTGCGATTAGGCCCTGGGGTACGGAAGCTGGCCAGCTTCCATGCCCGTGCTACTCTCGTGTTGTAAAGAAGCCGTGTTACTGCCGCGTGCCGAAAAGTGCGCCCCTACACCCTTCACCCTTTTCTCTTAGTTGGTAGCGTAGCAGGCTTCTGCTCCCTGCCACGGCCGCGATGGCTTCCATTCGCTGTCCTTCTTCGATGGCGAGGGCCCCACCACCCTGCCACATGAGACAACCACGTCAAGGACTTCAACTTCAAGATCACCGTGCTATTCTTCCAGGTGCGCAGACCTCGCGATGGACAGTCTTTGTCGTGTTCGTGCTCTACTACCCGTTCACCTCGGCCAGCGGCAGTGATGCCGCCCCGCCGCCAGGTCTGATATTGGGGAACGAGCACATGTACGACCACAGGGACGCCAGTTTCCACATCCAGGACCGCGAGCCCACCCTTCCTTCGTTTCCTTCGGGGCCGGCTCGAACTATGTTCGGACAGCTCGCGGAGCCAACCCCGTCACCGCACGCGCCTGTCGGTGTGGACGCCGATGTGAAACCACGGATTGATATCATGTTCACGTCTACGACTATGTTGCAGGAGACCAAGGGGAAAGAGACTGCGGACACAACGCCTCCAGTACATCCGCCTGTAGGTATAGCCGCAGGTGTCAGACCATAAACTGATTTGACGTTCGCAACAACGGTGTTGACGAAGAGTTCCGAGCAATCTGCGACTATGTGTCAATGGCAGCAGCCAGGGGTGGCACAAACAGGCAAGAGTGAGAAGGTAATGGGGGGTCCGTCGACTACGTTGTCGGCCCTCCGGGGGACTGCGCCTCGCATCTGGGATCATCCGTTCTCGATCCCCTGGGACATTGCCTTCCACGTTCCTCACGCACTCCCTGCTACCTGACAGATCTGGATCGCTATCTCTTGATTATCGCACGGCTGGTGGTGCCCAGCACTGACATCGCGACGCACGACGAGTGCTCCCGCAACTATGTTGTAGGCTGCTCCGAGTGCTTTTCGCGCACCATCAATACGACAGAAGAAAAGACCCAAGACGCGGACGAGGAAGAGCGCACTCGGGACCGACACCAACGACGGCCTCGAGGTTCTCTGCCTGAGCGCCGTCGTTGGTGGATTACAGATCTCGCGGGGCTCAACTATGGATGAAAGGCCATCGAACTGGGTATGATCGCAGGCGCCAGATGCATCGCCGGTATGGACGCCAGCGTCGGTGCTGGCGGCAATGCGCGACACCTCGGCACTTGGGGGCCCGAGCAGCGAGTTAGTGTGCCGTTCCAGCGCTGGGTGCGGGAGCTCATGATGTGGCCAGTGGGGCGCTCCGACCTCAACGAGTTCCCCTAGGCGACATGCGTCTCGTCGCGCCTCGGCGGCACGGCGCGCGAGCGCATGAACGAATGGCCGCCCGCCGAGGAGGTCATCATGTCATCGGCACCCCAATGCCGCTTATGACCTTCCATATGCACAGCATGGCCGAATGGCGGGGCCACCCTTGGGAAGGAGGAGCGCATCCAGGCGGCATCGGCTCTGATGAACTTCAACCGACTGCCGCGAGAGCGCATCGACAACCTCCTCACCAGGCTCGACATCCTCCGCAACAGGGCGCAGCAAGCCGGCCAACTCATGATCGGCTTTGAGGTCATCAGCTACCCCTTGCTGCGCGCGGTAGGTATCTCGAACATCCAACTCACCATGATCCTGCAGCACTACAGCATGGCCTACCCTACGAGCGCACAGCAGCTGACGCACATGACGGGCCAGCTGCACAGGCTTGGGCACATGAGTGAGGGCTCGGCAGGCCATCTTGCCTCGGCCGTGCACTCTTCCCAACAATTGACGCTCCTCGCGGGCACGCCCACGCAAGAAACTAGGATGGCATGGGGACTACTGGCCTCGGAGCGGCACCGAGCCTGCCAGCAGCCGCTGTCGCTGCCGACCCCGGCAACGCCAGCACAGGTGGCGTGCCCAGCAGCAGCTGTCGACTCAGGCCCCGTCCCCGACGCCGCCAGCTCGTTCGGCGAAGAGATTGCTGCCGACGACGCCGAGCTTCGCGACGCTGTGGGACAACGCGGCGGGCGCCTTTTCTGGGCTTGCGAGCGCGCCAAGTCCCGACGGCGCCGCTTCAACAACGAAAACAAGAACAAGCCCACGCACCGCGTTCGGAGGGCCAGCGAGGGAAAGGGCAGGGGCCAGGGCAAGGGCTACAGAGCCTACCTGCCCGACGTGTCCGAGAACGACCTCCCGGGGACCTTCGCGGGCCTCGGGAAGTGCAGGGGCAAGGGGAAAGGTGAGCACAGAACCACTGGGATGGGAGTTGGGCGCCAAGGCAACCCATTTTGTCCGGACGTGGTCAGTCTGAAGTGCCACGAGTGCGACTCTGAGGAGCACCTCGTGCGCGATTGCCCCCAGCGCCGACGGCAAGGGCGCGCCCTCTTCTTCAGCGCCCCAGCCACAGCAGCACCACCATCGTCATCAGTATCCCCACCACTTACGCACCTTGGCCATCAGGGAGCGCCTGTACCAGCCATTCAGTAGCCAGTGCCAGGCGCGTTCACGGTTTGGATGACCAGGAGACCTAAACGATTCCCCTACCTGTGTTTCGGGGGCCCGACAGCGGTGACACCATGCAGAGCGCCGATCCCTGGAACGGCGGACGACCGACTTCAGCATCAGCATCTACGCGGCCCGCACCAGCAGCTGCATTGAGTGCCTCTTCGGACGGCGCGTGGCAGGACGTTGACCACAGTGGTCGAGCTGGGAAGAGACCTCATGCTTTCCCAACCCCTATGAGACAGAGCTACGGCGACTACGTCAAGAGATGGGCGACCTCATGGGCCGCGCACGGCAGGGCTTTGTACAACCGGCGGCTCCTCCTCCTCTCCTCATCTTCGTTTCCCTTCACCCTCTTCCCCACTCCCCCCATGCAGGCCCCCTTTTCCCCCCCTGCTCGTGTTCCTACGGCCCCTCCTTTTCCCTAGCGTCATCCTCTATGCCACAAGCTCTGCGCGATCTGGACGATCGCGGTGTTGAGATCGATTATTGGGTCTACGCCACACCGCCGACGCCTCGGTGAACTGGCGCTTGTGGCGTGTTTTTTCCTGGGGGCCTCTCTGGCGTTGATGCCCTCCTGGGCGCTCCATGGGGGCGTGTGGGGGGCCTGTTGGAGCTCCGCTGACCTGGGGTGGCGAGGGGCCGACGGCGGAAAACGGAGGATGAGGAGGAGGGGAGGAGGAGGGGTAGGAGCAGGGAGGAGGAGGGGAGGAGGAGGGGTAGGATGAGGAGAAGGGTAGGATGAGGAGGAGGGGTAGGATGAGGAGGCGGGGTGGGAGCGTAGGATGAGGAGGAGGGGAGGAGGAGGGGTAGGGTGGGGACATGGCTCAAGGCTCAGGTGGAGGAGGAGGCTTCTTCCTGGCCCTGGGGGGCCCAGAAAGTGAACTGCGGGTTCGGATTCCCCTTCGGAGCCTTTCCCTGCCGCGGTCCAGGGGCTCAGCTGTGCCATGCTGGAGGCCTATGAGGCCGTTTGGGGGGCCGTGTGGGGACCCTTCTTGCCTGTTTGGGATCTTGGGAACTTCTTGGGCCGTCGTGGAGCGTCGGGACACCGAACATACGAGAACGCTAAAATCAGTTAGCAACGGGGTGACAATCAATGAATGTTGCCTCTTGGGGCCCTCTTGGGAAGGCTCTTGGAAGCCTCTTGTGACGTTTTGGGGGCGTCTTGGGCCGTCAGGAGGCCATCTCGGGCGACTGGAGGCGTCCTGGCCGATCTTCCGGCGACTTGAGGCTCTCTTGGACCGTCTTGGGGGCCTTTGGGGGCCCTCTGAGCTCGTCGTGGGGCCCTCCATCCGCCCATGATGCGTTGGGACCGGGCCCAGGGGATCCGGGCGGACCCCGCTCCTCCAAATCGACCGGGGTTCGGGGGGAGGGATCGGGGGAGGGGTAAGCATCTTTTACGCTGATGGCACCCCACGGGGTCGGGGGATTTTGCGTTGGTGCCTTCTTGGACAATCAACCGCGTGCTCGCCAGATATTCCCCGAGGGCCCACGGCAATGCGGCTCAGCCCGGATCGGCAGTAGTGATTTCCGCGGCTGACATTTTCAGTGTTCGCCGTGCGCGCGTAGGGGAACGGGCGAGAACCCACGTGTACGAACGGCGGGCATATGTCTACAGATCAGAAGGATGATTATCGAATGGCATTCGGCACATCCTGCTACCGTGCTTGGGCTGCGGGTATGAGACCACGCGGATGGCAGACGGGGTCTCGTGAGAAGCGTCTCTGGGCGTTTGGGAAACAGTTTTTGAACCTCTTGGGGGCCCCTTCGGGGCCTCTTGAGCTTTTTGGGGGCCTCTCGGAGCTCCCTGGGGGCCTGTTGGGGCCTTCTTGGGGCAACTGGGCGGCTGTGTGGGGTCGAAGGCTCGAAATGTCCGTCCGGGCTCCCCCTCTGGAACCCCTCTTGGGGCTGTTCTGGAGCCCCCCTGGGCCGTCTTAGGGGGCTTCTTGAGCGGTCTGGGGGCCCTCTCTTGGGCCGTCTTTTGGCAATCCAGGAGGCGTATTGGGCTGTCTTGGATGTTGCGAACGCACAAGAGGCGAGTGTACAACACATACATGTTTTCCAACGGGAATGGGTCGATGTTTGCTCTTTCAGGCCATCTTGGGACTCCTCTTGAGGGCTTCTTGGGGCGTCTGGGGGCCTCATGGGCCGTCTGGAGGCCAGCGTGGGCGTTTTGGATAGATTTTCGGCGGCTCGTGGCCCTTTTGGACCGTTCGGAGGGCCTCTTGGTGCCCTCTTGGCCTGTTTTGGGGCCCTCTGTCCCCCCGTGGCGCGTTCCACCCCTCCCCTTGTGACCCTCCCTCCCTCCAAATCGACCAAACCAGGCTCGAGGTGAAGGTTGGCGGATTTCAGTGACGAAGTGAACATGTGCATGTGTCAGCGTTGTGGGTGTTTCACCGCGACGCAGAAGGCTTCTCAGAAGGCCGGATGGCTTCTGAGAAGCCCCGCCGCCTTCTGAGAAGGCCTTCTCCTTCTTGCTTCCCCCCCTCGCTCGCCGCCGAGGGCACCTCTTC
Source organism: Prorocentrum cordatum (assembly GCA_963575745.1). Taxonomy (NCBI): domain Eukaryota; class Dinophyceae; order Prorocentrales; family Prorocentraceae; genus Prorocentrum; species Prorocentrum cordatum. The sequence continues at coordinate 276,867 of CAUYUJ010008591.1, read as the reverse complement.
TTGCTTCCATTCGTGGCCCCAGAGGTCCCGACCCCTTTTCCCAGGGGTGGCTCTCCTTCCTTCATCCAGTTCGGACGGCCCCCGGGCCCCCGCAACGGGCCCCTGAGGCCGCAACCGAGGACAAGCCGCCGGGTGGACCGACTGAGATCCTCGGAGGTCTGGTCATGGGCACCTCTTCCTCCTCCGACGTTGGCGGATGTCAGTGACGAAGTGAACATGCGCATATGTCAGCGTTGTGGGTGTTTCACCGCAGGTTGCTCGTCTTGCAACGCTTCAAGCCTTCCTCCTCCGACCTCGGGCGCCCGCGTCGCTCGTCGCCAGGCTTCGCATCCCCCGTCGTCCGGGGGAGGGCGCGCCCGAGGTCACGGGAAGAGCATGGTGCGGGAGATCAGGCTCCTGGCGAGGACAGCGCCAGGGCGGGTGGCGCCACGATCGGGGCCAAGAGGGGGGAAGGGGCGCCACGACGACGGTCGCCATGACGTTGGAGGGAGGGAGGGGAGGAGGAGGAGGAGGAGGAGGAGGAGGAGGAGGAGGAGGAGGAGGAGGAGGAGGAGGAGGAGGAGGAGGAGGAGGAGAGGAAGGGGAGGAGGAGGAGGAGGAGGAGGAGGAGGAGGAGGAGGAGGAGGAGGAGGAGGAGGAGGAGGAGAAGGAGGAGGAGGAGGAGGAGGAGGGGAGGAGGAGGAGGAGGTAAGGTAAGGTAAGGTAAGGTAAGGTAAGGTAAGGTACGGTACGGTAAGGTAAGGTAAGGTAAGGTAAGGTAAGGTAAGGTAAGGTAAGGCGCTTGGGATATTTGTCCACGGCAGCAGCAGCAGCCACCACTTCGGGCCCTTCGGGCCTCCGTGCGAAGGGACGAATGGGCAGGGCCCCCTTGTGGGCCTGCTCGCGGGAGCGGGCGGAGGGTCACCTCCCTCGGCCTGCTGCCGCCGAGCGGGGGGGCACCCCCGTAAAACAGTTCAAGAAGATCTAAGGGGGGAGGGGGGAGGGGGATGCCGTCGCCTGATCATGTGAGGGTCGGGCTCCCCTGGCCGTATGCAGAGCCACGAGGGAAAAGGGGAGGGAGAGAGAGGGCGGCAGCGCGGGGTTCCGGTACTTGTGGAGCGGGCGCGCGCCGCGCGGGCGGCCGCGCGCTCTCCGCTCTCCCCTCCCCCCCCTCCGCCCCTTCTGAGGCATCACGCCGCCCAACCACTCACCCCCCTGCCCCCCTCCCCCCCTCCGCCCCCCCCCACGCCGCCCAACCACTCGCCTACTGACAGGCTGGCTCTGGTGGGCCCCGTGGCCGAATTAGGGATCTGCTGGCCTGCTCAATGGGCTCACTTCGCTCCTGTCTGAGCAGATCCCTGAGAGTATTTGTTATTGTTTGTAGTCAGCACTCCTCCAAGTAGTATCCCCCATATCCCGTGTATTGTTCTGCCGTAGCGTATCTTCCCGTGTTTGCCCAGGCAGCAGATTTGTTCCGACGTCTTCACAGTGGGAGCGACCGAGCGTACTGCGTGCTACTGAGCTGTTCATCTTCGCTGAGAACTGGCGATATCAGGCAATGGGTTTCGTGGGTGCCTTCGGGGTAGAGTCGTCATTATTCTTCGTCGCCGCTGGGTCCTTGCCCTCGAGCTTCTGCTCAAGCTCCTTGATCCTCGTCAGCAACGCGTTCGTCTGGTGGGTGGATGGGCTGCTGCTTGCGCTTGTGCCCGCTCCGCCTCCCCCATACAGGCGCTGGTACTCTTCAGGTTCGATCCATTTCGGCGGTTCCTTCTGCTGCCATCTGTAGTGGACCCATGTATTCGGTTTGCTGTGCTTCCACGGTGGCTGGTAGGTCTGGATCATCAGTACCTCCTCCTCGTTATCCTTGACGAATTGGGCCTGCTCGTCGCTCTGCGGCTTCGCGTAGTCCTTGTTGGCATAATACTCGATGTCCTCGTGGATCTTCTCATTCAGCATGCCGAGCGTCCGGGTCGTCTGCCGAATCGCGGTCTCGATCGTGTTGACTTTGTTCTTCAGCTGGTAGTAGTACTTCTCCTTGGCGATATCTTCTGCCACCGTGTTCGTCTTGCCGAGTTTGGCACGTACCATGGAGATCGCCAGCATGCGCCTGTGGTCATTCATCGTTTCCAGCTCGCGCCAGATGCCCTTCACCACCGACTGGAGAACGTGGTTCGTGCTCCCCAGGTTGACCTCCAACCTTTTCAGCACGTGGTCGATCGTCCACACCTCCATCGCTGCCTCGCCACGGTAGTAGGTGCCCTTCACTCCGCTGGACGCCATGCCTCTTCTGTAGTTGTCACTCTCACCTCGTGTAGGGATCAGAAGCTTGTCGCTGTCCTGGTTCGAGCCTGGACAGCTTGAGTCGGATCGCATTGTTTGTTTGGCAGCTGTTTGTGGTCGTGGTAGCAGGAGTCGTTTGGGTTCTCATGGGGCCTCGATTCCTGCAGGGTCCTAACATGGTTGCCTTTGGAGTCCTAGGGGGTCCGTTGCGTTTCACCGTTGGCGGTATTCTGCACACGGTAGTTGTCCTCCCCAGTTCGTGCAGTGCACTTCACAAATTGTAGTGGTAGTCGTCGTCACAACTACTGGGCAATACCTGTGCCCATGGCTCGTAGCAGGTTCCACGTAAGTGTTGCTGCTGCTTGTTCCCGGCTCCTATGCTGCTTGGTTCTTGGACCGACGCATACGCAGGCTCTTAGTATGCCTCCTCGCTGCTCGCTGTCTCGACCTGCTGCCTCTTCCTCCTCCAGCGCGAGATCTTCTTGACTGATCTCCCAGGTGCCTCTGATTCGCGCGTCTCCTGTTGATATGATCAATAGTACCTCTCGATAGTCAACATACTCGACCGGATGAGCTGGATCTGTTCCCACATGGAGTCAATGACGTGGCTGCGGAGGCGAAACATCGCAAGGCTTACGAATTGGGTCGTATTCACTGACCGAGCGATGAGTGGTTGTCTCTTCCGCTGCAAGATCCTTTGCTGCTGGTAAAGAGCCACGTGCACAAATTTGAACAAGGCGATCGCTCCATCCATCATGAGCACTGTGCGGTTGGGGTCTGCAATGCAGGCAAAAACCCGACTGAGATCGTCACTGGGCCAGTCATCCTTTTCTCCTCCTCCTTCCATCCTTGTAGGCTGCATCCCTCGGCAGTTCCTTCTGAGGTATCGGTAGTCGTGTGCTGCTAAAAACACTTCTGAGCCCAAACCCTTAGTACGTGCCGCCGACACCTTGGTATAGTATAGTGGTTGGCAGACTCCTAGAATCGCGATTCTAGATATCAGTCCGTCACGGGTCGTAGTAGGTAGTACCTTGCATACCTACAACCAGCACCACCAGGAGTTGTTATCGCCGTAGGCCACCCTTGCCCATGCAGTTTGGCAGGGGTGATTGTGCGTTTGCTCTCCTGGCTCGGTAGTAGTTTGCTGACTCTAATCCTGCATTTTGCTGCTCTTGGGGGCTACCTCTCTGAGCTTTGTCAGCCTCACGAGGTCCTTGCTCAAGTCCTCGGCCGTGTTTTCTTCTTTCGTCCTCGGTGGGACTGCAGGCGGTGATCCTGGGCCCTTCCAGGTTGCATGTGATGCTCCTGGATCCTCGGGCTTTCCTGGATCTGAGGCTGCATACGATGTGTCTAAATCGATGGCCACGCCGCCCTGCGTGCTGCCTGGCGCCTCTGGAGCGCTCGCAGGTTCCTTTCGCAGGTCCTCTCGAGCTCCGCCTTCGGCCCACAGCTCACCGCCGTCTTGCCCCCAGGAGAAGAGCCCATGGTCGATCGCCGCCTTGAGCCTCGTCGCACGAAAGCTGTCGATCTTCTCGATGTGCTCTGGAGGCGCTTGCGTGCCGATCATCGCCAGGCGGACGCACGACACCGGGGTCACCGCGAAGCTCACCTTGCCAAGCTTATTTTTGCCGTCCGTGTCGTTGCGCGTGTACGTGTCCGCGGCCTTGCAGTGCAGGATCGCTTCCGCCATGAATTGGGGCCCCCGCTCCGTCTCCACCACCTCGAGGGACTCCCTGACCAGGGCCATCGCGTCCTTGTCCTCCTTGGTCGGGTCCTGTTTGTCCCCGAGTGCCTTCACAACACCACGTAGCAGACTGCAGGCGAGGTGGATGTGAGGAGATCCGAGCTCGTGCCCTCTGTTGCCCCTGTCCCTGACTTGCTGGGCGTAGTCTCGGCCTGCTTTGATCATGGCTGCGCAAGCGTCTGTGGGTAAAACATACACACACATACACACAGTCTGTGGGTAAAAAAACACATTGTGGGTAAAAATCTACGGGGAAAAAAACACACGGTGGGTAAAAAACACACTGTGGGTAAAACACACACTGTGTTTTGTGTGTGTGTGTGTGTTTACCCACCGTGTTTTTTTTTACCCATGGCCAGGATCGGCACCAGCCAGAAACTCGTTGCGAGGTGCATGAGATCGTTCGTCTCCTGCGCCGTCCTCAGCGACAGCTGGCGCAAGGCCACCGGGGGGGTCCGATGAGCTCTGCGAGCCCGACCCGCCGCCTGCCCCTCCGCCTCCTCCTGCTGCCGCCTCGCGCTTCGCCTGCGTCTTGTTGGCTTAGCTGCCTTCGGCTTCCTGCCCTCCTCGCTTGGCGCCGATGCACGCTTGCCACGTTTCGTGCACCCCTCCTCCTCCTCCTCCTCCTCCTCCTCCCTCCTCCTCCTCCTCCTCCTCCTCCTCCTCCTCCTCCTCCTCCTCCTCCTCCTCCTCCTCCTCCTCCCAGGGCCCACGGCGTCAAGTCAGGAGCTTGATGTAGCTAGCAACTCTTTTCAGCCTGGTGGTTACAGATGGCACCAACGAGAGACTCAGGCTGCGGCACTCCGTGTCTCCATCTGGTGTGGTCGATGTGACGTACTCCGTTCAAATCTGCAGCTCTTGTCGCGTGGTCAATCGCTGTGCGACGATTGCTGAACGTGCTGAGGCACCACGGACAATTGTTCGTGACAACGAGTTGTGCCACCAGCGGTCTGACATTGTACGTTTCCCGTCTGTATTCCTCCTCCCCCATGCACATGTGATCACTTCAGCACGGCTTGTTGACAAATTTCTGCAGTTCCTCCTCTTCGTCTTCCCCATCTTGGTGATTCCATGTTGTAGCTGCGCTGCGCAATATGGCTGAGTCCATATTTATCCAGTGGTCGCATTCCTGTGTCCCAGGAGTCAGCAGGCTGATATCTGACTTGCAAACTGCGTAACAAGCCCTCATGTCTTCACACGCCGCTGCAATGGCATCCAGGTCGTCGCTGGATTGCTGTACCCACGGGCCTTGGTGTCTTGCTACTCCAGAACGCACCCCATTGTGTCCATGCTAGTTTGACCGCCTCCCCCCTTCCGTCGTATGTCTCTTCCAAGTCTTTGTTCGCTTGGGATGTGAGGTCATAGTACTCTCATCTCTCGCATGGTGGTGTCTTGTATGCCGTTACTCTTGCGCAGTGCTCTGGTGATTCCAAATGGTCCCTCTTCCCTGATGTTTAGTAAGCTGTTTGCTCTTGAGGATTGAGGCGCCCATTTCCATTCTGAAGATGTTCCTCCAGCCGTGTCGTCACACCGTTGATCTGCGTAGCAATTTCATCTGCCGCTTTCCCTGGCGGGAACAGGCGCGTTTTTTTTGTGATGTCGTCCACGAATGTGTTAATAGCCACATCGCGCGTCTCCCCCGTGACTGGGGTAGTTGTGCCGTGCAATGTCTGTGATGTGTCTAGCTCTCTTTCCTCTTGGTGCCATTGGTCCACGTATATATTGTAGCAGTCGTTAAACTGGCCTGGAACAGGGGTGAATCCCACCTGTGCCCCACTGGTCGTCTCCACAGCCAGGGTCTTCGATGCCGTCTCCGTGGTCATGCAAGCATTGCTGCTCGCTGCCAACGCAAATGGCAAAGGGTCGATCCTCCTCCGCACTCGCCTTCCATGCGAATGCCTGCAACAGGGTCCTGTGCGTGCTCGCAAATGCATTCGTACAATCGTAGTTCGAGTGCACTGTGCTGTATCCTAGCTGCGCTGCCCTCTACTCTGCAGCCTGCACGCATAGTATGGCATGATCGCTGCTCCTGTGTGCGATCCCTCCCTGAGCCCAGGCAGGGTGGAAGATCGGCTGGCCTCTCTTGGACAGTCCTCAGTGCCATTCCAGACCGAAACTACAGTACGCGTACATGATGTGCTTGCCTGCGATGCCTGCTTTATCGTTGTTCTTGTCTGCATCGAGCGCCACCGTACAGTGCCAGTCCAGCAGGCACAGTAGGTCGTCCTGGCTCTCCCGACATAGTTAGGCTACACTGCTGTTGGCTCTAGCCCCGTGCCGTCCAGTTGCTCTCTTGTCCTTCACAGCCTCGTATCCGTCACCCATCCCATTTTTGCAGAATTTCCCGTCACTTCGTGAATTTGAATCGTGTCGTATGGTCGGCCAGTTCTTCTTCCTCGTTTTTCCCGGCTCCGGCCATGGCTTGCTTCTCTATTCTTTCGCTTGCTTGGGTCGGGCTCTCTAGGTGCGCTTGGGGCTCTAGTAACATCCAGGCGCATTCAACCGGCAACCCCCAGGCAGGCCAGGCTCGACGCTTCTTTGCCTTTCGGCATTATCTTTTCATTGCGCCCAAGTCCTTCTCTGCCGCATGTCGGATGTCTCTGTCGAGTGGTGACGGTAATTGTTCCTTCAAGGTTGTTTTCTCGCTCCTCTATAGCCGCGGGAACATTCATCGGTACTCCCCCCAGTCCCCCGTCGTGTGGTTTCTTTCCGATCTCCAGTCATTGTTCTGCAGACCAGTGAGTTCTTGGGGAGTAGTGTTACCTCTTTCTGGGGCCTCTGCCGTTCATGTTGTGGGCGATCCTAAGTCGATGGATCTCGGCGATGTTCGGCTGCGCGTAGGCTTCCCAGATAGATTCGGCAATGTTGGCCCTTCGTTTCTTGAGAGGTTCCTCTCTCTTCCTCTTGAGGGGGCCGTCACCAACGTTAGCTCCTCCTGTGCCTCCTCCAGGTCCTGCTTAGTGGTCGTATATCCCTGTTGCAATCGCAGCTCCCTCCTTTTGGCCAGCAGCTCCGTTCCCTTAGCACGTACCAGCTGGCCATCCTCGTCGAGAGTAGCAGGGGATCTCCGAGCGATCTTCTCGTCGCTGCCCTCGTGGCCTCTCCGTAAAGCATGCACGCCAGATCGGGAGTGGACCTCTGCCGCGCTGCCTTATATTTTTGTTAGCCCAGTCCTCTCCCCAGCTCCAGCCTCCCCCCTCCCTCTCCGCAGGCAGCTCCTCGGCGCGCGTCTCCACTGGCGCCCCTGTCCCCTGCTCGACGGCGAGCGCGGATTGGGGGGGGGGCCTTGGGCGAGAGAGAGGGCATCGCTCGGACGTGTGCATTCTTCCTTCGGCGAGGACCATCGAGGAGTACCCTCGATCATTTGGCGAAAAAAACCACGCACGAAACCGAAAAAACACAGGGAATGGACGTCCGAGCGATGGCGAGCGGAGGGTGAGAGAAACAGGCAGGTGGTCTCTGTACCACTTGCTCCTGATGAGCTGCAGCCCCCTGGCAGAATGCCCAAGGGTCCCCGGCAGCGGTCGACCAGCCGTAGGGCACCGGCGGGAATGAGAAAGTGGTCGATGCGGTTTGTCATTCCCTTGCGGTCCGTAGTACGTCGCTCCCATGTCCGTGAAAGTAGTAGCAACGCACATCCCATCTCGTTCACATAATGATCTAATTGCTCGACCGTTTTCATTTTCTATCTTGGGTGCCGCCGAACCAGCATGCCTTCCTGCGCTCGGTTGGACTATCCCATCCTCGTCTCTGTGCAATTCGAAATCGGTGTTCATGTCTCCTGCTATTATGGGTGTCGAGCGGCATCCTAGTTTGTCACATTCCTGCTCAATCCAATTTGCAATTCGGGGACACTGTGTCCATAGTTGATGAAGTGTGTAGGGGCCATATATACAGCCAAAAACAATATCTATATTTGAGCCTGTCGCCTGATCCCCGCCGCCCTTCCCTCTATGTTGTTTTGAGGGTAAGGTGTGCAGTGCAGGGACTCTTGGGGCATTATTCTTGTTACCAGTCTAGAAACGCCACAAACTTTAGTAATCCACCTGCCCTTCCTTCCCCGAATTCGTAGAGCCCAGTGGTGTGGTAGGTAGGATCTCCTGCACGGTCCTCCTCCCGCCCACTCGTGTGTTCCATTCAGAACTATTATGTCCCAGTCCTTCGATACTATACTGATGTCCTCCAGTCTCTCATCGCCACTTGTTGCGCATGGGCTGTACGTCGTAATACGCATCAGCGGGAGGGCGTCGTAAATACCGTGGCGACGCGGCAGGCTCGGCCACCCCCCTGGCCTTCGCAGTAGAATTTTCTGGGGGTGTCCTGAAGAGTCGGCGGTGCGCTTGCGCGCTTGGCTCGGCCGGAGGGAAACTCCGGGCCTCTAACGCCGGTTCGGAGGAGGAGGAGGAGGAGGAGGAGGAGGAGGAGGAGGGGGAGGAGGACGAGGGGGAGGAGGAGGAGGAGGAGGAGGAGGAGGAGGAGGAGGAGGAGGAGGAGGAGGCGAGGGGGAGGAGGAGGAGGAGGGGCAAGAGGGGAGGGAAGAGGTCGGACGGGGCTAGGGTGAGGATGGATCCGTGCCAAGCGTGCCGGATCGCTCTCAGAACGTTCCGGAACGCTCTGAGAGGGCCGCGGCGCCCGAGACATCCCCCAGAGCCGAAGGATCTCAGAGATTCTCGGCTTATCCTGACCCGAATGTGTCCTCGTTCTGGCTTCGTTTTAAGGGGGGAAGGGAGGGGAGGGCTTGGTGGTGGGGGACGAGGGCGGAGGAGGGAACGGGGGACGGGAAGCGGGGAAGGGAGGGGAGGGGGGGGGGAACGAGGGCAGGGGGGGGGGAACGAGGGCGAGGGGTGGGAAGGAAGGAGGGGAGGGAGGGAAGGGATTGGTGGAGAGGTGGGAGGAGACGAGGGCGGGGGAGGGCGGTAGAAGGAGGGCCATGGGCGAGGGGTGAAGGGGGGGGCGGGCTGGAGCGCACGCAGGGACGAGCGAGGGGGGCAGGGACGAGGGCCGGGCAGGGAGGGCTGGAGAGGGGGAGGGACGAGGGAGGTGGGCGGGTGGGCAGGGGAGAGGAGGGGTGGTGCCCCCCTCCCCCCCCCGCGCGCTTCCCCTCCCCCCTCCCCCATCTGTACCCCCCCGCTCCCTCGCCGCCGGGGGGGGGCGCGAAGGGGCCAGGGGCACTTCGCCCGCAGACTCGTGGAGGCCTTGCCTGGCAACCTCTTGCCTCACAGATTCGGCCCCTCTCGGAAGGAGGAGTGGAGGGGCGGGGAACGGAGGAGTGGGCGCAGGGGGGCTCGGATTCGGCCTCGGGGGCAGTGGGAGCAGTGGCCACCGCTGGATTCGGCCTCGGGGGGAGCGGAGGAGTGGGCGCAGGGATCGGGAGGAGCGGAGGCGGGGAGGGGGAGGGGGAGCCGTGCAGACGTTCATCCTCGCCGTCGGTGGGAGTCGGATTGACAGCTCGTCTGTGGCCGCTTCGGCAACATGCCGAGTCTCACGTGCTGATGTCGTGTAGTGCGGTTCCTTTCCCGCATGGCTGGCTAGTTCTTCAGCTCACCGGCCGAGTGTTTTCAAGGCGGACGCTCGTGCCCTCGATGGGGGGCAATGGACGAGTCATAGACTGGCCAGTGCAATCGCACTCCAGGCCTTCGGAAAGGACTAACGAGGAGAGGGGAAGGATGGGGGACTGAGGGAAGTAGTGAGGAAGACGCGGGGGGTCGAATGAAAAGATGGTGGGCGTGGGAAGAGAAGCGAACACTCGCGGGGAGGGAAGGGAAGGGAGCGAGGACATAACATTATAAGGGCTTCGAGGGGAGCAGGGGTGGCATAGGGAAGAGTTGGGATGCACGGGAGCAGGAAATGGAGGTTGTCAAGAAGGAGTCGGTAGAGGAGGCGGGTGGAAGGGGGAGTGGGTGGGCAGTTGTGCGGGCAGGATGGAGGAAGGGGAAGAGCGGGGACAGGAGCGGGGACAGGAGCGGGAGAGGAGGGAGTGGCGACACGATGGAAGAAGGGAGGCCAGGAGGAGAGGAGGGGCAGGAGGATCGGGAACAAGAGGAGGAACACGTGGGGTTCGCCCTCGGTTTCCCGCTTTTCGCGTGCAGCTCCACTCCCGCGTTCTTTCTCACTGCCTCCAGCGCCCCTTCCCACCAGGATGAAGCACGAAAACCTCCTCCACCTTCTGGATATTCCCGCGGTTCCCAGCCCGAACTTCGAGGACATATTCGTTGTCCTGCCCTATATGCCGGCCGACCTGCACAAGGCGGGCTCTTCCGTGCCCCAACTAGCCCAGCATTTGCCCCCACTGCTCCTGCCACACCCTTCTTGCTCATCATCCCTGAAACACAGCCCTTGCTATCTTCCAACCTCCTCATCCTCCCTCGTCCCATTGCGCCTCATTGTCCTCCCACATCGATCTCCTCACCATTCTGCACACCGTCACCGAATCTTCGGTATTCTCCGTCCTCCATCCTCCTTTCTTCCCTGCGCCCCCTCCACCTCGTGCTCCTCTCCCCCTGCTCCTTCCATTGCCCTTCCCCGCTGCCGCTAGGGCCCGAGTGGCATACTGTGTAGTTATCTCTGTTGATATGCATTTCTGTAGTAATCTTTCTTTCGCTCTCTCTCTCTCTCTCGCGTCCGGGCTCCTCGCGGGATGTTGCTTGTTGTTGACTCGCTCATCTGATTGATTGCTGGGTGCCCATCGCGCGCAAATGCTGGCCCCCCCATCGGCCGCTGGCGGCCGACCCCAGCCACTGCGTTGGGCCTGCCCCTCGGACGCCACAGGTATGTCCGTGCGTGGCGCCGTGCTGCCACGCAGTCACTCTGCTGAGGTTCTTTAGTTGCCTAACGTACATTGCAATGTGCTTTGGTTATGTTCGCCTATATGTGCACTGATTATACTCCTCTCGGTGAATTGGAGCCTCGCTATTGGAGCCTCGAGCTGTGAGGTGGCGTCCACGTTGTTCCTCTCCTTGCTCCCTCTCTTTCTTTCTTTCGTTCCCTCACTCCTCTCCTCGCTCCTTTCCTTAAATGGCTGCTGTGTGTTTCAACGTTAGATGAGTGGACGTTTGGGCTGCCCTTTCCCCAGCTCTCCTTTTCAGCCTCCCCTATCATGCAGAGAGGGAGCTTCAGCGAACCGCCTGCTCTCACGATTGTGGCAGCCGTGCGAGTTGTTTCGCAACGCCAGCTGATGTGTGAGCTGTGGGAGGCTTGTCGATCGCCTCGCTGCCTGCTGGACAAAATCTCCCCACGGCTCCCCTGGGTGATCCAGCCGACTGAGGCGCGAAGCTGCTTGGCTGCCCTACCAGGTTTCCTAGCTATGGTAGCTGTGTGTGTGTCACACACAGTGTGTGAGGCAGCATCGTGCACCTGAGGCTACCAGACCTGCCCTCTTTGCAGTTGGGGGCGGCATTCTCGTTGAGCCCCGCGGCTCTCTGGGCGCTGCCGCCTCCCCACCGATTGGTGCGCTCCCAGTCGATGCAGGCGCTGTTTGTTGCAGCCTTCCACGGAGTCGGTGCCCAGGGGGCTCTCTGGGCACTGCAGCACCCCCCCGCCGCCCTCCTCCTCGGCACAGCGCGCGCGATGGCAATGACCCAGCCCTCCTAGCCACCCTCCTACTCTTCCTGGTCGTTCTCGTCCTTCTGCCCGTGCTCCTCCTCCTCCTCCTCCTCCTCCTCCTCCTCCTCCTATGGTTCCAGGACAGGCAATCCGACCTCAGCCTCTTCCGACCAGGAAGTGCGGAATGGAAACGATTCACAACGACGGATCCAACTATATTGCGAAGTGCAGCGTATCACTGGAGTCAGGTGGATGGGGACGACGGGGAAGAGGAGGTGGGAGAGGTGGAGAAAGATTACTGGTGCGACCACACAATAGGCACTTCCGACGGGACAGAGGTATTGTGCGGGCGTAGGTTTACCACGGCCCAGGCCCTTGCGGGGCACAGACGTACTGTACACAATGTACGTCCGCTCGTGGCACAGCTAGTGATAACAAACCAGTGCCCCTGGTGCTTGAGTACGTTCAACAATCGACGGACAGCAATAGATCACTGTACTCGAGCAGCGGACATTTTTGGGATCTGCCATGTGAATCGAAGCAAGTGGGATCATCCTGTCCAGGAACCAGGGGACCTCGTCTGTAAAATCTGTGGCCTTGAGGCTCAAAACCTTTCGGCTTTCCAGCTCCACGTGAGGAAGCATCACGTCGGCCCCAGGGAAGTGCGCTTGACAACCGACAAGCAGTCTCAGCAGCATGTGGCACGTCGGCCAGAAGGGGGTAAAGCGACCAGAACCGACAGAGGAGCAGGACAAGGGCAAGAAGCACAAGGGCGACCGCAACGGCGGGGGGGGAGGCGGACCGCCAGGAGGTGGCGCAACAGGGTTCGCAGACTACCTGGCCAGTCTCCACAAGCTCGCGCTGAGGACGTCGCAGGAGGCCAGGGAACTGATGCACATCAACACGAGCTTCTGGCTGCTGCCGATCACAAGCGGACCGTTCAAGGACACCAGTGGAGCGGGAAAAGATTACGCGGCGGCAGTACGAGCTCAAGGAAAAGGCCACGGTCTGGGCCCACCACACATTCATGCAGCCCTGTCGATGCTGAAGGCGGTCCAGAAGGTGCTCGACGACAAGATGGACCCCAACAAGAGGGACAAGGAGACGCTGGCGATGATCACGGAGTTCGTCCAGGCAGTGAGCGAGGAGCACGGCCCAGTGGTCCTGGCAGAGACAATCTTACTGTGCAAGGCGACGAACACGTACAAAAAGGACGGCACGGAAGAAGCAGATCAGCTTGGCAAGCTGGTGTTCTCGGTCAACCCGATGCCCAACCTGGCGATGGTGCTGAAAGACACGAAGGCGGAGGAGGCGACCATCCAGAAGCTGGCCCTGTTCCAACCGGTGCTGCTGAAGGCGGCAATCGAGCACGGACTGCAGGAGGCCAACGGCAAGAAGAGCAACAGCAGCGGCCCGAAGACGGAGCTGGAGAGGACTTGCGAGCGCAACCTGCGCCAGCTCCAGAGGCGTTGAGGACGCCACAAGAGGGAATCCAGCACCAGCAGATGAGGGGTCCTTTTGGCAGCTCGAGCTCGACGGCCGTTGACCCCGATATGATTTTGGATTTCGGCACAATAGAAGATACATTCAATGCAGTTACTATTGCAGATGCATATCAGAGATCAGGATTACAGTTGCCTGACCCACCGCCTGTGCCGAGGACTGCAGTGACTTGGAAAGGAGGGGGGCCCGCCCCAAACTATCCGCCAGTGACTGCTGAGGAAATCAATGCCAATAACATTAGCATGGACCCCTATCAGTTACCCAATCTGAAAAAAACTGTCCAGCAAAAGCCAGAGGATTCAAAGGCTATATGATTATGCCCTATATTACCGAGCCAAGAGACAACAGGAACAGGACCTCCTACCAGACAGCATGGGACAGGGGGGCCTCAAACAGTAGACGACTCTTGGCTGTGTGCAGTGCGACGACAGGGACGCACCAACATAGGTTTCACAGGATGTGCAGTGTGGATGTGGTACCACACAACGACTTCCAGGGAACAGGGTGAGGCTTATTGTCAGAGCAGCTGATCGGCTAGAGGAGGGGGGGGGTGGTTGAGGGGGTCGGGTCGAGGAACGAGGAGCGGAGCGGCGAGCGGCGAGCGGCGCGCGCCGCGCGCGCGTTCTCGAAGTACGAGGGCCGCCCGCCGCCGCCCCCCGCCTCCCCTCTGCCCCCTGGCTCAAGAATAACTGCCCGAATTTCCGCCCTCAGTTTTAACCCCGATCGTTCTGCTCTTTCCCTCCCCCTCTGCGTCCCCTCCCCCCCCTCAGGGGCCCCGCTCGCCCAGGGACTGGGCCAGCGACGGCCCCCGCTCCTTTCAGACAGTGCAAGCGGGAGTGCGAGGTGCGTCACCCTCGCCGTATGCGGCCGCGGACCGAGGGGCAACGGCCCCCCCGTCCGCGCCCGCAGGCAGGCCCAGAGTTGGGCCCGCGTCCATATATCACGCAGGGAGTATAGGTAGGTCCAGGCCGCTGCCGCTGCTGCGGATCTCTCCCCGAGCGACTTGTCCTTGTCCTTGTCCTCCTCCTCCTCCTCCTCCTCCTCCTCCTCCTCCTCCTCCTCCTCCTCCTCCTCCTCCCCCTCGTCTTCCTTCTCTTCGTCGCCGTCCTCATCTCCACCTCCTTCCCTCATCCCATTACTCCACCTCCTGACCATCCTCCGATCTAGTCTTTTCTTCATCGTCCTCCTCTGCCGTCACCTCATGCGTCTCCCCCTTCTCCTCCTCCTCCTCGTCCCTCCCTCCCTGTCCTCCCCCCCGCTCCCCTCCCCGTCCCCTCCCTCCGCTCTCTCCCTCGTTCCCGCTCCCCGCCCCGTAACCGAGCTCTCCAAGGATGGGTGTGTTTGAAATACCCCCTGCCACCCCCGTCCGCCACTGGGGCACAGGTATGTGGCGAGGCCTCTACCTCTTCGCCCTCCCTCTACACCGTGCCCCCGACCTGTCGGATGAAAGCCGGAGGTGCTCTGCCGGGGGGGCGGGCGCCCGCGTTGGCGGTGGGGGTCTCGCGGAACGACGCGGGAGTAATGCCACGATCACCTATTCACCGGGCGCGTTCCACTACTCGCAAAGTGCCTACTCGCAAACTTCCGGAAACCACACGCCTGCCTCCGATGCGGTGGATCGTAGATCCCTCTCGGCGGAGCCAGGCCATTTGCGAGCAGTTACTTCGCTAGTAATGGAACGCGCTTGTCCACCTATGGCTCGTTCACCAGTCCTCTTGTCAGCACCGTCGTTCCCCACTTCAGGTCTCCCTGCCAGGACCGTTGTCCGCAGCTCCCGGGCTCGAGGCGTCGTCCTCTTGCTGTGTTCGAGAGCGTCGCTCACAGCAGGACCCTAGATATTACTACGAACCGCAACTTGGGAAACGCCCCCCGTCCCCGTCTCCTCTTCTGCTCCCCTGCCTATCCGCCTTTTCCTCCCTCCTCCCCCCCCGCCTCTTCCCCTTTCGCCTCCCTCCTCTCTCCTGGGTCCCGTTTCCTGTTCCCCCTTCCGTTCCTTTCTCCCCTCTTGCTTCCCGTTGCCCTCCGCCCCCTTTCCCGTGCCACCGTTAGGGGGCTGTGGTATGAATCGATCTTCCCGGGCTTTACAGGTGGAGGTCATGTATTCTTTCGCGTGGTCTTTGTCAGGCATCCCTCATAGGACGCAGCTGTCGGACGTCTACTTCAGCCTCCTGCTGTTTCCCCCCACCCAAGTGAGGACCATCAAGGGCCTCACCAGTGAGGACCATCATATCGGGAACTGGAGCATCTACACTACCAGTGGCGGCTTGTTTTTCAATCCCACGACTTTTTATGGGTCAGGGACGACGTCGGGGTGGTGTGGTGCATACCTTTCCCCCGTTTTCCAAGGGAAACAACGGAACACGTATACACCAGGATCCCGTATAAACCAGAATCCGCGTTCTTGTGCGAATTTCAGCGCAGGGTCGGGAACAGCGTCAATGTATAGAGCTCGTTTCCCTAATCGTAGGCCTCACCAGTGAGGACCATCAAGGGCCTCACCAGTGAGGACCGTCGTAGGCCTCACGCCCCTCGCAGCTGCCATCACAGGGGCTGCTCGGGGCCCGCCCACGCCCACCGATTTTTACCAGTAAACCACGCCGTCAACGGGCACTGGAGGGGACAGAGGACTCCTTGAGGGACCCTCGGCTAACGAAGACGTCCGTAAAGGAGGGTCCTAACGCACCTCCGTTGCACTTACACCGTAAACAAGTACACCAGTCAACCAATTCCTCGTACTCCTCCGTGTGATCCACCTCCTTCTCCTTCTCTCCTCCTGGTCCTCCTCCTCCTCCTCCTCCTCCTCCTCCTCCTCCTCCTCCTCTCCTGCCCTGCCCTCCCTGTCCTCCTGCCCTCCGCTCCCACGTTTTCTCCCCTTCTTGTTGCACCCTTTGGGGGGCCTTGCCTGTCCCGCCGCACCCCTATGCGCGTCGAACCTGTGTCGAATCCATGTCGGGCTCGTCAACTCCGTGTCGAAGTCGCGTCGGATTCGTGTCGGGCTCCGTGCCGAAGCCGCGTCGAGTTCGCATCAGGCCCGCGCCGGGCACGAGAGAAGGCACCAGTCTCGGGAGCAGGCGAGGCCCCCGAAGGTGCAACGCGGCCTGCCCTCCCGCCGCCCGTGGAGGTGATCCAGTCGAAGCAGACGCTCACGGAGCGCCACGTCCAGGCCGCGTGGGCGCCGGGGCCCCTCGCGGTGCTCTGGCGAAGCCTGGATGACACTCATCCACGCGTGTTCCTCGTTGTTCCTGCTCCATCCCGTTCCAGGGCTCACTTCGATTCCTCCGATTCGATTGGGTTCGACTTCGATGGCTTCCGATTTCGATAAGATCCGTCTTGGGATTTCAATCCGGGCTCCGATTTCGCAGTGGAGGCCTCACTGGCATCCTAGCCTGTCAGTTTGCGCCGATTCGACTTCTCCCAACTAGGCTGCCGATTTCAGCCGATCTGATTCATTTCGATCACCGGTCCGACTTATCGATTCGATTCTTGGCTCCCCTCCCCCTTCCCGTATAAGGAAGTCCTCTCTGTCGCACCCCGAGACGTGTTGGCAGGGCGGGCTGTACGCTCCGCCTGAGGCTCCTTCACCGCTTGTGATGCGGATGGGGGGCGGGCCGTTTTCAATATGCGGGTGTCGCTTGAGTGCTGCGCACATTCGTCCTAGAAGTTTGCACGCACATTCGTCCTAGAAGAAGTTTGCAAGGGCTTCACGGATGGAGGGCGTGCCGTTTTCAACATGTGGTTCTCGGCTTAACGCCGCTCACGTGTGCCACACAAGTCTGCAAGAGCCTCACAGACTGGAGGGCGGGTGGCTTCCCATGTGTGGCTTTCGCTTCAGCGCCGAGCACACTCTTCCTAGAAGTTTGACAGATTTTCACAGATGGAGCGCGGTGCCTTTTTCAACGTGCTTCGGCGCCGCTTCGGCGCCGCCCATATTCGTATCAGAAGTTCGCCAGAGTTTGACGGATGAGAGCGGTCCTTTTCAATGTGGCCTTCTTGGAAGATGCCCAGGGCGTGTTTTACCGTTTTGATCCGGCGTGTTTGAATCATTGGTTTTGCTCTGTTCGTTGGCCTCCACAGGAAAACGAAACGACGCGGAGAGAACACAGTTGTTGCGTTTTCAGCTACGTTTTTTTTTGTGCGTTCTCAGATCAGTTGGTTGCACTGTTCACATTTCCATATACGACGTCCTCAGGTCCACCTCCTGGCGGGCAGTCCTCCTCTTGGCGTGCAGTCTGGCGGGACCAATAGCCGATTGCCCATCCTGGGGCCATCGGGCCTTCGGGCCTGTATCGGGCAGGTGTTGGATGGTGTGAGATCATGTTTGAAACATTCTTAGCTCTGTGAGTCAGAACGGCGGCAGAAACGAGCGCGAGTGAAGACAGGGAAGACACGGAGCAGCCCTCGACGAGAAATCAAAGAACACGCCCCAAAACATATCCACACCGACGGGCCTAGCAACGCTAAAACACGGAGCTAGAACACTAAGACACAGTCGCGGTGTTTTTGTTTTGGTTGTTGTTATGCGTTCTTAGCTTGTGAAGAGCCCACGGTTTTCCAACATGTGGTTCTCGCCCTAGCCCCGCGCACATTCGTTTGATAAGTGTGCAAGCGTTTCACGACTGGAGGGTGGTTCACTTTCAACATGCGTTTGTCGCCTCAGCGTCTCGCACATGTGTCTTAAAAGTTTGCAGCAGCAGCAGCAACAGTCGTAGGGCGGAAGTTCCAGGAATGGACGACTCGATTCAGAGTCGTCCGGACGCACCATGTAATGTTGAATCGTGGTGTTGAAGCCACAGACATGGCGTTCTGGCGCGATTCGTGATCGTCAGGGAAATAGTAGCGCTGATTCGCAACGTTGAAGTCCCAGGAACGTGGCACGATAAATAATTATCAGACGGTTGTCCTCCACTGGGACACTTCCATGAATGACTGTACATCCTGGCTGGCACCTGTGAAGAGGGAATTCGGAGAGAGGGTTCATTGCATCATCGTCGATGCGCCTTGGGTTTACACTGGTCCTCCTCGTCTTTTCCCGTCCTGCTTCACTCATCCTTCTCCTCCTCCCTTCTTCCATCCACTTGTGTTCCTTCTCCTCTTTCTCCTCCTCCTCCTCCTCCTCCTCCTCCTCCTCCTCCTCCCCTCTCCGTGTTCTCCTCTTCCCCCTTCTCCTGTGAGCACGAAGGAATGGGGTCTGCAAGAACCAGGCCCAGGAGGTGTTCAACGCTTTCGGCCTCCTCCCCAGAGTTCTGGCGCCGTCAAAGAAAGACTCGGGGCGAAAAGACTGTCCTGAAAAAAGCCAGCGGCCTAAGGACCCGTTTCCGTCAAGATTGGATTTCCCTTCATGCTCCTCGCTCCTCCGATCATATAGGTGGGACCTGCTGGCAAAAGGTTAAGCAGAAGGATCGACCGATCTCGTATCTTCCTTCATACCCTTTCCCTCAACCTCCTGATATTCAGGCTCCCGTCTCTACCTCGTCCAACGCACGTGTCCTCATACGGTCGGACCGAGGTATAAGATCGAGGTCAGCTCGGAGCAGGTACCCTCATGTTCGTCGTGCGTGTTCGATGTGCTTGTGCATCCTGGGGGAGGGTAGCCTCGAATGTTCTTTAGTTTGGCCAGCCGGCGTGCTGGTGGGCGGCCCCATCCTCGGCCTGCTGGGCTTCGCTGGGGCCGCGTTCCTGGCTCGCCAGGGCCCGGACAACGATGGGGCCACCGCCCTGAAGGGCGTGGCCACGGCGGGCTTAGAGACCCTGAACTTCATCAGCGGTGTTGACAAGAAGTACGAAGTGACCAATCGGGTAAGCAGCGCGGTGAGCGAGCAGGTCGACAAGGTGAAGGCGTCGTCGCCCAAGGCGGCGGAGATCATCGACGGGATCGACACTGCGGTAAAGACGGTAGACAAGGAGGTCGGCATCGGAAGTACATTGAGCAGCGTTGTGACCAGTGGCAGCAGCATCGCGTCTGATGTTGTGGACAAGGTCCTCGAGACGAACGGTAAGTACGGCATCACCGATAAGATTAAGAACACCATCGACGACGCCGTCTCCAAGGCTCAGAAGAAGGCCTGAGCCGGCACGAGCACTGGCGCTGGCCCCGGCCCCGCCCTCTCCCCGCTTCACTACTCTCTTCCTCGAGTCGCCCTTCCTGATCAATGAGGCATATATATATATATATATGTCCCTGGCATTTGTGATGTTGGCTGCGAAGTTTTCCAAGAGCTGATGAGGCATTCCACCAGCCGCAGCACAGTGTCTGTACTGCCTCTCCTCCTCCTCCTCCTCGTACTTGTTCACATCCTCCTTCCCTTCCTCCGCCTCCTCCTCCGCCACTGCTTTTTTTCTCTCCTCCTCAGCCTCCTCCTCCTACTTTTTCACCTCCTCGTTCTATTCCTTCGCCTCCTCCTCCTCCTCCTCCTCCTCCTCCTCCTCCACCTCCATTGCTTATTTTCTCTCCCTCCCCTCCTCCTCCTCCTCCTCCTCCTCCTCCTCCTCCTCCTCATCCTACAATTCCATTGCTCCTTCTCTCTCCTCCTCCGTTTGCCCTGAGAGGCGATCATGGCCCAGATATTCCGGGCCCTGGAGCAGCTGCACGTCTGCGGGGTGGCCCATCGGATGGGCCGTGGGGATTTGGGGGGGTTGTTTGAGGAAGGATGAAGAAGGACGAGGAGGACGGAGGAGAGATGTGGAAGAGGGTGGAGGTGGGAGGGAGGGTGAAGGAGGAAGAGGGGCGAGAAAGAGGAGAGAGAGGAGAGAGAAGGAGCAGTGGAGCAGAATGAGGAGGAGAAGGAGGAGGAAGAGGAGAGAGAGAGAGAGAGAGAGAGAGGGAGAGAGAGAGAGAGAGAGAACGAAAGAAATGAAGAAAGAGCAGAAGCAGTGGAATAGTAGGAGGAGAAGGGGGAGGAGGAGGAGGGGGGAGGAGGAGGAGGAGGAGGACGAGGAGGAGGAGGAGAAGGCGGAGGAGGAGGCGGAGGAGGAGAAGCGGCGTAGGAGCAGGAGGAGTAGGAGGGGGACGAGGAGGAGGGGGAGGAGGAGGAAAAGGAGGGGGGATGAGGAGGGAGGACCAGGTGGAAGCAAGATGAGGAGGAGGGAGGACCAGGAGGGAGGGGAGGAAGACTTGTGGTGGAAGAGGAGGAGGAGGAGACGGAGGCGGGCTGAGGGACCTGAAGCCCGCGAACATCCTGCTGTCCGCCGACTGCAAGCTCAAGATCTGCGACTTCGGCCTCGCACGTGGGGACACGCCCTGCCGCCCGCCGCCGTCGGAGGAGGCGGAGGACGAGGAGGAGGAGGAGGAGGAGGAGGAGGACCAGTGCAAGCCCAAGGCTCGTCAACGTTGTTGTAATACATCCTCCCTCTAAGCTCCCTCTTCGTAGGCCCCCACAAGGACCCCATTTCCACTGAGGGAAGTGCCCCGTCGGGAGACAACCGTCTGAAGATCCCCACGCTGCCGAAACACCGTTTTGGGGACCCAAGCGCCACGAGTAAACCTAACTGTTGCGCCGTGACAGTCCTGACGGCCCTGCACCGCGCCAGAACACCATTCCTGGGACGTCAACACCGCGCGCGGATCAACGTAACTGCTGCGCCCTGGTAATTGCGTTGACCATGGGAACCCGTGACACTTCTGCTGTTTGCCGACCAGTACGCGCGGCGCCAAGGCGAGAGCCACATCTTGAAAAGAAATCGCCCCCAAAACGTGAGAGTGCTACGTTATAGGAGAGAAACGGCCCGCCTACAATCCGTCGGCAGATGCATGCGGCGCTAAGACGAGAGCCGCATTTTGAAAACCGCTCGCCCTCAATCCGTGAACCTCGTGCAAGGCTGTAGGACGAATGAGCGCCGCTCAGGCGAGAGCCACATGTTCAACACCGGCCGCCCCCTGCCAATTGTAAGCTTCAAGATCAGACATCGTAAGAAAGTCTCAGGCGAAACGCCCAGCTGGCCCTTCCGACTGGCCCCGGATGAGGTAGGGGGGGGGGATTTCTAAGAGGAGTAGAGGGGGAGGGGGAGGGGGAGGGGGAGGGGGAGAATGTTGAAAAGGAAAGCGCGCACGCATCTCAACGCCCCAATTGGAGTGTTGGAGGTGGGATGCGTTTGGACGCGATCGCGACGCTAGTGTCCCAGTCCCCCCTACCCTGCCTAGCCTGCGCCCGAGAGTGAGTTCCCTCCTTGCCCCCGCCCCCACGCCGCCCTCATCAAAAGGGGGACGACGCATGCGTCGCACTTCCCCGCGGACGCATCGCTGCGCGACAAAAGGCGTACGACGATGGCGGTGATGACGACGGCCAACGACAAACGATTCCAAATGGGCGACGGACGACGACCAACGAACGACGAACGAAGTCGACGATGACGACGACGACGACGCGACGACGACGACGACAACGAGCGACGAACGACAAACGACAAACGACGAACAACGAATGACGACGCATTGCGGACGACGGGCGACGAACATCGAACCACGCCGCACACGCGGGCGCATCGCAATGCGACCACCGCGCAGGGGGGGGTGGGTGGGGACCTTGCGTGAACAATGACAGATTCTGTTTGAAACCTTCAGGCCGCTTCCGGGTTTCTCGGGCGCAGAACTCGCGCGCCGCGTCGGTCGTTGTACGCGATGTCCGCGCGGGGGTCGGCGCGCGGCGCCAGGCATCTCACGCGCGCAACTGTGGCACTTGCGCGCGCAGGGAAGGACTCACGCGAAGCGTCGGCGAAATCTCGGAACGCAGGTCTCCGCGGCGGGTGAGCACGCAGCGCCAGGCAGGCTCTTCGCGAGACTGAGCAGCGCTCGAGCGCACGGACGAGTGCTCGCGCGTCGCCCCGCCAGCGGTCTCAGCACACGGTCTTCGCGCGGGGATCGGCGCGCGGCGCCAAGCATGTTCAGCGCGCGACCAGGCAGCGCTCGCGCTCGCAGGGGAGGGCTCGCGCGCTTCATCGGCGATGATGTCGGGACCTCGGAGCGCAAGCGTACGCGCGGGGGTCGGCGCGTGGAGCCACGCAGCTTTCACGCGCGCGCTGGCGGCGCTCGAGCGCGCCGTGCGAGGCTCGCGCGTCGCATCGGCGGAATGGTGTTTCGGCGCCGTGGCCTCGATCCGCGGAAATGATGGCGCCTCGGTGCGCGAGTGGACACGCACGCGTGCGCGCGGAGGTTTCGGCGGATGCGCCGACAACGCGCCGCGTATGCGGGCGTGTCGCTACGCGACCACCGCGCGGGGGGGGGAGGGATCTGTTGCAAGACCGGGATCAATTTGGCCGCGTCGACTGGGGCTTCATGTGAGCGTTCTGTGACTTCCTGGGGGCTCCTGGGGTTCCCCCATGGGGCTGTGTGGAGCCTTCTCTAGGACATCCTAGGGCCTCCTGGGGCATCCTGGGGATTTCGGTTTCCAGGAGCCTCGTGGAGCTTCCTGAAGCGGCTGGTGGCGTCGGGGAGCGTTTGGGACGCTTGGGGAGCGGCGGGGGGCGCCTGGGGGCGTTCCTGGCGCGTCATGGGAGCGTTTGTCGGGGTTCGGGAGCGCAAACGGGAGCGCTTGGGAACGCTTCTGGGGCGGGTGAGGGCGCCTGGGAGCGCATGCGAGCGTGTGGAAGCGCTTGGGAGCGCTTCTGGAGCGTCTGGGGGCGCCTACGAGCGCCTGCGACAGTGTGGAGGCGTCTGGGAGCGTCTGGGATCTCCTGGGGCTCTCTGGGAAGCACCTGGGTCTGCTTGGGAACGCCCGGGCGCCCCAAGAGCTTTTGGGAACGCTTAGGAGCGCCTGGAAGTTTGGGAACTCCTGGGAGCGCCTGAGGAGCGTCTGGGGCCGCCTGAGCAGCGCCTGCCGCTGCCTGCGAGCGTTCGGGCGGTCCTGGAGCGTTTGGGAGCGCTTGAGGCAGCTTGGGAGCGTCTGGGGGCGCCTGGGGGCGCCTGGGGGCGCGTGGGAGCGCCTGCGAAACGCCTGGGGCCGCTTGGGAGTGGTTGGGGCGCTCCCGCTGGGGAGCGTCTCGGGAGCGCATGGGACCGTCGTGGGCGCGGAGCCTCCGGTTTTTACCAGGGATCACGGCCTCGGGGGCGCCGATCGTAGATGCTATGTGTATATATATATATATATGTATATATATGTATATATATATACATATATATATATATATACATATACACATGGTAATCTGTATGTATAGAGAGAGAGAGAGAGAGAGAGGGAGAGAGAGAGAGAGAGAGAGAGGGAGTGAGAGAGAGAGATGCTTATACAGAACATATAATTAGACAAGGCGTATTCATTCTGGGCAATCCATCCAATGTTGGGCCATGCGCCGCTCGCCCTCTGGTACCTCCGAAGATTGCCTTTAGGCCAGCCTGTGGTGCCCGCGGGCGTCTTCAAAGAGTCCCCGCGACCCCGTTTGAATCCAGAGAGGGAGTCGTTCTTCTGTGTTGCGCACAAGGTGAGGAAGGCGTGGCCTGCCTTCCGCACCTCTCGGCGGCGGGCGAGCAAGCTCTCGCCCACCGACGTTGCGCACTTGGCACTCCGCTGAACGCTCCGACCACCAGTCGCTCGCTGCCTGACGATTGTCAGGACCGACGCTCGCTCCGGAGGGAAGCAGGAGGAGAATGGGGAGGGAGCGGGGGAGGAGCAGTGGGAGAAGGAGGAGGAGGAGAAGGAGGAGAAGGAGGAGGATGGTGAGGAGGAGGACGAGGAGGAGGAGGATGAAGAGGAGGAGAAAGAGGAGAACGAGGAGGAGGAGACGGAGGGGCGAGGAGTAGGAGAGAAAGGGCCATGAAGAAGAGGAGGAGAATGAGGAGGAGGAGGAGGAGGAGGAGGAGGAGAGGAGGAGGAGGAGGAGGAGGAGGAGGAGGGGGAGGGGGAGAGCGAGGACGAGGACGAGGACGAGGAGGAGGAGGAGGAGGAGGAGGAGGAGGAGGAGGAGGAGGAGGATTGGCAGGCAGAGCAGGACGGGAAGCGTACGACGAGGAGGGGAGGGGGACGACGAGGAGGATATCTAGAACGAGAAAAGGGAGAAAGTGGAGGAGGGGACATCCATCTTCTCCTTATCCTTGTCCCTATGCCTGGTCAAGTCCTGCCCGTTGGCACTGTTGCCAGCGACGCCCACGTGGAACCTACGACGTCGCGAGAAGTAGAGTTGTTGTGCCAGGCTGGCGCATTCTTCCGGAGCAGAGTGGAACGACGAGGGTGGGATGGAGTGGAGTGACACATCTAGCTTTCTGCGACATACGTACCCCGCACTCGTGCCAGCGCAGCGGTGCCGCAGGAGGTGGTTGATGACTGAGGCCCGCTCCGATTTAGGGCCCTGCTCATGTCTGAAGTAAAGCCTCCCCTGTCTTGCGACAGCCGTGCACGAGCACGAGCTGTTGGCACGCACTGGAGCTTGCCCGCGCGCGCGCAGGCCCGCTCGGATGATGCGGTCGGGCTCGGGCGTCGGCCAGGCGCCCGCCGTTCTGCTTGGGCGTCGGCTCGGCCCTAGGGAGCAGCCAGAGGGTCGCGCCTGCCTGCTGGGGGGCTCCGCTTCACGTCCCCCGATCTCCGACGATATAATTTCTGTCGTTCCCTGTGCTTTTCCTCGATTCCAACAACTGGGTGCCGTTCTGCCGCTCCCGGGGCCATCAAGAAGGGCGCCATGAAGAAAGAGCAGCCCTGGAGAGTAGGTCAGGGCCCCTGGGGCCGCGCATTGAACTAATCGCAGCGTCGGATGAATGGATCCTAGGCGCAATGGAGTGGGAGTCACCAGGGCGGTCTGGCGCAAGGCGGAGCTGCAGGTGGTGGCGGCGGCGCAGGTCGTGGGAGAAGAGGGAGGAGCGGAAGAACAAGAGGATCGCAATGAGGACAGAAATGATGGGGACACCGCAGTTCCTGTCAGTGTCGGTGTCGCCGTGGGCGTGGTCCGCTTGGAGCGAACGCTTGGCACACGCTGTCCTCACCCGGCAGCGGCCGCTGTCGGTTCCGGGCAACGTCTGCTGTTGCGCATCGTCCCAAGGAGGAGAAGGAGGAGGACCAAGGAGGAGGAGGAGGAGAAGGAAGAAGAGGGATGATTCTCTATCTGATCACCCCGTCAGTTACTGATGCAATCCAAGTCACCTCCATCTGAGAGTCTGATGATGCCTGGCCTGACGACGGTTCTCCGCATTTACATTCCCACCTTACGTGGCACGCTTGGAAATTGGTCCTAACGCATCCCTTTGTTTTAATTAACAGTAACAGCTACCTGGGCCTCACTCGAGGCGCACAGTGGTGGTCCCCATAGGGTCGAGCACATCACACACCATTCCTACCATCTGGCCTGCCACGATACCCCATACTCATCCAGGCATCCAGTACCAAAGGCTATCTGGGCACCTAGGCGGAGGAACATCCGCCCAACGTTTGGCGGCCGTGCAGTACAATGGCCGACCCTTCAACCTCCTTTTCGCCTCTCACAGTACGCGATCCAGGCTTATCGTTCGCGTGATTAGATTTGAGCGTCCGGCGGAAGCGCCTGCACCCCGAGGGCGGCTCCGCGGGGGAAGCGCCGCGCCCAAGCAGAGGCGGCGACAGCGCGGCCACACAGCCTGATGTAGTCCCGAACTGGACGCTGTGGCCTCCAGCCCCTGTCCTCCTTCTTTCCTGTACATGTACACGATGTTAGCGAACCATGAGCCTTTCAATGACCCAGAGCACACGCGTTGCCAGTAGCCTCCTCTTGCACGTGCCAGCCGACCCTCCCACAGCCCGAGCAGAACTTTCGTTTTCGCCATCACTGCGGGGAAGGCGATTATGTGATTATCGAGGGATGGGGGGTGGGGGCGCTTGGGTGTGGTGCCAGGGCGGAGCCCGCTCTACAGTGCAAGGCAGGGTGTTTCGCCCGTTGCAACTTCAGCCTACGCACCATGGGCGCAGACCGCCCCACACTGTAAGCCAGGCTGCCTCGCCCGTTGCACTTTCGGCCATCACAATCACCATCGGCTCCTGTCCATTACGTCTGCTTTACACTCCTCCTCCCTGCGCAGTTGCTCGGGGCCCTGGGCACTCATAGCTGCCAAGCGTCATTGCTGCCCTGGGCCCCGCCCTCACCTCCCCCCTGCGGAAGCAACAACATCATCTCGAGCCTCCGCCTGGGGGGTCGATTTTGCGTGGCGCGCTCACCCTGGAACGCTGTCAGCTGTGAGTGCCTTCCCCCTTCCTCCTGTCCTCCGCGGCCGCTCCTCCTCCCCGCGCGCCCCCTCTTGCAGCCAGACGCTGTGTTTATGGAGTGCCCCCGACCACTCTCGCGCCCATGAGGACTGCCTACGCCGTGCCGCTACGAAAAACTATGTGCATCGATTTGCGGGGACCTCGGAAGGCGGTGGATGTGGACATACGCGGGCCCCCGGTGGCCCCAATCTATCCATATCCGCCGCCCCCTGGGGTCTCAGGGACACGGCTCCCTGGGCGGCGGATATGGATGAACCCCCGCATCGCAGAATTTATCCCTCATCCTGCCCTCGTCCTATTTCGAGTTGTTCTGGTTGAACTCACGACGAGTCAGCCGACCTTCCGCACCACAGCCCCCAACACAGTTGCCGCAGCCACGCAATTTTTCTAGTCACGCATGTGGGTATCCTCCTACTTCCTGCGCCTCCTTCCAGGATCACGTCATGTCTATCGTTATCGGACCGCTTCGTTTACGTTATGTATAGTCGAGGCGCGACGCGGAGATAAGGACCACTGGGCTCTGGAGGTGTTCTGGTTTCCGGGCGCCTTTCCTGAATCCACAACCCAGGGAGGGAACGCTGTATATCACACGACCAGGACCCTCGCCCATCACACAAGGGCTATTGGGTACAGTGTATACTTGATCGGGTGGACGTCACGCCTGGCGCTCGTAGTCTGTTTTCCGCGGCGATGCTACGCGCAAGCGCGCGCCGAGGGGTGCTCTGGTGCCTGCTTGACGGGATGGCGACGTCGGCAGAGGTTGGCGGGGCCTCCGATTCGCGACGATTGTCTTTCCGGAAGGGTTCTGACTGCCACTTCCCCCCATGGAGGGCGGGGCGCTCTGGAGAAATTGTTAAGGCGGACGTATGACGGCACGATGATTGTACACGCCGGTGGTTAAAAGTAGGTATTTGTTGGGCTCTCAGATCCCGGTCTACTTTAGGCGCCTTCCTACTTCCAGGATCGATTGGTCTGCTTCTGCCCTCCCCTTCAGGGGGCGGGCGGGAACCCAATCTGCCTCCAACGCCTTCCTGCTTCGTGGCTCTACCTGCTTCCTCCGGCAGATGGGTATCCTGTATCCTTCCTCTTGGCCCCCGTGCCCCTGGCATCGCTCGGACGTGTGCATTTTTTCTCGGCGAAGGCCATCGAGGAGCATCCTTGATCATTTGGCGAAAAAGCCACGCACGAAACCGACAAAAACACAGGGAATGAACGTCCGAGCGGTGGCCAGTATATCCTTCCTCTTGGCCCCCGTGCCCCGCCTCGAGGACATGCCCCTCCTCTGCGGCGCCGACGGGGGCGACGACGAGCCTCCGAGCTCCCAGGCAGACGCGCCGCCCGCGCCGGGGCACACGCCCACGCCACGCCTCGTCGACGTACGTCGTCCGTTGTCGTCGTCGTCGTCGTCGTCGCCGCCGCTGCCGTCGTCTTCGTCGTCGCCGCCGCCGCCATCGTCGTCGTCGTCGTCGTCGTCGCCGTCGTCGTCGTCGTCGTCGTCGTCGTTGTTGTAGTCGTCTTGGTTTGCGTTTTCGTCGTCGTTCGTCGTCCATGGTCGTTCGTGGTCATGAGTCGTTCGTTCGTCGTCGTTGGTTGCCCGTCGGGCACCCCTTGTGCGCTGATGGCTCAGGGTGGCCCCGGAGTGCCCCCCCCACGCCCCTGGGCGCCGGAGACGGGAGCCCAGCAAAGGAGGGGTATGGGGAACGCCGATGTCCACGGTTGGCTAGGCCCCCATTTGGGGGGCCTTGGGCGCCGTGGACGGAGGCATAAGGAAAAGCTTGAGCCTCTGTTTTACGAAGCCCAGAACCCCCCCCCGTTCAGCTATGCCGCTGTTTGCGGAGCCCGCCCCCGTGTACCAGGCCCTCGTCTGCGAAGCCCAGACCCCGCCCTTCCGCGTCGAGAGTCCCGAGGCCCTCGGGCGTCCTCACACCTCCGTTCCGCCCGGATCTTTTCGACCCCCGCGCTCTTCCCCCGGAGGGGAGGGCTGCCTCCGTGCCACGGGACCACCGTGTGACGACGACGGCGACGGCGGCCGGCAACAACGACGACGACGACGACGACGACGACGACGACGACGACGACGACGACGACAGCTGCGGAGGCGAAGCGCAGGCCGCAGGCCCCGGAGGGGGTCTCGACAGCGCTGGCGAGGCGTCGGGGGTCCTGGGCCCGTGCGCGCTCTGGGTGGCTTCGAGTGGCCCAGGCTGTGCGGGCGGCCGGCCATGCATCGGCGGCGGGCGCGCAGGGAGGTGAGGAAGAGAAGGCCTGCCCAGAGGGCGGCGGGATTTCCCAGAAGCCCTCGGGCCTTCTGAGAAGTGTTCTGCACCCTCGGGGAAGCCCAAGAACTTGCAAACCTCCGAAGAACTTCCAAGCCTTCTCGGATGGCTGGGGGACTTCCAAGCCTTCCGTGAAGGCCCACCTCTTCCCTTTTCCCCCCTGGACTCGCCGCCGAATCCAGGCCTCTCAGAGGGGGTCGTGGTAGATGGGGTCGGAGGAGCGCGCCGCATCGCCGATGCATCGGCGATGCGGCTCGATATTTGAGCCCGATCTTCTCCGTGCGGACGTCGAGATCATCCTACCCTATCTACCCCGACCCCATCTTGTAGGCCAAGACGGGGGTGGATGACTGTGGGGGGGCATATCATGGCGGGGTCATGATATCTCAATATCTCCTCTGATGTCATGGCGCCTGGCCTTGTTTCAGTACGTCCCCCGTCTGCCCCTGGGCCGCGCACACGCCTCGGGCCATGATGTGTGATCCCCCCCCGTCTTGGACGCCCCCCTTGTTGGGCGCCCCCCCGAGTCTGGCCAGCGCGCGGCATCCTCGGGCGTTGCCTGCGCCATGGGGGGGCGATAAGCAGTGGGGTGAAGACATGTGTTCCTCTCTTGCGCTTCCGTGGCCCCCGAGTGGCCTCCTGGGACCCCAGATGGGGCACGAGAGGTGCACGCTTCTTCGTCCACCCGCTCATCGCGCCCCCAGGAAGCACAGCCCCGACGGGTCGCAAACCTCCTCCTCCTCCTCCTCCTCCTCCTCCTCCTCCTCCTCCATCAGGCAGCGATAGGGGGGGGGATAGGCCCAGAGGTGAACGCCTCGACCCCCGATCGCCCATGGATCGCCGATAGGGATCTGACAGCCCCACCCCTTGGCATCGCTCGGGCGTGTGCATTTTTCCTTCGGCGAGGACCATCGAGGAGCATCCTTGATCATTTGGCAATGAAAAACACGCACGAAACCAGAAAAACACAGGGAATGGACGTCCGAGCGATGGCCAGACCCCGCCCAGGAGGAGCGTGCGGTCTTGCTATCGGGACCCATCGCCGATCAGTCGGCGATGTTTCGCCGATGCCGGTGCACGGCAGAGTCGGGAGGTTCCCGCGTGGCTCACGGGGCTTCCCCCCCGTGAGCCGGTCCCCCCCGCGTGCAGAGTCGGGAGGTTCCCGGGCGTCCTCAGACCTCCGACGCCTGGATCTTCTCGAGACCCGCTCGTTTCCCCTCGATGCGGGATGCATCCGTGCCACATGACCAGAGTGTGACGACGAAGACGACGACGACGGCGAAGGCGACGACGACAACAACGACGACGGTGACGGCGACGAGGACGAGGATGAGGTGGAGGAGGATGAGGAGGATGAGGATGAGGATGAAGATCAGGATGAGGATGAGGATGAGGAGGAGGAGGAGCAGGAGGAGGAGGAGGAGGGGCGCGCGAGGCGCGAGGCGGATTTGGGCCGATGACCTCCTGCGCCGTGTGGCTGCCGGGCGTCCAGGTGCCGAAGAGCAGCTGTCCGCCAGGCGGTGATTGCACCGGATGTTCAATGACAGGGTGGAGGTGACAACCCTTCCAGACGAGCAATTTTAGCCACCCGCCCCCCCCCCAAAGAAAACAGCCATCAAAGGGCGCCCTTTTCCCCAGGCCCCCCAGAGCCCTCCAAGACAGCTCGAGTCAGACCTCCCTCCCACATCATCGGCGTCCCCCCAATAAACTTATACTATGTGTTCGTCGCACCCCCAGGGGCGACGCGCGCACCGAGAAATCTTATAGTGTATGCGTCGTGGCGGGCGCTTTCTGGCCACACCGCTCGAGAAACGATATACTACAAGATGGATATACTTATGTGTTCGGGTCGGACGCGCGCGTCCAAGGCGGACATCTAGTATTAGTATGTCTCCGTGCGTCCCACATCAGACCACGCCCCTTTTTGTTGTGAGATCCAGAGTAAGTGCGCTCAGTCACGTTGGCTCAGCGTGTCGCGCCGCCTGCTCTGGCCCACCACGCTCTGGCGCGACGCACGAACCACGCCGCGGTCCCCAGGGGAGGAGGAGGAGGAGGAGGAGGAGGCGGAGGAGGAGGAGGAGGAGGAGGAGGAGGAGGAGGAGGAGGGAGGAGGAGGAGGGAGGAGGAGGAGCAGGAGGAGAAGGAGGAGCAGGAGCAGGAGCATGAGCAGCAGGAGGAGGAGGAGGAGGAGCAGGAGTTGAAGGGAGCCATGCACTCGCTGCCAACTTCTCTCGGCTGACGACCGCGCTCGCGCGCTCTGTGGCTCTCGTCCTCGTTTGGCCGCTGACTCAGTGGCTTCCCCGTTCGCCCGCACTCCCAGGCGATACCTCTCAACCGTGCTCTCAAGCGGCACGAAGAGCGCGTAGGAGGAGGATCAGGTGCAGGAACTAAAACTTTCTCGGAGGTCCGCGCGGATTCCTTGTATCGGCCTCGGGCCCCCCTCGCGGCGCCTCCGGCGCCGCCCCTTGCGCGCTCCGCGCGCCAGGGAGGGTCCAGCGGCGATCCCAGGAATCCCTCCGCCCTCCTCCCGTTTCTGTTCCTTCTCCTTCCGCGCGTCGCCTTCCTCCTCCTCCTTCGCCCTCGCGCTCCCCCCCCCCATCCCTCTCTCCCCCCTCCTCCCCTACTCTGAGGCACGGTGCGCCCTCCTCCCCTACTCGTCCCCGCTCCCCTCCCCCTCCCTCCCCACTCCCCCCCCCCCTCTCCCCCCCCCTCCCCCATCCCTCTCTCCCCTCCCCTCCCCTCCTCTCCCCCCCCCTCTCCCCTCCCCTCCCCATTCCCCCCCTCCGCCGGAGCCCGAGCGCGGGAGCGACGCGGGGAGGCCCGCAACGGCGTGCTCACCGAGTACGTCGTGACGCGCTGGTACCGGGCCCCGGAGGTCGCCCCGCTCGTCTCGCCCAAGCGGCGGCGCCGGGGGCAAAGAGAGGGGGGGGGCGGCAAAGAGGGGGGGGATGACTAGGGGGAGGTGGACATCATGCCGGGGGCCATGATATTTCCCCAGATTTCATGGCGCCTCTTCTTATTTCATTACGTCCCTGGCCCCTCCGCTGGGCCGCGCACATGCCGCTGGCCATGATTTGCCCCCCCCCCCCCCCCTCTTAGACACCCCCCTTTGGCCGCTCCCGAAGAGAGGGGGGGATAGACATAGGAGAGACGCATCATCGCTTTACTTCAGGCGATCGCAAACATGGATCAAGGGGGCGTGGATGAGCCACGGGTCCCGCTTCCATGGAAAATCGCGGATTCCCGCCGCCGAGCGAGGCGGCACCGGCCGCATTTTGGGGAGGGCACCTCCCCCGATCCATGGATTTGGCGACCGCGCGCCAAATCCAGGGATCGCTAATCCATGTTTGCGCGCCCCCGATTACTGCAGCACGGTGGGGGCGCTGGTTAACGCATGTGCCCAAGAGGCTTCAGACCCTGGAGGGTTCCTTGTCTGATAAGGGCGGCTGTGCTATCCGTGGCCGAGCCTCCATTGGTTTTCCACCAGCTTCTAGACCCTGGAATAAAAATTATACTAATGAGCAACAAGTATGTTTTACTCCTTAAATTGTTCAGTATCATTATTAACCGCAGTTTTAGTTTTAGGACCTTCCTTCTCCAAGGGTTCCCTGTCCAATGCCCTCACCGTGCCTCCCTCGCCCCCCCCTCCTGGATTGCGCACCTGCCTCGGGCCCTGACTTGCGAGCCCCCGTCGTGGGCGCCGCCCACGCTGGTCGCAAACGTGGCCAGCGCACGGCACCCGCGGCATGCCAGCGTGGACCAGGGGCGACGATAGGGGGGGGACAGGCCCAAGTCGGGCCGGGCGAAAGGAGGGGATTGGGAAAGGGGGGGTTACGACATTTGCTGCATGCACCTGGTTTCGGCCCCGCCGAGGGGCCCATTCCGCGATGCATGGCCGCCTTCCGGCGCTGGGAGGCGCCGGGAAAATCAGCTACGCGAGCTGATTCTCAAACCCCCCCTTTGCTATCCCCCCCTTTCGCCCGACCCGACCAAGGGTGAACGCACCGACCCCAATCGCCCATTGATCGCCGATAGGGGTCTGACAGCCCCATCCGGAGTCGCCACCGGGGGGCTTTCCGCCGATCTGTGGGCGACCTATCGCCGACTCTGGGCCGATGTTTCCCCCCCCCTCCCCTATGCCAGTCCCCCCTGTCCTTGCCCTTCATGGTGGCGGCGACGGCGGATCAAGAGGCCCGCGGGGCCGTCAAAGCACGACTCGGGACGAGAAACCGGCCCCTTGACAAAAAATTGGAGCGCCGGATGTCTGGGGGTGGGGGCGGCGGCGGCGGCGGATGTCGCGCAGCCGAGGCGCTGCGGGCGGGTGGAGAGGGGCCCAGGGAGGGCAGGGCTAGGACGAGGATAAGTCCCAAGACCGACCACAGCGTTGTTTGGCCTGGTTCGGGCCTTGTTGTGTTTTTCGCTTCGCTTGTCGTATTTTGTGTTGTTTCGTTTTTCGTTTTTGATGTCAACTCCTTGTTTCGTTTGTGTTTGTCTTGTTTGGCACCGATGTTGTTCGAAGCGTTCGTTTTAAACGTTGGGCTTCGTTTCGTTTTTCGTTCAAAGCGACATTTCGGTTTAAACATCGAGACGGCCATGGTGCTCGATGCGTCCTCCGCAGTCGCCGGATCTCAGAGATTCTCGATTCATCCTCACCCGAATTTGTGTTCGTCCTGGTTTCGTTTTACCCAGGGACCATTTCTGAAGCACTCAAACATTAGCAATCAAACATACGCAAGAAAAGGAAGGCACATTGTGCTGTCTTCTGTGCTTCTTCGCTCTATTCGGCCACTCCGTCAAAGGTGGTTGGAATAATTGCTGGTCACTTTGTCTTAATCTCTATTTCTGCCCCAACCACTTCATTAAAGCAGGTTGTTCTGACACCTTTCCCCAGTTGGCCGAAAGTAGCACATCGCAGCGATATCAAACGACCCGTGCAAGAAACCGAAAGGAGGTTCAGTATCGAAATGTGCTGCTCTTTTTCCTCTCCCCTGGAAAGACAAGGACGTTCGGTTCGGTCGTCTCCCCCCTTGCCGCGGGAAGTTGGTGTTGGCCCTGGTACAGTCGGCAGTCATCCGTGCGAGTTGATTCGGTCGGAAGATAATCCTGAGCCCCTCGCGCCAACTAGGAGGAGGAGACGGAGGAGAAGGAATAAGATGAGGAGGGGAGGGAGCGACAGAGGATTTCGGGAGGGTCGCGGAGGATGAAGAGGAGTACGAGGGGAAGGGAGAAGGGAACAGGGAGGACACGGAGGGAGGCAAAGGCAACGGGTCAGGAGGAATAGGAGGAGGAGAAGTAGGTGGATGCAGATCGTAGGCCAGCAGGAGGAGAGAGAAGTATGATGGGATCAGGATTGAGGAATCACGAGTTGCGGAGGGGCAGGTGGATGCGAATGAGGCCCATGCTTGAGCACGATCCGTGGAGGAACCGTGACGAGGAGGAGGGGGAAGGGAAAGCAAAGAAGACGGAGAGGGATAGGCAGGAGACGGAGGAGGAGAAGGTGGAGGAGGAGGAGGAGGAGGAGGAGGAGGAGGAGGAGGAGGAGGAGCGTGTCGAATATGCGAGGGACAGTGGCGAGGAGGAGGAGGAGGAGGAGGAGGAGGAGGAGGAGGAGGAGGGCTCGTGCATTGACTGCGCTCGCGGCGGGCCCCAGAGGCTGCAGAAGCGGGGCCGCACGCCCCGACTGCGCGAGCCGATGGCGCGTGCCTCGGCACGGCCTCCCGGCTCAGCACTCCCACCGCGCCACTGATAGGCGCTGGACTCAGGAAGAGGCAGGGTTTGCTCTCACCCGTGGCCCACAGGAAGTGATTATGGTTTCTCCTCCTCCTCCTCCTCCTCCTCCTCCTCCTCCTCCTCCTCCTCCTCTCCGTAGCCATTTGGGCCCGGGTGGGCGGGGTCAGGGCCCCCCGTGCTCTCACCCTGCACGGCACTCCGAGGCGCCCGCGCCCTCGGGATTCCGCCATGGGCCGCTCCGGCGCTCGTGGCACCGCGGTGCGGCACGGCCACTGCGTGGCGCAGTGCAGGACGGCGGAAGAGGCAGCGCGGCTGATCCAGCTGCTGGCCTCTGACGGCCCCAATGCCAGCGTCCTCGACGGGTTCGAGCAGGGCCTCGGGGGCGCTGGGCTGAAGCTGGGCGTAGGGCGCAAGGCTACATCTGAGGAGGTGCGCCGAGCCCTGGCCAAGGCTCAGCCAGAGCTGGCGCGGCGGTGGGTGGCGATGCGAGGCGGCAGGCGTTGGGCAGCCCACCCCGACAGGGACCTGTTAGAGGAGGTGATGGAGGCCCTTGACGCCCACTCTGGCACTATCGGGTCGGAGCAGGACGAAGCGAGCCAGAGGAAGGTCAAAGAGAAATCAACCACGACGGCGCTCCTAGCCGAGAAGGTCCTTGAGCTGCAGGCGGCAGACCAGCGCTTCCAGCAGCTCCTGGCGGACGCGTCTGAGGAGCAGCGCGCACTGGAGCTGAAAGTCCAGGAGACAGAGGACGAGGCAGTGCAGCTCACCCACAGGTCGCACGAGCAGAGCCAGAAAATCTCGGAGCTCGAGCAGGCCATGGCGGAGCTGCAGGAGCGCCGCGGTGCGGCGGCGAGGCCCCCCTCCCCAGCGCGCACGGCGGAGGGGTGTGCCTCGCTCGCGGAGGTCCCGCCGTCCCGCTCTTGACTTCGGGCTGCGACGTGGAGACGGAGGAGCTCGAGGTCGGCTTCGGGGAGGGCCAGCAGAACACCGCAGAGCAGGAGCAGTGCAACGGCAACGCTCAGGAGGCGAACGGGGACCAGAAGAGCACCAAGCAGAACCATGGCAGGCACCTGAACCTAGTCAAGGCTGAGGAGCGCAACAGCACCGAGCTGGCGGCCGTCGGCAGCGAGCTCGACGACCAAGGCGGGATGCAGCGCACCAGCGCGGAGGAGGTGATCACCCAGGGTAGCAAGGGCAGTTCCGCGGACAAGCCCGTGCAGGGGGCCGTCGGCAACCAGCTGAGCACCGAGGGGAACCAGGGCAGTCACCTGCGCACCTAGGCGACGAAGCAGAGCACCAGCGGCGTGCAGGAGTACCTGGCGCGGTGGGGGGGCGCAGAAACAACCCCCAGACGGCGCGCGCAGCGGCGTGCGGGAAAGTAGCAGCCCGAGCCGATGCAGGAACAGCAGCTAGCAGCGGACGCAGAGACGTCTAGACGCGCACTTGTAGCAGATATCAGATTCGTGTTGGCCCGCGGCCTAGTCGCCCTCTTCCCAACCGAGAAGCTAGGATGGCACATGCTTTCTGCTCCAGGGAGGTCGGCCTCTGACTGCCACTTCCACGACGGATGCGCGTGCTTGGCCGAGCTCTCTGTCGACGAGGACGACCGCGCACCTGGCTTGGGCCCAGAAGGCGAAGAGTGTGTGTTCGACGATCGCTACGTCGTCGGTGGTGCGGTGGTGTGGCTCCAGCAATGCACCGAGGGATCGCCGCCTTGCTACAAGCACGCCGAGCTCTGCCTGGCAGCAAACGCAGAGTAGAAATCCTCCCAGCCCCTCCTCCTCCTCCTCCTCCTCCTCCTCCTCCTCCTCCTCCTCCTTGTCCTCATCCTCCTCATCCTCCTTCCTCTCCTGCTCCTCCTCCTCCTCCTCCTCCTCTTCCTCTTCCTCTCCTGCTCCTCCTCCTCCTCCTCCTCCTCTTCTTCCTCCTCCTCCTCTTCTTCTTCTTCCTCCTCCTCCTCCTCATCGTCATCCTCCTTCTCCTGCTCTCCTCCTCCCCATCCTCCTCCTTCTCATCCTCCCCCTCCTGCTGTTCCTCCTCCTCCTCCGCCTCCTCGTTATCATCCTGCTCCTCACGCTTCTCCTCCCCCCCCCCCCTCCTCCCCTCCTCCTCCTCCTCCTCCTCCTCCTCCTCCTCCTGCTCTTGCTCCTCCTCCTCTTCCTCCTCCTCCCCCTCCTCCTTCTCCTTCTCCCCCCTAGCCTTTCTGGCCCAGGCTTTGCTGGAGTTGCTGGACTTTGCCAGTGCTGATCTTCAGAGCGGCACGCACTGGCGGGTCAATCTTCCGAACCCATTCCAGCCCCAGCGTCCCGATGGCTGGCGGCGGCATCCAGGTTTACGGTTGGCAGAATCGGAACTATCGTCACCATGGCTACAAGTACAATCAGAACCTGTGGCTGGTGGGCTCAGACGGATCGTGGGTCCCACCCCAGTTTGAAGGCACGTGGACGTGTTCGCAGTGTCATGTAAGAGAAACAAAGCGTGCTGGACGAACTGCAAGCACTGCGGCGCGCCTCATGATCAACAGTGTCCTCGCCTGCCTCCTCGCCCTGGTCTCCCTGCACCCGCTGTCGCTGGTGCCCATGGCGCAGATGGAGCAAGTGGGGGGCCAAGAGTGCTTCGAGCCCCATGCCGCGTGGGCGTTGCCCCCGAGCTCGGCCTTGACGAGCTCGAGCAGGCGGCGAAGCTCATGGATAAGTCCGGCAACGTGGGTCTGGCCGCCGAGTACAGGAACGAGCTTGCAGCCCGCCGCGCGCCTGGGCCATCGCCGCAGCAGCGGGCCTCCGAGGCGGGCAGGCGGAGGCAGCAGTTCGAGTCAAAGCCCCACAAGGAGATTCATTGCCCAGCAGGCCGCCCTCGCATCTGTGCTGGGCGAGCCGGAGCCGGCCGAGTCCAACTACACGCAGGCGGTGTCAGAGATGCATGCCCAAGTTCGCGCGCCCGATGAACCTCGGCCCGCCACGTGCAACGGGATCACGATCGACGACATCATGGACGGTACTCTGGACAAGTTGGAGAAGTCATGCCATTCGCTCTTCGGCCTCTCCGAATATCACAACCTCAGCAAGGAGGAGATCGAGGAAGTCGGGGAGCGCGCCAAGGCCCTCTCGGCGGGCCTCAAGGAGATCGGCACGCAGCTGTCCGGGGCCATCCGCGACAACCGCGGAGCTGCGCCCTGAGCACAAGAGCACGCTGTCTCGCTCGGAGGGAAAGAAGAGGAAGTGCAACGACGGGGCCGCCGCCACGCAGGACAAGGCCGCCCTTTAGGCAGCAGCGGGAGAGCAGCCATCGCAGGGGATGGAGTCTTCTGCAGGCGCCCCACAGGCATCCTCTGCCTCGGCGTCGGGAGCTGGCCGCCAAGGGTGCAGGCATGGGCCACCCAGAGAATGATCATTCGCATGCAGTTTGGGCAACAGTCGATAGCTACTCAGTTCTGCACCACCCTTCCAGGCCAGGAGAGGGCTAGCCCATCTAGTCCTGAGTGGACGACGTCTGGGTCCTTGAGTGCCGTTGGGGACACTCAGGTAGTCCTGGCAATTTTGATAGATCGGATATCCCCGTAGTCCCTGAGCCCCCTGGACAGGAACCCATTGATCTTGCTATCGGAACAGTAAATGCCACTTCATGGTCGTCTCTCAAAACATGGTTGCCTCAGACGTCGGCCTAGTGCTCGTGCAGGAACACCACCTCGTCTCCCAGGACGCCATCAATGCTGGTGTCAGGTGGGCGAAAGGTCAAGGATGGCCTGCCTGCCTCCCCCCCCGCCCTCCGCGCGGATAGTATCGGTTCGTCGGGGGGAATTGGGGTCTTGGTGCGTGATTTCATCGGGGTCATGTTCCAGGATAGTCGGGGCCCCACCGTAGTCCCAGGGAGGGCTATGGCAGTTCTTGTGCACCTCCCGAGAGGCAGTCGCACGATTTGCTGCTGCAGCATGTGCCTGCACCACAGCCAGAGCTTGTCATATAGCAGCGTCGACATCATAGGTAGGGCCGCTTCTTTCATCGAGTCGGCTTGCCAGCCGACGGTGGTGGGAGCGGATTTCAACGTCTCCAGACACTTTGAAGAAGTCAGGTGTGATGGATCGACTCGGGGGCCAAATCATTTCCCCAGGCAGCGTTGCTGGCGCCTGTTCGGGAACTGTCGGCGCGCAGCTCTGCGATTATTTAATCGCTTCGCTCATTCCGCCGGCCCGTATTGTGCCATCGCAGGCGTTTGTTTGCGCGTTCGTGGCGTCTTGGAGCCTCGGTGGGGCCGTTTGGGGCCTCTTGGCGCCTCTTTTTAGGCCTCTTGGAGAACTCGGGAGGCCTCCAGGGGGCCTCCTGAGCTCTCGTGACGGTCTCTTGGGGGGCTTTCGGCGGGCTCTTGGCGGTATTTGTTGGTCCTCTTGGGGCCTGGGGCCTGACGTTGTTGGTCCTCTTGGGGCCTCACGGGAGCTTATTGGGGCGTCTTGGGGGTGTCTTGGAGAGTCTCTTGGGGCCTCTTTCGGGGTCCTGGGCGCCTTCTGGGGCGGAGGGCTCGATTTTTCAGTTCTCGGTTCCCTTCTTGAGCCCCTCTTGGGCCCGTCTTGGGGCCTCTTGGTCCGCCTTGGGCAGCACTTGGGCCGTCTGGGGGGCGCTCTTGGGCCGCTCCGGGGCCGTCTTGGGAGCCTCGTGGGCCGTCTTGGAGCAGTCTTGAAGGCTTCTTGGGCCCTCTTGGAGCGTCCGGAAGCGAAAAGGCCAGCACGCAAAAAAAACATGGACAAAAAAACCAATGAAAATCAACGATTTTGGCAACTTGGGGCCCTCTTCGGAGGCCTCTTGGAAGGCCCTTGGAGCGTCTTGGAGGCCTCTTGGGCTGTCTTGGGGCCATCTGGGGCGTCTTCGGGCGATCTTTGGCCGTCTCGGGCCTCTCTTGGACCGTCTGGAAAGCTTCTCGGGGCCCTCTTGGACCGATCTGGAGCCCTCTTGGACTCCGAAACAGAACTCCCGCATCTCTGACCCGACCTTGCCGGGACCTTGCCGGGGCACTTTTCGTCCGGGGACCCCCAGGGGCCGCCCCGCGCGCGCGAACTAGAAATACTGTTAACCAGGTACCGGAGATCTTAGCACGCCCTGGCCCGCTGGGCCGGCGAATTTCCTGGCCACGGGGTGGCCTCGAGAAGGCCGTCGAGGATGTCCAAGCTGCACGCGCGCCATGTATTTCACCACGCGCGCCTGTCTGCATGAAATTGCACGGCAAGCTGGCATCGTTGAAGAGGCTTGCGTTTTCGTGGGCCGCCTCCCCTGCCAGTGCGAGAAGCTCTCGGCCCTCCTCCTCCTCCTCCGCAGTGGGATGCCATCGCGGAGCAGGCGAGACGGGTGGCGACACTCGCTGAAGCTGGCCGTGCTGTGCCAGTCGCCGATGGTCTCGCCGCGCTGCATCGGGCGTGGGCCAGCACTGCAGAGCTGGAGCTGATGAAAGCTAGGCAAACTACTCTCCCTTGTATTGGTGCTCGGGGTAAGCTTCCAGCTTTGCATTGGGCGACCCTCTTAAAGCCCAGCGAGCCCGATGGCGAAGCAGGCCCTGCATGTGCAGCCAAGTGGACGCTTAGTAAGTATCGCGTAATTCTGATGATAGTAGCGTCCGGGCCATACTCGCAGCATCTCAGGGACCTCGGCAACCTGTTCAGTGACCTTCCAGGATACGTTCAAAAGCACCTCGGGGGTTTCAGGACATGGTTCACCGAAGCCCACATGTTTATTATGCCTGGGCTTGTTTTTGATTGGAATGCAGGGGTGCCCTGCTGGCTAGAATGGACGTGGCACTACAGGGGGTCATTGCGGCTGATAGGATTCGCTCGGCTCAGGACTCGAGACGCTTCATCTTCAATATGATCGGCAAATTGGGACGGAAAGCGCATGGCACCATAAGGGGAACGGAACCATGGAGGTCCACTACTACACTGTCGAGGGATGGGAACGTCTTGGCAGACCCTCCCTCACTCCTCGAGTCCGAGGCCGCTCGGTTGTCAAGTTTCTGGCAGGCATGCTCGGACGCTCCGCAGCTGCTCGACGCCTTCCAGCCGCTGGAACCTCTGCCGAATTTGTCGGCCGAGGAGCTGCGGTGCACTAGCAGAACCTACGCGGAGCACACAGCAACCTCTGTCGATGGGTTCCACATGCGCCACTACGGTTCGCTGAGCGACCAGTGCCTCGAGGTGCTCAGTCTGATGTTCACGATAATGGAAAGGTCAGGACTCGTGCCGAAGCAGCTTCAAGTGATTGCGGCGGCCCTGCCGGCCAAACCCGCGGGCGGATTCCGCCCGGTAGGTATCTTTGTATCCTGCCATCGCCTCTGGGGGGCGTTGCCGCAAGGGTATTGCATCCAAGTGGGAGGCCGCTTTCGAGAGAAACTACCTTGCGGGCAGCAGCTTCGCCGCTGCATCCGATGCGGTATGGCGCCTGGCCTTCAGAGCTGGGGTTGCTGAATCATTTGGAGATGCTGCTGCTGCGCTTCTTTGGGACCTATTCAAATTCTACGTGCCCATCCTGCTAGAAGTTATTCGGCAGAGGTGCTCGGAAATCTGTTTTCCCCACCCCATCGCCCGTCTGGCTTTCGCGATTCACCGCTGCCCCCGATTCCTACCGATGGGGGGCCTCGTGACTGGGCCTTACTATGCCGGTAATGGGGTTATAGCTGGTTGTTCGATGGCGACCGCGCCGATTCGGGCTTTCGTCGCACGCGTCGACAGGGCCCCGTTTCCCCGCAATGTTAGGCTGGGCGTCTACATCGATGACAACGGGATCAGTGCTACGGGGAGCGAATCGCTTGTATATGGGGGCACAGTCGAGGGCTCGTACATCATTCACGAAATCATTTTCAATGACTTGCACGCGCAGGTCTCTTTGGAGAAGGCATCTCCGATTGCTTTCCCCCCCCTCAATTTGCCGCGCGTATCCGGGCCGAGCTGGGAGGCGGGGCGCGCAGGTATGCTGCGGACTTTGGCATCGACCATGCCTGCGGCCGAGCTTTCAGATCAGGTGGAAGATCCAAGAAGTTCCAGGTCCGTCTCAGAACGCTACAGAGGAAAGTCCGCCGTCTGAGAGGAAACAGAATGGTCCTGGGCCGCTTCGCGAAGAGGGTATTTGTCTCTGGGCCGTCACCTGGGCTGGCCCGCGGCAGTGTTGTGCGTTTTTTTTTTTGGGGGGGGATCGCGAGCTCGAGGTGGCATGGGGATCTCTTGGTGCGACCTGCCAGCTAAGCGCAAGTCAGAGATCCCTCACCCCCCTCCTCATCCTGGATCGAGACCATGTCTGCTATGCCGCTGCCAGTCCAATCGTTCGCGATTCCAAGGAGGTCTGGGCAGCTTGGACTCGTTCGTGCCCTTTCTGCCTGTCTTCCCAGGAGCCTCGAGAAGGTTGGCAGGAGGTTTTCGAAGGCAATCATGATGCAGGTCCCTGGAGAAGCGCGTCGGGGCCACTGTCTGCCATGAAGCTTTCCCTCCAGAGGATCGGTTGGTGCATGCGTTCCTTCGCCGAGCTGATCGACGATTTCGGAGTCGTTGTCCATATGATTCTCTGCAGCCCAGCTTTCATCAAGCGAGCGCTGCGCGCCGCTGTCTGGAGGGCGCTGGAGAGGTCCAGCGCGGCGAGCTCGTTGCCAGTGGTGCGGCGATTGTGCTATGGCCAGGTCAGCGCTCAGCTAAATTCGCCCAGCTTCGCTCCTCTGCAAAAAGGCTGCATCAAAGCCATGCGCTGCGGGGGGATATGGACTAAACAAGTTACAGATGAAAGAGGCTACCAAACGGAATGTATTGTGTGAGCTGTGCAGAGCTGCCCCAGACACACTGGTGCATAGACTCTATGTCTGTTCTTCTTGTGATGAGGAGCGCGAAGATATTCTTGCGAAGCTCGGAGATAACCACTCGACTCTGACCGACATCGACTTCCAGGACCCAGCCGAACGCCTCTTGTTCACCCGAGGCAGATTTGAACATCCAGGCGACACGCTCCACAGGCCGCTGACCGAGGGCGGCTTCGAGGTGGTGGGCATCAACGGGTTCAGGGCTCAGGGTGATTTCCATGTCGACGGTTGCTGCTATAGGCATGTGATTTCCGGGCTGTCCAGGGGGGGATGGGGTTTATATGCTACGACTCCGATCGAAATGCTTGCGGCCATGTTTCGGCCCCAGTCTAGGCCCCGAACCCACAAACGCCCCAGGCTGCCGAATTGTTAGCCATCTGTGCTGCAGGGCAGTTCGCAATTCCTGATTCCAGGGGAATTTCGGATTGTCTCAACGTGGCCCGTCAGTTGAATTTGTTTCAAGTGGAGAAGTTGTCCTACAAAAGACCGTGCATCGGCAGTTTTCTGACCCTGCAGCCTACGGGTTTAGTCTCGGCTACGAAAGTCTAAGGGCATGCCCCAGAGCTTTGTGGGCCCCGGAAACGGCAAAGCCGTTTTTTTTCACCGTTTCCCAAAACATGTCCTTTGAAAGTGGAAACGGCAAAAAAACGGCGACCGGAAACGGCAAAGAAACGGCTCCAGGATTGGAGCCGGGGCCGGAACTGGTCAGAAAACGGCGACGGAACCGGTAAAACAACGGCGTCGGAACCGGCAAAAGAACGGCACACGGAACTGGTGAAAAATTGCCCTGTTGTTTCCAGGGCCCCTTAAGCCCCAGAGGACCCTGATAGTCGAATGTTTGAAATATGGCAAGCTAGGTAACGATGCTGCAGATGCTCTGGCCGAGAGTGCCGGATCCAGACACCCTTCCCCCTCGCCTCAAGAATGCCAGAAACTGGCCCGCCAGATGCTCATGCCCAAGCTTGCCTGCAAGCTGGCGGGAAAGTTGCTGTCACTCCGGCCGCGGCTCGGCCTGTCGAGCGCTGTTTTTGTCAAGGGGCTTGTTCCAGTAAAGCCTGATGACGGGCACGTGTGGAGCTGGCAGGGCAGGTTCTGGCAGTGTGAACGTTGTTTCCGTGGGTCCACGGCCGCCCTCCGCCCGTCTACTGGTGTTTGCCGCGGTGGTTTTGGGGTCGGGCTCCGAGGGCTCGACGCTCCCAGCTTTTGGGGTTTGACCATTCTATGTTGCTCCTGGACGCCAGCGATCACTCTTTCATTTTTGTGTTGCCTCCGCTGCAAGTGTTACACTAGCGGAACGCAAGTGCGAGATCTCCGCCATGAGTGCCGCCTTATCCCACGAACGGGGGCTCAGGGTAGGATGCACTCCTGGCATCGCATAGCCTCTGGCCGTCATCCCAAGCACGACCTGGTTACAGTCGAGATCGGGCTCTGGGCTCTCACGGGGCCAGAGTGCTAAACGGAGATGTTCTCTTAATTTTGATTGTTGTGCTCTGTGACGTCCGATGTCAAACAAATCCTTCAGCTCCCCATCATTATCCTCCTCCTCCTCCTCCTGCTCCT
>CAUYUJ010008591.1:170433-233187 GCA_963575745.1 Prorocentrum cordatum | reverse complement strand
CTCATCCTCCACCACCTCTTCCTCCTCCTGGCCCTCCCCCCTCTTCTTCCTCCTCCTCCTCTCCTCCTCCTACTCCTCCTCCTCCTCCTCCTCCTCCTCCTTCTCCTCCTCCTCCTCCTCCTCCTCCTCCTCCTCCTCCTCCTCCTCCTCCTCCTCCTCCTCCTCCTCCTCCTCCTCCTCCTCCTCCCCATGCTTCTCCTCCTCCTCCTTCTTCTCCTCCTGCTCCTCCTCCTCCTTCTCCTGCTCCTCCTCACCTCCTCCTCCCGCCTCCCTCCTACCCCTCCTGCTTCCTCGCTCCTCACCGCGTCTTCGTCACCTCCTCCCTCCTCCTCCCCTCCTCCTCCTACTCCTCCTCCTCCTCCACGCTCCTCCTCCTCCTCCTCCCTTTCCTCCTCCCCTCCTCCTCCTCCTCCTCCTCCGCTCCTCTCCTCCTCCTCCTCCCCCTCCTCCTCTTCCTCCTCCTCCTCATCATCATTATCATTCCCCTCTCCTCTCTTTGTCCTCCTCCCCCTTTTGCCGAATTGCCGAACTGATGGCTTGAACATTCCACCTACGTGTCCTATGGCTCCTCCTCATCATCCTCCTCGTCCTTTTTCTCCTCCTTGTTCTCCGCCTCCGTTTCTTCCCCCCCCTCCTCTTTCTCATTCTCTTCCTCCGCCTCCTCCTCCTCCTCCACCTCCTGCTCCCCCTCC
Organism: Prorocentrum cordatum; assembly: GCA_963575745.1. NCBI lineage: Eukaryota > Dinophyceae > Prorocentrales > Prorocentraceae > Prorocentrum > Prorocentrum cordatum. The sequence goes on along the minus strand of CAUYUJ010008591.1, from coordinate 232,495 downwards.
TCATCATCCTTCCCCTCCTCCCCCTCCTACCCCGCCTCCTCCCTCCTCCCACCCATGCTGTGCAAATCGATCCGCCCAGAGGATCCATCGCGGGAGGCAGGTTACTAAAGGAGGCTACACAGGGCCGGGGACACGCTCGCCTTCAAAAGGCGTGGTGGCGAATCGGCCCTCCCAGGGGCTCGATACTCGTTAGGTCATTCCATAGCGGTTCCCCTGGCTCTCTCCGTGCGCGCAGGCGCTTCTGGATCCAAAGCTGCGCTGCGATCCTTATTGTTCGTCTCTATGTTTGCAACCCGACTGTACCATTTACACACGTCGCATGGGGTCCCAACGAATGCCGAAATAACTCGGTGTAGTTTTTTTCCTTTCCCACGCTCCCCCTTCGGAATGTAATGTCATGTGATGTTGGTCGCGCCATGCGCCAACACGTGGTATTACAGCATCTTCCTCCCCCCTCGTCATTCGACATTCCTGCTCTGGAGATCTTCGTCCTCCGCGGGGTCTCCTGTCCTTGTGTCCCTCCGATGCCCTCCTCCTCCTCAGCCTCGGTCTCGCAGGTCATGCTGCTGCCGAAGCAGTACACCTCGGCGGTGGACATCTGGTCCGCTGGCTGCATCCTGTGCGAGATCCTGGGCCGCAAGCCGCTGTTCCCGGGGAGGGGGGGGACAGCTCATCCGGGCCTTCCTCTGCCACCCTTCCTTCTCCCTGCGCCTCTTTCTGCTCAGCATGTGTACTGTTGCTGCTGCTGCTGCTGCTCCTCCTCCTCCTCCTCCTCTTCATCATCCCTGCCGAAGCCATGTTGGCTCGAGATGCCCGACTCTTGGGGGGGAGGCGTGGGCACCTCTGGCCCGAGGCTTGACCACCAGATCGTTTCGACACGATCCCTGTGGTGAGCCTCTCCGCGGGGTGGTCACAGGCTCCACTTCCCTTGGACATTTCCAGACGTGGGTGCACACAGGCGTTTCTTGTTCCTGCCTCGGCTTGCGTCTTAAGACGTTCCAGAGAAGGTAACCAAGACGAAGGGACGGTCAAGGCGCCGGCGAAGGCAGACACCCTAAGTCGACGCTCGAGACGTACGGAAGTTGCGGCGTCAGATGAGATTGGATGTTGCTCCATTCCGCCTGCTTCACCGAGGACTCCTGGCCGTGGTCGTGACGCTCGCAATGATAGGAAGCGCGGAGATCACAGCCGTGAGAGAGTTGAACGTGAACGCGAGGGATCTGTTGCCGCTGCGATCGCGGGGTTGGTAGTGAGGGCGAAACGTCGAGGAGTTCGAGACGGGTCGCACCACCACTGGGAGCCAATGGAGAAGATCTGGGAGCCCTGGCAGATGCTCTCGAAGCTGCGCCCATCTTTCCTTCTCCTGAGCGGCAGGGCGGACAGACAGGGAAGGCGACCTGCATCATGGCCCCTGCCTGAAGCCCGTCGGCACCACGTGGCAGGCAGACGGCGAGGAGGCGGTGAACCCCGTGTCGATGGTGATTGCGCGCCCACTGCGCCGGGCACGATCGAGACAGGTGTTCCATCCAGGCGGATCAGTCCAGGCAGTGCTACGGTGGGTGATCCGTGCGCGCGCGCAGGTGGCGGACGTTTGTGGAGATGCGTGCGCGACTCTCCGCTAGAATCACAAAGATCTTTCTCAAGTTGTTCACAGGATGCTGCCAGGTGCCACCAACTCGTCGGTGGATCCGCTCTTCAACCAGGTCGAGGCACCACTCAGCCAGCAGCTTGTTTCCATTATTGCAAGAGCGGTGGATCGTGAGAGAAAGATGGGTTCGATGGAGCTGGAACAGCAAAGGATGGCAGAGAGCTTGAAGAGGCTCTTGCGCGTCTTCGACGTGGCGAAAGCAGAAACTTCAATCCCTGAACACTACGCGGTGGATTGGGAGAGGCTGCGAGATACGTGCATCATGGCCATCGCTGCGCCCGAGCAGATCCCCAAGATGGCGGTCGGCAGTGCCTTGGCGGACCGACTGCAGGCAGCGGACAATGAGCTGGGCAGTCATTGCGAGCTTGAGGGCGGTCAACGCGCCTGGACCTTCACTCTGCGCGAAAGAGCGGAGTCCCGCTTCACGGTTGGGGCTCGAGCTCGGCAGGGGCATGGTGTTCCAAGGATGGGTCCAGGTCAATGGTGCCGATTCCGTACAATGACACCAGGTGCTAGGCGAGTTTATATCATGCGTATATATATATATATATATATATGTATCTGTATGTATATATATATATATATATATATATATGTATGTGTGTGTATGTGTACTCCCATTTCGGATTAAACAAGAGTAGGCTGGACATCGCAGGTAGTGGGCGTGCAAGAGGCCGCGCGATGCGTTGTCCACCCACCTCGACTGGCAGTTGCTCGTGGGCGCGCTTCTTCTGGGGATGACAACTGGTGGCGAATGTGCTGGTTCATCCAGTTGAGGCGCCCAAGGCGCAGCGGAATCGGGCAAGGTGCGGTGGCTGCGGACCTTCGGCTCGTCAAGCCGCAGCTGGCGACGGTGGCCCAGGGGTACTTCTCGGCGGCGACGGCGAACTGGTCGCGGTAACAGTTTGTCTGTTTCCAGGCTCCCCGGCCTCCGCGCAGTGGAGCAGTCGGGCGCTGTGCCACTGCGATGCTGGGGGGCTGGCGAGGAGGATTCGCGTTCTGAGCGGGCTCGGCGCGGTGCGAGGCTGGGCGGGCACCCCGGCGTTCCTGGTGTCGCAGGACAGTCGCGGCAACCGCGCGGCCGTCGAGGAAGTCGGTCAGAGGGTGGGCCTTTGCCGCCAGGTCTCGGCTCCGTGCGTCGACGGGTCGTCGGGCGGCGGGGTCGCAACTTTAGTCCCGCCCCCTGCCTCCCCCCTGAGAGCCCAATCCAGGTTCGCCCCGATGGTTTTGAAGATCGGCCAGAGGTCCAAAAACGGGTCTTGATGGCCCAGACCAAAGCCACCCGCTCTGGTTCTGGCACTGGAGCGCTCGCAAAGGTGATAGCTCTTTAGCGTCGATAGGATCGGCGCTACATGTGAGCGCGTTCGTCGCGCAATGAACAAAGTAAAAGCGCCTTGGATGGGGTTGGCCTTCTGGCGCATGGAGATTACTATATCCCTGATCCGGGCAGGGAGGGATGCTGCCCGAGCGAGGGGCGCAGATGTGCCGATGGGGGCGGGCGTCCCGGGGTCTCGGCTTGGAGAGCGCTCTGGAGGCAGGTAACAGATATTTCGAGTGAAAGGTCAACGTGCAGGCATCCTGGGTCCCACTCTGCCGCGATCGTTGATCGTACCTTTCCCGCCCGCCCCCCCTGGCCACCCTTGCCAAGGGCGGCAGGTTGTTCCTGCGTTTGCGGGGCCTGCGGAGCTTCACCTCCGAGGCATCAGCGATCGCAACCCCGACGTTTCCCCTTCGCTGGACGGCCGCCGTCTCGTTCGGATCGCCGTCGCCGCCCTCTCCCCCTGGTGGTCAAAGGAATGAGCTGGAATCTGGAAGAGGTAGAACGTGAAGAATGAGAGGATGATTACACAGACCAGCACATGTACGAAGCGCCTGGAAACAAAGCCAGATCTCTGCGCACCTGCACGGTGCTTGAGCGCCGGCCTAACCTTGGAGCCAGGTGCCTTGAGCCGCCCTCTCCCCGCCCCACGCCTGCTCCGCTCGCGGCGCGCCCCAGAGCCCGAAGCCCCCCGGAGAGAGGCCGCGGCTCGCCGCCCCGCGACGACGGCCGGCGGGGAAGGCGACGCGCGGCCTGCAGCTGGGCCGACAGCCTCGCTGCTTCGAGTCCCGAGCGACGGTGGCGTTCGATGCTCGTTTCGGGGACCTTCCTGGAGCCCGCCTAACGGATCTATTCGACCCCAGTTCGACTCAAGTCCGACTCAAGTTCGACTCAAGTTCGACTCAACTTCGACTCAGGTTCGACTCAGGGTCGACCCAACTCGACTGACGTTCGACGCAGCTTCGAGCACGAGTGGAGCGAGTGGCTCCAGGAAGGTCCCCAGAACGAGCATCCAAGTGGCGCGAACGATTGCTCGTGCGGCTGCTCTGCCGAATGTTCGCATGGCGCGGGCGATCCGCGCTTGGCACCAGTGGCCTCCGACGCTCCTTCGAGCCGAGTGCGCTCTGCACGGCGAAGCGGCGCGGGGGCAGGCGCGCCCCCTGACCCTGCCCGGCGGTTTCGGTGCCGCGTGCCGGCTTGCCGCGGCAGGAAGCCCGCGAGAGGGGCGAGCCCTTGGAGCAGGGAATCTGTGCAGGAGGAGGAGGAGGAGCAGGAGGAGGAGGAGGTGGTGGATATCATGGCGTGGGCCATGATATTTGCTCAGATTTCATGGCGCCCCTTCTTGTTTCATTACGTCCCTGGCCCCCCCCTCCCCTGGCCGCTGACCTGCCGCCGGCCATGATTTGCGCCCCCCCTCTTGGACGCCCCCCTCTTGGCCGCCCCCGAGGAGCGCTGTGAGCAGGAATCTGCGGAGGCCCCGCATCCCGGGAGGCGACGGAGGGCGCCCGGGCGGGAGGCGGCGGCAGGGGGGCGCGCGCAGCTGCGGGGCTCACTCGGGCAGAGGCACTGTCTGGCGCACGCTGCTTCCGCTGCACATGGGGCGGGGCAGGTCTTGGGCTCGGGGGGCCCAGGAGGCACGGTGCGTGCTGTTGCCCAGTGCTGGCAACCTGCGTTCAGAGAGTCGCCCCCGCTGCCCCGTGCTGGCGAGGTTGACGCTTCCCGTCCTCCCCCATGGACGGCTTTTCGAACGACCCCGCCCTCCTCCCCCCCCCGCGCGCGTGCGTGCCCACCACCAATCTTGAAGGGGCATAGAGCAATGTTCGTGCTCGGAGGTGTGGTTGAGAAGTCGAGATCTCGTGCGACTCGTGCGACTGCATGCACGAAGTGCTCAGTGTATTTTCCGATGCCAGCTTGGTTTTCAACCCTCAGTATCGGTTTTCCAGCCTGGGCCTGTCGTTGAAGAGCCAAATGAGCTCGCTGCACTCTCGAGGGGGGAAAGAGGATGAAGGATGTGCAGCCACGCTTCCCGGCAAGGCGCAGCAGAGGGGGGACGGGTGAGGGGGGACGGCTCCTTAGAAGCGCCATTGCTTCTCAGAACGCGGCGGCCCTCTCTATAGATGCAGGGCCAGTGCCTTCTGAGGAGCAGCCTCCCCATAGGAGGCCTTTCCCCCCCGCTTCCCTCTACCCCCTTGTGCGCGCCGCCCAGCTACGGCGGGAGGAAGAACCACGTCGACATGGTGACCCGCGTGGCCCAGACCATGGGCGCGCCGCCGGACGACGAGCTGCGCTGGCTGCCGAGGGAGTCGGACGCGTACCGCTTCCTGCGGCGCGTGTGCCCCCAGAAGGCGGTCGTTCGGTGCTGAGATGCGTGAGGTAGGAGTTGGGAGGAGTTGGGAGGAGTTGGGAGGAGTTGGGAGGTGTTGGGAGGAGGAGGAGGAGGAGGAGGAGGAGCAGCAGCAGGTGGAGGAGGAGAAGGAGGAGGAGGAGGCGGCGGAGGAGGAGGAGGAAAGGGAGAATGATGAGGATGAGGATGATGAGGAGGAGGAGGAGGAGGCGCCAGCGACGATGCAGACCTGGACGAACTCGTGCGTTCGTGCAGCTCTGCGCCGTAGAGGCCTCTGGACGTGTGAGATGCGTCCCAGCAGTCCTCCAGAAGGAGTCGCAGGAAAATAACAGGCAACCAGATTTTGCTTCTAGCTATCCTCACCGAAAGCTTGGGCGCTTGTTCCCGAGTCTGGTACTGTTTGTCATTGTGGCCAGCCTGAGGTCGCCGCGCCTGTTGCGTTTGATAAGGCGCCGTTATTCGGTCGCTGCTGTACTCTACTCTATCACGTTGTGTTCGTTTGCGTTCTGTGCGATTCACACATGGTTTGTTTTGATATGTTCTCGATGGGGCTGCGTGACGTCGTGACGCCTGTCACGTTCGATATGTAGTCTGTTCGGTTGTTGCTGGGCCTGTTTTGTTCTTGTGGCCAGCCTTACGTCGGCTCGCATGTTACGTTTGATAGGGCGCGGTAAATCGGTTACTGCTGTATTATGCAGGCTTCAGTTTTCGAATAGTCAAACGTATTCCCTACTACGCTTTAGTCGATTGTGCTCTGTTCTGTTCTGTTCTGGGCGGGCGTGATTTCGTGACGCCTGTCACGCTTGATCCATCGTGCAACCGGTCGTCATTGCGTGTCTTTGTTCCTGTGGTCAGCCTGATCTCGGACTGCACGCCGTGTTAGACTCGAAGCCGGTAATCGGTCGCTGAGTTTTATGCGTTGTCATGTCCAGCAAAGTTCAACATTGGGTTGTTTGAGTAGATCTTGTTACGTGATCTTATCGTGCGCTCCCTTCCATTCTGTGATAAGAGACGCTGGCTTGCTATGTTATGGTATGTTTCAGGCTCTTCCATGTTCGTTGATTCATGAGTCTTATGGTATGGTATGCCCTCGCTTATGTTGTGTTGTGTTATGTTAAGGTGAGTCGGTTTGTTTTCGGATCGGCTATCTCCCATTATGGCTTGAACAGTTCCGCTTATGATTTGGTAGTCCTCTCTTATGTACACCCTTACTGTAATCTAACTACGGCCTTGCATCTTATTATGCTATTGTACTCCAGGTTCGTGTCATGTTACTCTCGTGTTCATAAGTTCGTTGCTGTGATGTGCAGTACATGCGCATGGTTTCATATGTGGTTGTTTGCTGATCTGTATTATGATAAATGGTAGCCAGATCGAGTGTCCTTTTCATTGCTCTGAACGAGCTCACTTACAATTTTGTATACTGTTGCCTAGTAGCGGCTGTCAAAATACATGCGCTTCTCGCGTATAGCACCCTAAACATTGTTGCTGTGTCATGGTATTATATACGTCTTGGCTAATGATGTGTTCCAGTGTGTTACAGATCAGTCATGATCGTATTGGGAGCAGTCGTGTGGCTTCTAGTTAGTATGATGGCATGCTCTGTTGTGTTAAGCTATGGTGTGTCCCGCTTTGGCACAGTGTGAGTTGTAATGGTATGGTATGGGTTGTGATGTGATGATGTGCTATGGCATGATGTTGTTTTACATCATGTCTTGCCATGGTCTGATCGGTTAGGTTATCGAAGACGCCTACGGCGAATCACCGCCGCCCCCTGCCTTTTTGGAAGCGCCTATGTGGCCGAACGTTGAGGCCAGACCTGCCAAGCTATCGGACCATGTGTTCCCCGAATCGGCTTGGAAAGCATTCGGGGAGCACGTGGGCATCTTGAAGGTCATCTTGGCCGCCTGGAGGCCATTTTGGCCCTTTCGGGCCTTCTTGGAGGACGTCTTGGAGTGCTCTTGGGCTGTCTTGGAGGTCATCTTGAGCGTCTTGGAGGCCTCTGCGGCCGTCTTGGGGGCCTCCTTGGGCCGTCTTGGGCCTCTTGGGCGATCTTTAGGGGCACTTGGGCCGTCTCGGGCCGTCGGAATGCCGAGAAAGAGCAAATGCCACAATCCTTCAAACACTCATGGGCAATCAATGATTTGGGCTTTTGCGGGCCTTCCTGGATGCCCTCTTGGAGGCCTCTTGGGCCGTCTTGGGCCATCTTAGTGCCATATTCGGCCGTCTTGGTGGGCTCCTGGCCCGTCTGACGCCGTCGGAAACCGTTTGGGGGGCCTCCCTGAGCCGATTTGGGGCCCTCTTGGAATGCTCCAGGGCCGTCTAGGAGGCCATCTTGGGCGTCTTAAAAGCCTCCTGGGCCGCCTTGGGGGCCTCTTTGGGCCGTCTTGGGGGCCTCGTGGGCCGTTTTGGGGACATCTTGGAGGCCTCGCGGGCGACCTTTTGGCTATCTTTTGGGGCTCTTGGGCCGTATCGGGCCGTCGGAAGGCCGAAACGAAGCACATGCCAAAATCCTTCGACGGGCCTTATGGCCCGTCTGACGCCGTCGGGAGCCGTTTTGGGGGCCTTTTCTGGGTCGAATTCGGGCCCTTTTGGGGTGCTCCAGGGCCGTCTTAGAGGCAATCTTGGGCGTCTTGGAGGCCTCTTGGGTCGTCTTTGTGCCCTCTTGGGGCCGTCTTTGGGGCCTCTTGGGCAGTCCTGATGCTATCTTGGAGGCCTCTTGGGCGCTGTGGGGGCGGTCTTGGGGGCCTCTTGGGCCGCCTTGGGTCGTCGGCAAGCCGAGAAGAAGCGAATGCCAAAATCCTTCAACAACCTATGGAAAATCAATGATTTTGGCCTCTTCGGGCCCTCCTGGAGGACCTCTTGGAGGCCTCTTGGGCCGTCTTGGAGGCCTCTGGGGTGCGTCTTGGGCCGTCTTGGAATCTCTTGGGCCGTCTGGGAGGCCGTCTTGGACCATCTTGGGCGGACTTGGAGGCCATCTTGGACCATCTTGGACGCCATCTTGGGCCAACGTGCCCATCTTGAAGGCCATCTTGGGCCATCTTGAGCGAACAATTGGGGAATTGTGCTCCTTTCCGGGTGGCCGGCGGGACGGGTCTGTGATATGGATGGCGCGCGCGGCGCGACGATCTTTAGGCGAAAGAGAGCGCTGCTCAATCTATCTGCGTAGCTCTAAGGCCAAGGGCCCTAGTTCGAAATAAAACGGCAGCGGCACGAGCGGGCGTGAGGGATAGAGCGGGGATGCAGGAAAGGCACGGGGAGTGAGCGGGAATCACACTCCTCCTGATTGACGCTCGCGGCGCCGTCGAGCGACGATCATTGATCGCAGCTCACTTCATTAATCAGAGCGCTCTCAAAACAAACACAGGCAAACGGCCCTGTCGGCATGCTATCCGGCTGCCCCGGGGCATTTAACGGGTGCTGCTACACGCACCGGCAAGAAAGACATAAATTCTCAAAACGAACAGCGGCGCGAGTCCGATCGCTATGCGACAAAACTCAAATAGCGCTGTCTTATCGAGATAAAATCTCAATAGTGTGGTCGTCACCACATAAAAGGAAATCTGTGCACACTGAATGAAGCTTCGAACAATGCGGACTAGCGTAGTATGCCACAGGGTGTGACGCCAAATGTAAAAAAAACAAGCTGGTAAGACAATTCGGATTTGCGCAATCTGCCACACGATGTGGCTCCAGGTGTAAAGGAAACGAACTGACAAAGCGGTGCGGACTGACGTAATCTGCCACAGGATGTGGCGCCAAATATAAAACGAGCTAACAGAGCAATGCGGACTTACATAATCCGCCACAGGATGTGGCGCCAAATATAAAACGATGGCGTGCTCACGAAATCTTCTTTTGAGCTTTCGCCTTGCCGGGCAGTCCTTGTAGCTGCCTCCATCTGTTCTGTAAATCCCAGCGCAGACTATTGTGCATCCTCGAGAAATCTGGCTCATGGGTCACATAATTCCTGCGTAGCCATGTAGCGTGCTTCCTGCACGTCCTGCAGGTGATGTAGACACTGTGTGCGTTGTGTCCCACGCGTATGTTGTGCTCGGCGGCCACACATGCGTTCATTTCTACTGGCGGAACCGTTGGCGTCGATCCGTTCCAAGAAACCACGCTGGCTGACGAGGAACTGGTAACCGTCATCGGGGATGATGGCGATGAGCTGGCTCCCTGCGCGAAGCTGTCCGGTGATGGGGGCGGTGCGGCTGGCGCTGCCGATCCGCTTGCTGATGATGAACTCTGGGCTGCGACGGCAATCATCGGCGGCTCCATGTAGACATCTCCGTCGACGTCTTCGGGAATGGTAGTCGGTACATTGTTACGACGTCCGAGGTATCGTCCATCCCATCCTGGATATATTCCGGGCAAGGGAGTGTCCGCGTGCCCGGCGTGATCAGCCTTGGACCCATTGCTGGTGTTGTTGATGGTCCCGATCTGGATGGGATTGGGGTCGCCTGACCCAAATATCTCCTTTCGCACCACAAACCACAGCGCTGCGAATAATGTAAATCCAATCATGATCCCACTGAGCATCGCAATTAATGTCATGTAGTAGATCCAATGTGACATTGGCACTTGCCATTCCTGTGGGGGATGCTGTGCCTTCACGCGTCCGAGACATGTCATCAATACTGAGGCAAGCATGGCGGCGTGCGGTTGCCTAGTGCCAAAGTTGTACTTCTTGGCCCCGAAGAAAGCGAGGAGCACTCCGGTCTCCATGGTCTTGGTGAGCGCGTCGGCGACCATACTCCACGTAGGTATCCACGAGAGCTTCAGCTGGCTGTTGGGGTGCACCGTCTCCTTAATCATTGAGGCCACGATGCGGAACCGCTTGTCCGTGGATTGACCCACGTCAGACTTGATGTGCGTCACCAGGCCGTTGCTGTCGCTATAGATCTCCCCGGATCGTTTGGTGCTGAGGTCATCGATCTGCTTGAGCGTCTTCTTCGGGTTGTAGGCCTCCGTAAGTAGCTGGCCGAACCACGTGCTCGATTCGGCGCCCTCCAGAGTGGCGTAGCCCTCGGCGGCCAGCGTAGACTTCACGGATCGCTTGACCGTGCCCGAATGCCAGGCCACAGGCAAGCACAAATCATATCGTCCAGCCACGACGTCCCGTGGCTTGTGGGTTAGCCCGATCGCCATGCCCCACTGGCTCTTCACCCCGTCCACATTGGCGAAGGCCGCGTCGCTGAAACAGACGATGGTGCAAGTGCGCAGGTCAATGATATTGCGCTTGATGACTATGGCGAAATCGGCGGACCCGTGCACGTAAGCGACGGTCTTGTTCAGCGTCTTGGCGTCGGCCACGGTGGCGGTGTTGGTGCGGCGAGCCGCAAGGCTCACCGGGCAGGCGATGTCCACTCGCGTCTGTACTGCGAGCCAAAGCAGTTGGCCGAGTGTGTGGCGATATCCTGAGACCTCCGAGGTGGTAAGGCGATCCTCTGGTGATCGTCCGCGTTGGGCGTTGAGTTCGATGAAATCCACTTGGGCGGCGGCCGTCGCCTGGGTAATGCGGAACTCCTCGTTGTTCTTGTTGATTGTCCGGCCGCAGTACTTGATGATACCCTCTACCTTCTTGAGGTGCAGCCTTTTCTGCAAGGAGCTAATAACTCGCTTCCACTCGCTGGAGCTTCCGCGCTGGGCGATGAGGAAATCATCCACATGGGAGTGGATCATAGCAGCGAGCCCTGTGTCGTCGTAGAAGTAGTAAAGGCCCTTCTCGAGCTTGCTCTCGATGAGGCCGTGCTCTTGGAACACCTTTTGGGCGTAGAGGTACCACTGGCGTCCGGCATCCCGGGTACCGTAGATGGCGCCAGTCGCCATCACGATCTCGCCGGGCGATGTACGCGGCGGCGGGTTCTTGGCTGGCATGCGCAGCAATAGCAGCCTCTCGATGTTGCCCGACTGCAGGTAAGCCGTCATCGCGTCGTACGACGTGAGGTCCCAGCCAAGCTGGGCGGCGGCAGCAAGAGTGAGGTAAAGCGCGTCCCTTGACCCGGTCGGCGCGTCCGTACGGATTTGGGACTTGTCCTCTTGACAGCCCTGGACGACAAGGCGGGCCTTCATGAGGTTGGCAGCCTTCTGCGTGAGCACCCAGCGGGTACCAACTGGTCGTATTCCAGGGTGTCGCTGGAAGATCTCCTTCAACTCCTTGGGCGGTAGCTTCTTGTAGGCCCCGAACTCGGTCCACTTGGACCACTCAACCTCCATGGCCATGTCCATGAGCTTCTTGTCCTTGGCGGAGAGCTTGTCGTACCTGATCTCTTTGGCAGCGGCCTTTCCGGTGAGCATCGCCTCCCGGAGTCGGATGGTCGAATGCGAATCGCCGTCGTTGATCTCAAAATAGTTGTCCAAGTAGAGGTCGGTCCTGAGTGTGTCTTTCGGCCTCTTGAAGCACTTGGGTAGGTCGTCCTTGAGACTCTCCAAGAATTCCTTGCGCTTAATGGCCTTGCTGCGGTCGTCTGTTTGGTCGTGCCTGTCACGTTCTAGGGCGCGAGGTGCGTCCTCTTGTTGGGCTTGACGCTGAGCCTTGTTACCGCGTTGTCCTTCAGGATGTTGTGGTCTGCGGGCAAAGGTTTCTTTGCGAACTTCCTCCTCCGCGGCCTTGCTCCAGTCGCGTAGACCTTCGGATCCGGAGCTGTCGGCATCCGAGGAATGTCCATCAGCTTCTGTGCGTCGAGCTCCTGGTGTTGGAAGTCGTGTTTCATCACGTTCTTCAGGCTGTTCGTCGTGTACTTCTGGTTGCACGATAGGTTCTGGAGCTGGATCTTCGGCGTGATCTGGGTCTTCTTCTTGAGCAGGGTCATGAGCGGGGTCAGCGGCAGCAGCTGAGTCAGCAACAGGCGCTGGAGGCGCTGGAGGCGCTGGCAAAAGATCTCCTCCCGAAGGTGCTGGTGCTGAACCGCTTCCTGAGGCGCCCCCGCTGGTCGTATATTCTTCATCTCCTTGCCGTCGGCGAAGCCACTCAAGAGTAGCATGGGCGCGTCGATTGTGTGGAGTATCCTCGATATTGCCGAAGTTGTGCTGCTTGATGGCCGGTGGCGGAGGTGGTAATGCTGGCGGATCGTTGTTCACTCGCGGGCGTTTCCTTGGTGTTTCGCCCGTGAGGTCTATGAATGTATCTCCATCTCCTCCTTCATCTGATGGTGGTAATCCGCCTCCACCGCAGTTTCCACCTTCATGTGGTGATTCTTCGTCCCCTCCTCCTGGTCTTGGTGGCTGCGGTCCGTCAGGAGGTGGGGGCTGGTCAACTGGTGGTTGTCCTGGCGGTGGTGATGGCTGATTGCCGTTCATGGCGTTGAATACCTGTCCCCAGGGCACGAGCTCTGAGGCAGTAGCGTGACGTAAATGTCCTCGGTTGACCTTGACGGTGGTGGAACGATGGCTGACCCATACGTTCGAGGTGCCCTCGAAGCCAATGATGATGCCGGGTCCATGCCATTGCAAAGCCCATTCGCGCTTAGGCTTGCCGTTCCCCCTCCAGTAATATATCTGGTCCCCTGTCTGATAGATATCCGACGCGTGCTGAGCTCCATCCGCACGCGATCGTGCGAGTAAGGCCCGGGACAGGGACTGGTTGAACCGCAGATGCTGGATTGACGTCTGGGCGGCCTTCATGAGAGCAATCCTCTCAGAGAAGGACTTATCAGAGACCACTCTCTCGTGTAGCGAGAGTCTCCCAGCGCTATCCAGCAGGCAATAGGGTAGTTGAAGTCCACGTCCGAGTACCCACTGTGCCGGTGAATACCCACTGGCATTGATTGAGCTATTCATAGCCCAGCAGACAGCGGCGAGCAGCCACTGGATCTTGTGGGCGTTCGCGGGCTGGTCGAACCTGATGCTGAACTGGTCGATCAGCTTCCTGGCGTGGACCTTCCACATGCCGCCGTGCCTTTCCACGGTGGCGTTCTGTTGCGGCGTAGCCGCGGCAGTAGTCATAAGGCGACAGCCCATGTCCTCGAGTTCCTTTGAGAACTCCCTCTCAAACTCGCCTCCTCCATCGAAAAGTACCCGTTGTGGTGCCCCAAACGGTGTCATCCAAATCTGCAAAAGCCTCGCGAATACAACCGAGGGGTGTCTTGAAGAAACTGTACCACATAATGTAAATCCAGAAGCGAGATCGACCACATTGAGAAAAACCAACTGATTGCCGGCGTAGTCGGCGAGGGTGAATAAGTCCACTCCAATGGAATCGTTGAAGTCCCTATCTAGCTTAATTCTCCCAGGTAGATGAGGGAGGGGTCGCCGATGGGCGGCGCAGACTTCGCAGTGCAGGTTGAGCGCCATCTCGACCGCTCTTTGGGATCCACCCGTCACTCGGATGGCCCGGGCCAGCGCATCGTTGGCAGGGTGCCCCGTGTTGACGTGGAGCTGCAGTATGGCGGACTTGAGCGTCCGCTCCTCCGCTGCCGTCAAGGCTGGCTCTGCGGGAGCTGCCGGGGCAGGCGCTGTCCTCCTCGCGGCTCTCCGTCTCGTTGGTTCCGCGGGGTTTGCCTCGCGGTGCTCGGTCGCGTTCGTCTTGCGAAGCTGCTTGACCAGCATGGCGACGAGCTTATCAGTGTAGTTCGCGCTGTCCTTGGCGAGCTTGCCACGGGCCTCGACGCGTTTGTGTAGGCCGTTGCAAAGCTTGTGCAGCGAGTTGTCGATCCCGTAGTGGTCGGTGATAATCCTCCACGGCTTCTTGATCGCGTCCCCGTTCCTTGTCTGAAGGCCGTAAGCGCAGCCATCGAAATCGATGATGCGCGGGAGCTGATCCTTCAGCTTCTTCGCGGTGTAGTTCTTCCTCTGATCCCAGCCGTCGCAGTAGCGCGGCCACTCGAAGGAGACCGCGAGCTGGCTGCCAAACTCCTTCCGCAGACGGCTCATTGACGTCAGGAAGAGGTCGATCATCCTGGCGGAATCCTTCCGGTCCTTTTCCAGCTTCTCAGCCTTGCGGGGGTCGATCTTCAAGATGATGCGCTGCAACGTGGTCCATGGCGTGCATGGAAATGCGGCATGGACCCGTACACTCTGGCCCTTCCGCAGGTTCTTCCGAATCTTGTCCTCGAGCTTCTCGACGATGGGCTTCCGAGAGAGGTCATATCCAGGAAGACCGCAACGTACAGCAGCTCCTCCACTCTCGATCCACTTCGCACTGAGCTTGCTGTCGGAGTTGCAGCACCACTCGTAGAGGATGGTGGTGTTGCTCGAGATTCCGCTCGAGTTCGTAGTTTGCTTGGCCAGGTCAGCCTTGAGCGCCTGGCTGACTGTGTGTGGCTTAACGCCGCTCTTGTTGGTGACGATGGCCGACCGCTTGCCGGCGGTCAGCTGCAGCCTTGTCCCTTTCTTGAGCCGCCGTACCTTCATCTGCTCCTCCTCCACGATGTTGACCTCCTTCGGGTCGTTGTCTTTCTCGATGTCTAACGTGACCGAGTTGCCGAAAACACACTCGGAGCAGAACCCGAGGTGGCAACAGTCTGTATAGGACCTGGCGCCGCAGGCCACGCAATCGTCGAGGGGCTCGGCGATGCAGGTAGTAGCCGACATCATTGTTGGAGCGAACGTCGGCGGCGTGACCGCCGTCGAACAGCAGACCAACGCAGAGCTTACGGCGGCCATGAGCCTTGAGCTGCCGCCGCGTCGCTGTTGAAGTCGTCTCGGTACATTGAGCTCCTTCTTGGGAATGAGTCTCGTGATGTTCTCGAGCAAGTTGCTCGCCTTCGTAGTGAGGTTGACATTGGGCTTCGGGACTGGCCGCTTGGCGATGCTCTTGGTACTAACAGCCTTCGGTCCAAAATCATGGCCCGCGCCCTTGATGGCGAGCCAGTCCTCCGGGTGGAGGTCGATCGCGGGATGTCCTGCGCTGCTCGTGATGAGCTTCTGGGAATGGTTCCCGATGCGAATCTGTTCCCGCCAGAGCGAGATGTCGATCTTGCTCGGTTGGATGAAGTCCCGGCCGATAAGCAGGCCGAGCGTGGGGCTGTCCACGACGCTGAATATTATGCGACCAGCGCGGCCACACAGGACGAGTGGGGCTGTGACGCGCATCTTGCTCGGGAGCGTGCCACCGTTCCCGAACCTGTAGACTTCGTTCTCTGGCTCCTCCAGGATCTGGTCGGCCAGACCCATCTTGGTGAGCTTCTCCTTGTACTGCTTGTACCAGCTGAGCCCGCCAACGCAGAAGAGACAGGCAGTGTCGATCACGCCGACGCCGTCATCGTTGGGCTTCTCGCCAGCGTTGGTGGTGTTTATGGTGGGCAAGTCTGGCACCACGCGCTCGGAGACCAGAGTCTCGGGGGGCGGGGTAGTCGGACCTTCTGGATGAAGAATCACTTCCTCGTCACCAAACTCCACGTGATTCTGGTCGTGGACCTGCTCGGTGATGTTGGCCTGGCGGTGCGAGCGACCTCCGCCGCCTCGTCCTCCGCCCTTTTGCTTAGAATTTGGGGCGAACTTTCGAGCCCCTGGTGTCGGGCACTCCTTGTCACCGGTCCAGTGCCCCGCCTCGCCGCAGTCCCAGCACTTGGAGTTCTTCTTGCGCTGGTCCACGCGGCCTTGTAGCTTGCCCGCGGGTCGGCGCTTGGCCGAAGCCTTCCCGCGGCCCTTGATAGCTTCTCGGGCCGACCGTATGGTCGCCATGGCCTCGGGAATCGCGGCGAGCTCCGCCGCGGCAGCCTCCACCTTAGCAGAGTCGTCCCGATCGAACACCTCGTCGAGGTCGTAATTTGACTGCTCCAGCTCGGCGCTGAAGGCCTCGAGCTCCTGGCGCACGATGTCCTGGACGTCTGCCTCCGTATCGTTGTCGTCGCCGTCCTCCGAGTCCTCATGCTCGTCTTCTGGCTCGTCAGCGATGTTGGCTGATCGTGCTCGGCTTGGCGGTGAGCGCTGCCAACTACTGTTTGATCGCTGCGGCCACGATCGTGACGGCAAGCTCGCGTGTCGTTCAGATGTGTGAATATCGGGGAACATGCGCACCAGCAGGCCCCTGATGCGCTGAAACGAGTAGTGCTCGTCCGGCAAGTTGCCCACGACGCGCTCACGGCGCTCGGCCGTGAGCCCAGCCTTGCGTGGCAGGAACCAGCCGGCCACGTCGTCAAGCGTAGTGAGGTCAACCTCGTTCTCACGTAATTGCTGTAGTCCCGCCTCGAATCGCACGAGCCAATCCGTCATGCGTTCTCCACGGCGGCGATGGTGCTGAGTCGACTCGAAGAACCTTTCAAGCGTCTCTCCCTTCTGCACCGGCTTCTGCTGGCCTAGGTTTGCTTCGAGGTGCATCAGTACGTTCTCGATGCCCTTCTGGTTGCGATCGCGCTTCTTCTCGTTCGCATCCTCGATGCCGTCGTCCGGCGGCGGGTGGAGCTCCTGCTCCGTCATGTTGAGAGCGGCCGACCTGGCTGTACCCGTCAGACGCAGGACTAACTTCGATGCCAAGCTTTGTGTCACTTCCAAATTCTCACTGAGCTTCCACAATTTTACCTCCTGTTTGTAATCTCGCCATTTCGCTGGATCTCCATTCCAGCTTGGTATCACTGACTGGTTGTGTGTGAACTCCGTCATCTTGACACCTTCGTAGGTGAAGTATGTGGCGTCGCTGACACCGTCGTAGTAGAAGTATATGGCGTCGCTGACACCGTCGTAGGAGAAGTATATGGCGTCGCTGACACCGTCGTAGAGGAAGTATATGGCGTCGCTGACACCGTCGTAGAGGAAGTATATGGCGTCGCTGACACCGTCGTAGAGGAAATATGCCGCGTCGCTGACACAGGCGTAGGAGAAGTAGCTGTCGTCGCTGCTGAGGGTGGGAAAGAAGATGGAGTCGCTGGCGTCGCTGACGCTGGCGTTGGAGCTGGCAGGGATGTAGGCGTAGTAGGCGTAGTCGCTGGCGTCGCTGACGCTGGCGTTGGTGCTGGCGTCGCTGACGCTGGCGTAGGCTGGCGTCGCTGACGCTGGCGTAGGTGCTGGCGTCGCTGACGCTGGCGTAGGTGCTGGCGTCGCTGACGCTGGCGTAGGTGCTGGCGTCGCTGACGCTGGCGTAGGTGCTGGCGTCGCTGACGCTGGCGTAGGTGCTGGCGTCGCTGACGCTGGCGTAGGTGCTGGCGTCGCTGACGCTGGCGTAGGTGCTGGCGCTGAGCAACAGCGCGAGGAGACCGCTGGGCCTCGATTCCAGTATGGAGCGCGACGTCGCAGACGTCGTCTTGGGTATGCGGCCCCGCGGGCCGGGATAGCGAGCCTCGCTCCGCTACCACTGTGATATGGATGGCGCGCGCGGCGCGACGATCTTTAGGCGAAAGAGAGCGCTGCTCAATCTATCTGCGTAGCTCTAAGGCCAAGGGCCCTAGTTCGAAATAAAACGGCAGCGGCACGAGCGGGCGTGAGGGATAGAGCGGGGATGCAGGAAAGGCACGGGGAGTGAGCGGGAATCACAGGGTCGACGCCCCAGGGGGAGTTCTTTTGGAAAAAGAGCCGAATCCTAAACTGAAAGGGTCTAGCACGCCAGGCACCCCTGCGATGAATCGACAGGGGGCGGCGGATCGAATGGCATTCGGCCCATCCCGACATCGTGAATGGGTTGTGGGGGTGAAGACTATTGGATGTACGTTGGGATCTCGTAGGGGGCTTCTCGGGGGCCTCGTGGATGCAGTTTGGACGCCTCTTGGGGGCCGTTTGACGGCCTCTTGGGGCCTCTGTTCGACCTTTTCGGGGCCTTTTGGAGTTTCGTTTCTTGGCGGCCTCTTGGAGCCTCCTGGGCGGCTCTTGGGGCTTCCTGGGGGCCCCTTAGGGCGGAAGACTCGGATGGTCGGTTCGTGCTCCTTCTTTTGGGTCCCTTTTGGGCCCGTTTTGGGTCCTTCTTGGGCAGTTTTGGGCGCCTCTTGGGCTGTCTTGGGGCCCTCTTGGTCCGTTTTGAGGCGCTCGGCCGTCTTGGGCGCCTCTAGGGCCGCTTGGGAGCGTCGGGAAGCCGAAACCGGCGAGAACGCCCAAATCCTTCTAACCCCTGAGGGGGATCACTGATTTGGGCCTCTTGGGGCCGACTTGGGAGGCCGCTTGGAGGCATCTTTGGGCGTCTTGAAGGCATCTTGGGCAGTCTGGGGGCCAACTTGAGCGTCTTGGGGCGATCGTTCGGCGTCTCGGGGCCTCCTTGGACCGTCGTGGGGGCTTCTTGGGGCCCTCTTGGCCCGTCTTGGGGCCCGCTAGGGTCCGAAACAGTCCTGCGACAAGACGCGGGGGAACCGCCGTGGAACGCTGGCAGCCGCAGAATACCGAACCCTTCAAGAACTCGTCAGGGGTGACGACTGAGGCTCAGAGGGGTGGTGGAAGGACTTGAGGACACGCCCGCTCCGTGCCCAGCGGCACGGTGGCGGATGTTATGGTATGGTCGGTTATGTTCTGTCATGGTGTACAGCGTCATGACATGTTTATTCGAACATGGTGTGCTATGGTGTGGTGCGCTATTCCAGTTCAGTCAAGTTTGTTTCGTATGTGATGTAGTATAATCGTTGCCGTAGTGGTAGCAGTCGTAGAACACCTGACTTACGTTCAGCGCTGGTGCGGTCTACCTCACCATGCCCGGCAATTACCTAGTATGAGTTGTTATGTTATGGTGTGATCGCTTCACGGTAATATGTTATGCAGTGGCATGCTATAGCATGTTGTGGTACGTGACGGCGTGTCTAGTTATGGTATGATGTGTTGTTCTTTGTTTTGGGCATCGCAAAATGTGATGGTTCTGCATGGTCTGCCATGCAAGTTTGCTGTCATCGTACGTTCATCCTGAGATGGGCCCCGCCTTGCCGCGTGTTCTCGGTGACGGTTCGCCATGGCTCTTTGGTGACGGTGCGTCGTGACGCCCGGACGGCGTGGCGTCTCCCTCTTGGAGCTGCCTGGTATGCAGGATGCCGTCATTCGTCGAGGACGCGAGACGTGCTCCTGGGATCCTGTGGGGTCTGGTGTCCGCGGTGTGGTGTCGTCATTCGACGGGGACGCGAGGCGGGATGCACAGGGACTCCTGGGATGCTGTGGGGTTTTGCGGCCGCGGTGTGCAGGTGGGCGCACGGGAGCTTTCAGATATAACATCTAACAGTCCCAATTTGTCGGATGGGGAACAATACAGCCAACCGAACAAATATTTCAAGAGAGCCGTCGGGAGTGGCCTCGGCTCACGAATCTGTGTCCAGAATGTTGGTTGTGGTTGTTTTATGGTTGTGACGTTTTTCCTATGGCTTCTGACGCTCCAGCCTCGTGCTCCGAAATGCACGCCCAGATCAAAACCTTGAGGATCTTAGAGCCCGCAGCGCCCGCATCAGCCCATCCGAAGGCTCTCCAGAGCGGTGTGTGGGCCTCCGCCTCGTGCTACCTGTCTCTTTCTCATCATCCCCCTCCGTCTCATAACTCGTCCTCCTCCATCGTCCCCTCCCTTATTTTCTGTGGCCTCGTCCTCATGATCATCCACAGCTGCTGCTGTCGCTGGTGCCCTTTCCCCTCATGAGAAGGAGGAAGGAGATGGAAGAGCACTAGGATTTCCTAAGGATCCCTGGGGATCCCTTGGAATCCTGAGCATTCCCTGGGATTCCGAGGACAGCGGCTGGAGGCGAGGAAGACGTGAGCATGGTGGATGGGGCAGGCGGGAAAGCGAGCGGGGGGTGGGATGGGGCTTGGTGCGACAAAGGAAGAGGATGGGTAGAGGGGCTGAGGGAGGGGAGCGGGGGGGAAGGGCGCGAGGAAGAGGATGACGTGGAAGCGGCGTATGGCAGCGTCCGCCACCCAACTCCGCTGTCACCAGGGAGGGGGCAGCGTGAGGAGCCGCGGCGCGGGAGATCGGCAGCATGCGGCGGCATGGGCAGGCAAGCGCCAGGGAGGCAAGCAGCGCGAGGAGGGGGCGAGGAGCTGCCCGCCGCGCCGCGGGCCCTCAGGCCAGCACGCCGCTCTCCTCGCTGTACCCGCGCGCCGAAGGCCGCGAGCGGGCCCTCGCCCGCCCCCCGCCGGGGCTGGACCCACACGCTGCTCTGCTGGCCTTCGGCTGTGCTATGTTGTTCGTTTGGGGGGGGAGGAGGTGCAGGAAGCCAGGCAGAGCAGCACGAGCAGCAGGACGAAGCCGAGACGAACACAGCACAGGTGGAGCAGAACGGACAAACGAGACGAACACCACACGACCGCCGACCCTCTTCCGCCCCCCGCCGACCCTCGTCCGCCCCCGCCCCTCCGCGGCTCCGCCGCCCGCGCCGTTCGCGCAGCCTCGGCCGCGCGCGGCCTCGCCCGGAGGACGCCGCTGCCGCGCCCTGTCCTGCACCGCCGCCGCTGCCCACGACGACGGCAACGACGACGACGACGTCGGCGACGGCGCCGGCGACGACGGCGACGGCGACGACGACGTCGGCGACGGCGACGTCGGCGACGGCGACCACGACGACGGCGACGACGACGTCAACGACGACGACGACGTCGGCGACGGCGACGGCGATGACGGCGACGGCGATGGCGACGACGACGGCGACGACGGCGACGACGGCGACGACGGCGACGACGGCGACGACGGCGACGACGGCGACGGCGACGGCGACGACGGCGACGACGTTGGCGGCGGCGGTGGCGGAGCCGTCCGCTGCTCCTCCGCGCGCGCCAGCGCCCTCTCCCTGCCCTCTGCTCGCCCTCCTCCCTGCCATGCTCCACCTCGGGATCGTGCTGTTGATTTACCAGCCTCGAACGTATCCCTATCCCTAAGATCGACACGCCAAAAGGCGATGACAATCTTAGGGATTCGCCCTCCAAAAATAAGGGAATCCCTAAGATCGCCATCGTGACGAGGCGATGCCCAACATAGGGATAGGGATATGTTCCAGGCTGGTAATTGATGGTTCTCTGCCCTCCTCTTCGGCCCCGCCCTCCCCAAACGTGCTGGCGCCGCGACACTACGCGACGGGACATGTCTTGGGCTGTGTTCAGCCTCTGGTGGCCTTCGCTGGGCTGCGGGACCGTCACATAGACGATCCGGGGATGAAACGTCGGCCCGGGGGAAAGGGCCAGGGCTTCCGGGGAATTCGGGGGTGGACAGAACCCCCAACAGTGACACGTCGATTAGTGAATTGTCCGTTTTCGGTTCTCGAGAGGGCGCCGTGGCCGTTATTTTCCAGGCTTGCGCCCGCCAGGTTTGGGCCTCAGGTCGTTTTCACTAAACCACGTTTTACTAAAGGGGGGTCTGTCCATCCCCGAGAAGTTCGTGTTGAGAAAATCAGGACATCACATGTTTGGGTCATTTTCCGGCGAGCTCCTCCTGAAACTCCTTCCGTGGTGGGTGCCCCCCTTCCCCCGCCTGCTTGACGCAGCCGCCCTCTTCCTCATTCTTTCTCTTGCTGCCGGTGAACCAGTACGCCGCGCGTCGCTGGCCACTGGAGCGCGCGAGCGGATCGCCTCCTGCCGCGCCACGACGGACAAACAGTCTGGGGCCATCCGGTGCGGCAGCTCTGCGCCCATCCCCACCGTCGCAGCAGGGCCTGTCCTGGGAGCGTCACTGGCGCCGGCTTGGGACACTCGAGAGTTTTTGTCAGCTACACTCTGCACGAACGAGATGGGCACGGAAAGAATGGGTACAATGCCCAACAGCAGTTCCTGTTCATTTAGAACAGGACTCGCTGTCCGTTCCGCCGCGGCCTGTGTCCATTCGAGACAGAAGGCCGCCTGCCCAACAGCGCCCGCTGTTGGTTTAGGACAGCAATAGTTGTTGGGCATTGTGCCCATTCTTTCGGTACCCATTTCGGGTGTCCAAATACACCCATCAGAATCTGAACGAAAAAACAGCAACTGTCATGGACTCCAGACTTCGTCTACGGAAGCCCAGAACTTGGACTGGACCCTTAGCGTTTTATGTGAGCTGCTTTTCCCGTAGACTGTTCGTCCATCTGGACCTGGACGATTATTTGAGAAAGCGTTCGGACAAAACCCATTTTGTTGGCTCAAATGTGTTGTTCAATCTTAGCAGGGGGTAGGCCATGGGGCTAGGTGTGAGGATAAAGGGGGGAAAGATGAGGATAGATCGCTTCACAGCGTTGAACGGCCGCGATGCCCGACACATATCCAGATCTGCCAGTTCTCAGATATACCCGACTTCTGTTGGTCCGAATGTATCGTCATCTTGCTTTCTGCCTCCGTCTTGCGGGAGTGAAGAGCCGGCGTGAACCTAGCTGATGTTGCAGCCACCGGCCAGGGTAAGCCTAGCGGGGCACAGCTGTCGCACGATGTGCTCTACCGCGTTGCTTCAGCCATGATTGCAATACAGGGGGATGATGCAGAAATTACCAGGGGTCGTGCTCACGCGGCAGCGCCCAGGATGATGACTAGAAAAACGGCCCCCCCGCCGGGAAACTACGTACTTTGTAATCGTCCTCCCCCGCCCTCCTCGGGCGCGCCTGTATCACGTTCCCCCTGTGTCACGCCTGGCCCCCCTCGGGGCTCTGGAGACCTCTCCTCTGGAGATCCTCCTGGGATCGTCCTGGGACCCGAAGACCTCCAGATGGCCTCCTCCCTCCCTTCTCCTCCTCCGTCCCTCCCTCCCTCCCTCCCTCCCTCCCTCCCTCCCACCCTCCGCCCTCCCTCCTCCCTCCTCCCTCCTCCCTCCTTCTCCTCCCTCCTCCTCCCTCCTCCTCCTCCTCCTCCTCCTCCTCCTCCTCCTCCTCCTCCTCCTCCTCCTCCTCTTCGTCCTCCTCCTCCTCCTTTCCCAACCGTCTTCCTGGCTGCGTTGCCAGCTGTGCTCTCGCGGTCGAGGCTCTCCGAGGTACCTCTTGTGGCCCAGTCCTGGGGAGCGCGCAGGGCGGGCTCCGCTTCGGCGGCCGGGGTGCTGACCCAGAGGAGGAGGAGGAGGGGGAGGAGGAGGAGGAGGAAGAAGAAGAAGAAGAAGAAGAGGAGGAGGAGGAGGAGGCGGAGGCGGAGGAGGAGGAGGAGGAGGAGAGGGAAGAGAAGGAGGAGGAGGAGGAGGAGGACGTTGTCGTTGTCGCCCGTGGGCATCCTGGGAGGCCTTCGTCGCCACCGCTGGGTTTGCCTCGAAAGCCTGGTCATAACGCACCCTGGGAGAAGTCCGTGGAGTAGCTGTACCGGTAGCGCTTGGTTTCCCCACTGGCGCCGCCTTGCGTGCACCTTTTGGATCCCAGGGTAGCCTTGCGAGCAGCTGGCATCGAAGCAGTCGACCTTATCCTTGCTTCATGTGTTCCTCCTTGTCCTGCTCATCCTGCTCTTCTTCTCGTGTTGCCGCACTTCGACGCTCAGAGGGCATCTCGAGGCGCCCCTGGTCGGACGAAAATGCTTTTCCTCCTCATCATATTTGTCCGCTGTTCACAATTGCGCACGATTTGCTTTGTGCAGTATCCGCGACCCCCTGTGATTTGAGGTGCTCTTGCCCGACGCTAGGCCTTCTCCTCATCCCCCCACATCTTGATCTGCTCCGCTTCTGTCTCCCCCCCACCGCGTCGCAGCCAACTGCCTGGACCTCGTTCGGGGGCTGCTGCGCTGGGACCCGAGCCGCCGGACCACCGCCGCCAGCGCCCAGGCCGGCCGCCGACCGCGAGCGCCCAGGGAAGGGCGGGAGGAAGGGGCGGGTAGACGGCGCGGGGGGGGAGGGTGCCGATGACACGGGCCGTTCGAGTGCCCCAGCGCGCAGGCGAAAGGGGGGAGCTACCCTACGCCATCCTCCTCATTCCGAAGAGCTACTCAGAGGAGGAAGAGGTACCCAAACCGCTACCCGTGCCGCGTTTTCCCTTTTTTGGGGGGCCTCCAGGGCGGTCCTCGTCGCCAGCGCTGGATTCGCCTCGACATCCCGGTCAGAACGCACCCCAGGAGAGGTCCGGGGAGTGAACCTTTTGGTTTCCCCAGCTCCAGCTCCATCGCGGAGCTATTTGTCTCTCTCGAAGGTTCCATCGTCTTTGGAAAGGGGTGGGTGGAGGGGCGCATGCCTGGCGGACGCGTGGGCAGAGTGAGTCCAACAGGTTCAGCGCCAGATGCAAGAGTGCACAGGCACGGGAAGAAGAAAGAGACGGGACCAGAGAGGGCAGGCGCGGGGGGGGGGGGGGGGCAGGGTGGGCAGAGGACAACATTACAAACACCCATACACAGATTTTGCCCGAGCTATCGGACCATGTGTTCCCCCAGTGTTCCCCCCAGCCGTTGTGGAGACCCTTCGGGGAACATTTGGGGGAGGATGGCGGGGAAGATCAGGAGGAGGAGGAGGAGGAGGAGGAGGAGGAGGAGGAGGAGGGGGCATGTTGGGAGCCTCTGGAGGCGCTCGTGGGGCCTCCTTGGGGCTTCCTGGGGGCCGTTTGAACACATCTTCGGGGCCTTCTTGGGTCTCTTGGGGACATTTGGGGGCCTATGGGGGGCCCCTTTGCCAGTTTCAGGGCGTCCCTGGCCGGTCGGAAGCCGTCTTGGGGGCCTCTCTGAACAGACTTTGGGTCCCTTTGCAGTGCTCGAGGGGCGTCTGGGAGTCCATCTTGGTCATCTTGGAGGCCTCTTGGGCGTTCTGGGGGAGGCCTCTTGGGCGAACTTGTGGTGATCTTGGGGGGCTCTTGAGCCGTCTCGAGCCGTCGGAAGACATAAAAGAAACACATGCCACACTTTCTTTAAAACCTGAGGAACTTCAGTGTTTTTGGCCTTCCTGGAGGCCCTGTTTGGGGCCTCTTGGACCGTCTTGGAGGCGTCTCGGGGGCCTCATGGGCCATGTTGGGTCGCCTGCGGATCGTGCGGCCTTCCGGGTGGCCGGCAGCATGCGCCGCAGCCCCAGGGGGGTTCTTGTGGAAACCAAGCCGTCTAGGGTCTAGCACGCCAGGCACCCTTGTGATAAATCTACAGTGGGCAGCGGGTCGAAGACGCCCACGGCGTATCACCGCCGCCCCCTTCCCTTTCGGGAGCGCCTATGTGGCCGAACGTTGTGGCCAGAGGCCTGCCAAGCTATCGGACCATGTGTTCCCCGAATCGGTTTGGAAAGCTTTCGGGGAACACGTGGGAGAGAATGAACATGATGAGGAAGAGGAAGAGGCCTCTTGGGCCGTCTTGAGCCGTCGGAATGGCGAGAAGAAACACATGCCAACATCCTTGAACCGCTTAGGGAAAATTAGTGATTTGGGTCTCTTCGGGCCCTCTTGGAGGACTTCTTGGAAGCCTCTTGGGCTGTCTTGGAGGCCTCTTGGGGGCCTTTTGGGCCGTCTTGGGCAATATTGACGCCATCTTAGGCCGTCTTGGAGGCATCTTGGGCCGTCTTGGAGGCCATCTTGGGGGGCGAAGCTATCGGACCATGTGTTCCCCGAGAACACGTGGGGCAGGAAGAGGGAGAGGGGGAGAAGGAGGAAAAGGAGAAGGGGGAGGATGCCTCGTCGGAGCCTCTCGAGGTACTCTTGGGCTCGATTGGGCCATCTTGGGACCGTCTTGGAGGCCATGTTGGTGCTGTCTTGGGCTCTCTTGGAGCCTCTTGAGGGCCTCTTGGGGCCTTCTTGGGGCTTCTCGGGGCCTCTTTGGCCGTCTTAGGGCGTTTCTGGCCCGTCTGACGCCGTCGGGAGCCGTCTTGGGGGCCTCTCTGAACCAGCTTGGGGCCCTCTTGGGGCGCTTCGGGGCCGTCTTGGAGGCCATCTTGGGAGTCTTGGAGGCCTCTTGGTCCGTCTTGGAGCCCTCTTGGGGCCGTTTTGGTGGCCTCTTGGGCCGGCTTGGGGTCCTCTTGGGGCGCTTCGGCGCCGACTTGGAGGCCATCTTGGGCGTCTTCGAGGTCTTTTGGGCCGTCTTGGGGGCGTGTTGGAGGCCTCTTGGGCCGTCATGGGGCCCCCTTGGAGGCCTCATGGGCGATGGTGGGGCGATCTTTGGCGGCCTCTTGAGCCGTCGGAATGCCAAGAAGAGGCAAATGCCAAAATCTTTCAAACACCAGTAAAAACGCAATAATGCTGGCATCTTCGGGCCCTCCTGGAGCACTTCTTGGAGGCCTCTTGGGCCGTATTGAGGCCTCTTGGGCCGTCTTGGGCCATTTTGAGGCTATCTTTACGTCATTTTGGGTACATCTTGGGCTGTCTTGGAGGCCACCTTGGGCGTCTTAAAGGCCTCCTGGGCCGTCTGGGGGACCTCTCGGGGCCGTCTTGGGGGCCTCTTTGGCCGTTCTGGAGCCATCTTGAAGACCTCTTTGGCGACCTTTGGGCGATCTTTAGGGGCTCTTGGGCCGTCTCGGTCCGTCGGAAGGCCGAAAAGAAGCAACTGTCAAAATCTTTCAAAAACCCGAGGACAATTAGTGTGTTTGGCCTTTTCTGGCTTTCCTGGAGGCCCTCTTGGAGGCCTCTTGGGCCGTCTTAGGCCAGCTTCGAGCCAACTTCGGCGATCTCTTGGGCCGTATTGAGGCCTATTGGGCCGTCTTGAGCCATCTTGAGGCTATCTTACGCCATCTTGGGTACATCTTAGGCCGTCTCGGAGGCATCTTGGGGCCATCTTAGCCGTCTTGGAGGCCATCTTGGCCGTCTGGGATGCATCTTGGAGGCCACCTTGGGCCGTCGTGGAGCCGTCTGGACCGGGAGAAACCCTTCGGAGCCGGGTCCGGGCAAATTTTCGGCATCCTCTCGGGTGGCCGGCGGGACGCGCCGGAGCCCCAGGGGGAGTTCCTTTGGAATTATTCACTGCGTGGGGATCCCCATATGTGCATCTCCTTGCTGGCGCTCCCTTGGTGGTGGGACTCGGTGAGGACGAATCTGGATTTAAGTGTGACTGAGCTGCCTCTCTCTCTGCTCTCTCTGCTCTCTCTGTCTCTCTCTCTCTCTCTGCCCTCTCTCTGTCTCTGCCTCTCTTTCCCTGCCTCTCTCTCTCTCTCTGCCTCTCTCTCTGCCTCTCTCTCTCTGCCTCTCTCTCTCTCTGCCTCTCTCTCTGTGCCTCTCTCTCTCTGCCTCTATCTCTGCCTCTCTCTCTCTCTCTCTCTCTCTCTCTCTCTCTCTCTCTCTATTCTCTCTCTGCTCTCTCCTCTCTCTCTCACTCTCCCTCTCTCTCTCTCTCGCTCTCTCTCTTCTCTTCGCTTCTCTTCTCTTCTCTCTCTCTCTATCTCTCTCTCTCTCTCTTCTCTCTCTCTATCTCTCTCTCTCTCTCTCTCTCCTCTCTCTCGCTCTCTCTCTCTCTCTCTCTCTCTCTCTCTCTCTCTCTCTCTCTCTTTCGCTCTCTCGCTCTCTCTTGCTCTCTCTCGCTCTCTGTCGCTCTCTCTCGCTCTCTCTCTCTCTCTCGCTCTCACTCGCTCTCTCTCGCTCTCTCTCGCTCTCCCTCGCTCTCTCCCGCTCTCTCTCTCTCTCTCTCTCTGCTCTCTCTCTCTCTCTCGTCTCTCGCTCTCTCTCTCTCTCTCTCTCATCTCTCTCTTCTCTTCTCTTCGCTTCTCTTCTCTCTCTCTCTCTCTTCTCTCTCTCTCTCTCTCTCTCTCTCTCCCCTCTCTCTCCACTTTCTCTCTCTCTCTCTCTCCTCTCTCTCTCCCTCTTCTATATCTATCTCTCTCTCTCTCTCTTCTCTCTTCTCTCTCTCTCTCTCTCTCTCTTCTCTCTTCTCTCTTTCTCTCGCCTGTCTCCTCTCTCAACTCCCCCTCCCTCTCTCTCTCTCTCCCTCTCTCTCTCTCTCTCTCTCTCTCTCCTCTCTCTCGCTTCTCTCTCTCTCTCTCTCTCTCTCTTGCTCTCTCTCTCTCTCTCTCTTTTTCTCTCCTTCTCTCTCTCTCTCTCTCTCTCTCTCTATCTTCCTCTCGGACACGTAGGAGCCCGCATCTGTGCGCGCGCCCTGGACTCACCCACGGCCCAGTGGTGCCTCCGCTGTTGCCAACCGACCAGGAGCCCGCGCGATGAGGCCCCACACACGCTTCCGCGCACGCATCCCGACGACCCCGAGAGCCAGCACGTGCATCCCCTCCGACACCCGCTGCTACAGGAGCACTACGCCGCTGTAGTTGCCGCCGCAGTCGCCGATGTCAACACCGCCACCACCGCCGCCATCGCTGAAGTCACTGCCGCGGTATCGCGAGCCTCGTCTGTCACGCCACGGTCGACCAGCCCGCCCCCGCGAGACGGCCCCACAAGCGGCGCGGCCTCTGGCAACCCGCCGACTCACGAAGCCGCCGCAGCTCAGGCCACCGACGCCGAGGCAAGTGAAACACGTGAGCGCACCCTCGACGGCGACGGCGTGCACGGAGCGCCCGACGACGAAGCGGATGCAAGCAACGCCCGTGGTTCCTCTTCCGACATGGACACCCAACCACCACGACGGCGAGCACGCCACGCATCACCCGCCAGGCCCCAGGCGCCTTCAGGCCCTGGTACGCCCCACCCAGCCCTCTGGCCACCGACGCGCAACTTACGCAGCACCATCCAGCGCGACCCAGCGGTCCCCGTGCCGCCGACGAGCATCCTCACCTCCCTGTACCAGAACGGCTTTGCGCTTGGTAACAGTGGCGTGACCACGGAGGACATCGAAGACGCCCTGCGACTCTACGACCATCCTCGATTCACCCATGACCCAACGCTCCAAGCGTTGGCGCCGTGGACTGACATCATGCAGAGGCCCCCGAACCGACTCACTTGGGTGCTGGAAGACTCGGGCGGGAACTCAGGCGAGACGATCTTCCCCTACCTCACGTGGGACCTCCGTGCTCCTACCACTGACACGCCCACGGTCTTCTGGCACGGGACCCGCGGCGACCTTGCGGCCCGTCTTGCTTTCAACGGAGGTCACCTCCTGCCGGGCCCCCGCCGTGAAGCGAAGGGCCGAACCGCCACAAATGTCGACCGCACGTACGTGGGTGTGCACCCGTCGCTGGCCGCGTGGTACGCGGTGCCGCCTCACCCGCCCCGCAGCCTCGAAGACGACACCCTCGCCTGGGGACCCATCGCGCTCTGGATGTGCGAGGCTACCAAACCGCCGCGCGGTGAGAACTGGCACAACTTCGTGAACGGGGAGGCTCACGGAGCGCGCCTCATCTACCCACGGGCCTGGGCCTCCTCATCCGCATGGACTGGTGTGCCCCCACCGAAGCTGCCTCCAGGTGCCGTGCCCTCCCGCACACCTGTGGCATGGGCGACTGCACGCACGCCCTCCACATTGCCGGCTTCGATCACCCAGACCTCCGCGAGGCGGCTGAAGCCCGCGACCAGGAGGCAAAGATCTGGCGCCGGCTGGACACCGCGGCAGCGTGGCCACCGCCACAGGCACTATACTCGCCAGAGGCAGCGCGAGCATGGGCTACACAGCACTACGACACCGAAGCAGCCACCAGGGCCGACCCCAACCAGCCCCGTCCGCGTGCCTCGCTTCGCAAGCTCCAGCTGGACCCGCAGCCACTGATCGACCTGGTGTACACTGCCACGGCGCAGGCTGTACCCGAGCGGTGGCAGTCTGACGTACGAGCGCCGCGCCCCAGCGGCTCCAGCCCTGGGGCCGCGTCTGGCCCATCGCACACCTCTCAGCCAGGTGCCGCCTCGGGACACAGTCCAGACCGCTCACCGACGGCATCGGGAGCCGACGACCGCCGTACGCCGTCCCTCATCAGCGCGGCCGCCGCCCTCGCCCGAGGCCATGCTCGCCCACGGCGCTCCGCCTCACGTTCGTCACGGCAGAGCGGCGGCAACTCCGCCTCTGACAGCAGCGACATCGATACGTGGGAGCACATCGAGACGGAAGAGGAGCCGACCGCCTACCACGTCCTCGCCTTCCACGTCCGCGATGTGCGGTCCCGTGTGAACGCCCCTGGCGTCGAGGTCTGGCTCGACCCAGGCGAGCATCACGATGGCGCCTACCTACCGTGGGGGACGACCGTTGTGGGCCACCGCGTCACTGACCCTGCGGTTGCGGGTCGCGATGGCTGGGTCATCCTTCACCGCGACCACGGCGACACCACCACCAGGCTCTGGGCACCGACCCAAGTCCACGTCAAGGCGGACGACACTTGGCGCACGGTCATGATCGCAGCGGACCTGGGGCCCCAGTGGATCCTGCGCCATGCTGACGACGCTCGCCTCCCCGCGGAGGCGGTCCGCACTACAGGCCAGTCCTGGTTCGCCGACGTCTGGCCTTTGTGGGATCGACCCCGACCCCACCCAGACGACGCAGTCACCGACGAGCAAGCGTTCCCGCCCCTACCAGGACGCTGGATTTGCCTACAGTGCCGATTCCAATGCTGCCAGTATTGTGCTGCCCGCCGCAACACGCAGCTCGGCACCTCGGGCCAACCGACGTGCCCGGACTGCTCCCTCAGCGGACTGCGTGCACCTATGGACTGGTCCACGGACTACTCTTGCAACAGCTGGACGTGCGTGTACAGCACCGACGACAGGGCCGCCGACACATGCTGCCTCTCCAGCAGATGCCCGCACCCGCCTCGTCCGCACAGCCTGCTCGACGTCCGTGCCACAGGGATGCCTCCGCACATCCTCGCCCGCCAATACGGCAACGCGCCAGCCCAGCACGACCTCATGGAGCCCCCCCGAGCGCCTTCAGGCCCCGGGGGGGAGCCTCCGCAACCAGGCCAAGCAGGATACCAGGGCCAATGGTATCTACCACCGAGGCCGCGTCGCGTCCCCAAGCAGGGATTGCCCGACGGCACGAGGCGGCCACCAGGGTTCACAGGGACGGGGATGCCTGAAGACCCGTCTCCCGACCAACCGCTGTGGAAGGAAGGCTACGTGCTCTTCGGCCCGCACCAGGCCCTCAAGGAGGATTTCATCTTCAACAAAGCGGTGCGCCGACCTTACTCCCTAGCCATCACCAACATGTACAGGGATCGTGTCACAGTCAGGACCGTCTGCGAGTCTATCGCCGAGCGCATCCACACTACCCGCACGCGCTGGCGGGATGTGGTACTGTACTGGGATGCCGAGGGCGGCCCTGGGCCTCAAGCTCTCGACTACGACATGCGCCTCTGTGACGCCATGGTGAGTCGTGCCACGACCGAAGCCGAGTTGAACCACGACCGCAACAACCGTGGTAGCTTCTGTCTCTATGGACCAGCGCACCAGCGGGCTGTGAACATCACGGTGCTCCCCGAGCCGCAGAACATTGACTTCGTGGAGCATGTGCGGCGCTACTCACCTGACGGGGAGACTTACCCAGACCATGCCTTCGAGCACGTCTACCAGGGCTGGCGGCGGCCCGACGTGCCGCCCATCCTCCCCGACACCCGCCCGCTCTCGAGAGCCGACCAGCAGCGCTACCAGCAGCACCAGCAGCGCACCCAGCAGCGCGACCAACGCGACGCAGGTCAGCCGAGCACGCCACGCAACCGCTCTCCTGCGCGCGTCCCGACAGGCGACAGAGCGGTGCACGGCGGAGGCGCCGCCTACCACCGCGGCCCCATTGGTGCCAGGCCCGCGGCGGCAGGGGCAGCCGCCTCCAGCTACGGCCACGTCCCCCACGCCAGGGTGCACCCAGCGGTCGTCGGCTACCCGCGCGCACTCGCGCAGGCTCCCCCACGGGCCATCTCGCCCGCGCCAGGGTCCACGCGTGCCTGGGGCCATTACCCAGGCCGCCACGACAGCACCGCCAGCAACCAGTCCGCAGCGGCACCCCCTGCGGCTTCAGCCCAGGGGGCTGCATCAAGCCGCGGCAGGACAGGGCGCCCCGAAGGATGGCGCGAGGCGAACGTGCGCGCCTGGCAACCGCGCCAACACACGCCCCCGCCAAACGTGGCCGCAGCGCAGCGCCCTGCCCAGGCAAAGCCCGCCCCCCCTGAGCGCGAGCGGCAGCCGCTCGTCCCGCTCGTCCTCACGCACACCCAGGCACACCGCAGCGCCTCCCCGCGGCACAGCGAGGGTAGTGCCCACCGCGTCAGCCCCCGGCCTGACGCCGCCGACCCTGACCAGGCTGCAGCCTCGGCGGCGGGCGGCACAGGCGGCTCCCGCCCGCCCAGCCCAGCACCCAGCGCAGCGCCGATCCGCTCCCCGAGCAGGGCGGACTCTGCGCGCGCCAACGCCCAGGCGGCCTCGCCACGTGACCGCCACACGGGCGGGCGCGTCCCGCGCAGCCGGCCCAGCAGCCGCCACAGCTCGCGCAAGCCCCCTGGGAGTTCCACGAGCTCGCCGCCCCGCGAGACTCAGGCTGACGCCCAAGCCCCCGAGGTGATGCCACGTTTCGGTGCCGGCGCCAAAGACCCTAACGAGGTCGACCTCGAGCCGACGCCGTCCACGGATCAGGAGCTGCCACCGCCCACCCGCGTCGCCCCCCCCGACGAGGCGCCGACCTTCGACCCCTTCAAGAACAAGTACCGCGTCAAGGACCTCGCGGCGGGCTTCGGCGGCGGCTCACCGCTGTCTCCTCAGAGCCATGGCGGCGCCCCCGCCACCTCTGCCGCTGCCGCGGCAGCGGCGGCCCCGCGTGGAGTCAGCCCTGTCCGCAACGCGAGCCTCGCGGCAGCGGGCATGGACGAGGCTCAGCGCCAGGCCACCGACCGCGCCGCTCGCCACGCCCAGCTAGTGGCTGACGCGCTGGCAGGGCGTGCGCCGCCGCAGCCACAGGGCCCACCGCCCGAGGCGAGCGCGGAGGGCGCACATGAACAAGCTGTTCCAGCTGATGCTGCTCATCACGGCACTGACGGGGCGGGCGCGCCGCCGCAGGACGGACCAGCGGTGTCGCGTGCGCAGTATTCGCGCGCGCGCTGCGCCGCTGCCGCGCCGCGCTGCCGCCGCTGGTTTGCTTTTGCTCTTGCGCTCGGCAGGATGGATCGAGGAGTCGCCTCCCTCTCCCCCTGCTGCCGTCTCACCTTTCCTCCCTCCGCCCCCCACGGTACAGGAGTGAGGAGGTTTTTTCGAGGCAGTTTTACCGATGTTTATGACCCCCCCCCGCCGCAGCGTCGACCATGCCTTGCCTGCACTTTTGGCCCGACGGCGGCTTCAGCCCCGTCCAAGCCAATCTGCTGTGACGCTATGAGCTCCTACTGTGGCCAAGCCTCCTACCTGGGTGATGGCCAGGCCGCCCTCCACCGTGCGGGGCGTGCCAACCCCAGCTCCACCGACGGAGATGGGCCAGGGCGCTCCATCCACCTCGTTAGCCTCAACATCACGAGTCTTCCAGCGAACTGGCCAACCATTACCGCCCTAGGTGTCGACCACAACGCCGCAGTCATAGCGCTGCAGGAGACCCGTCATGCCAAGCCTACCAGGCAAGCCATCGTCACCAACGCCGCCAATCCACACCACGGAGGATACCAGGCCAGTCTGGGACCTGACCTGGACCTGGCGCGTGCCCAGCGCAAAGCTGCTCACAGTGGCACGGACCACACGGTCGAGGGCAACACCGGCGCCTCGGGCGGGGTTGCCATCCTCTCTAAGGACGCCATCGTCGACTCCACCGTCGACGACATTGCGACCTGTATCGCCACCCTCAAGGCCAAGAAACGATGGCACGAGGTCTTCCTCCCGCTCTGCACCCAGCACCGCCGCAGGCGGCGACGAAACAACCACGGTCCCGCTGGGATCTACATTGCGAGCCTCTACGGGGTCGCTGGAGGGGACAGCACCGATATATTTCGGCTTGCTGATTGCGCCGCCGCGAGGGTCGGCTCAGCCCCGTATTTCATTTGTATGGACGCCAACACGAACATCGACGACAATCCACACCTGCTGCACATGATGCAGCACGGATGGTCCAACGTCGCTGAAGGCACACCAGACCACACCATGCACACATATGGCAATATCCCTGACTGGGACCGCGTCACCAAGTGCCCCCGCACTTCGCGCATCGACTATGTCATCGCCAACCAAGCTGCGCGATCCCTTGTCACCGACTTCTGCTATCTGCGTGACTTGCCAGCGAAGTCCCATGTTGGCCTGCAGGTCACACTCGACCTAAGCCGCCTCGATCACACGGCCCCACGCCTTTTGGCCCCCACGCCATACCCTCCAAACGACGGAGCTCATGAGGACCACGAACTCCAGGCACTAGGGACCCACATCGCCGGACGATACCACGACCGCATGGAGCAGGCTGACGCACGCGACGATGTGGAACGCATGTTCGCCCTGGCAAACGAGGCCAGCCATGAGTACCATCTCACCCGGCTGCGGGACCTGCCGCCCCCACCGCCAGACCACCCAAAAAAGAAGGCCCCTACCATGCACGGGCTCACACCCACGTTCGAGGAGCGACCCGCCGTCCCCCGCGCCTTTCCCACCTACGGAGCTTCCACGATTCACATGAACCGCCTTCGCAAGCTCCATCGGCAACTTTGCGAGCTTCGCTTCATCGGACTGCACCATCATATAGACTGCCGTGCTATCCCGCCGCACCTGGCGCAACGCATCGACTGCACGTGGGCCGCGGCCCGCCTTCTCTGCCACAAGCTGCGCCCCACGGCCCTCCTGGCCTTTCCTGACGCCTGGACCCCCGACGTGCCAGCGCCACGCGGAGAGCAGCTCGATCGTCTGATCCAAAATCTAGACTCGGAGCTGGCGCGACGTGCAAACCGAGCCAAAGCCGAACGCATCAAGATCTGGTCTGAGGGCGTCCGCGAGCCAAGCGGGCGCAAGGCGGCCATATACGCACGGGCTGCCGACTGCTCGCCCACGGCGTATCTCCGCACGCCTACCACTCCCGACGATGCACAGCTCCACTGCGACATCACCGCCTTCAACCCTGACCAAGCTAGCACGGACGACAGTGACGCCGACACCGACGCCGGCGGCTTCAGCCCCGGCGACGGTAGCTCGCCCGACACGGACAACGACGACGGCCCCATTCGTGGCCCACTACCAGCCCAGGTTCCCGACGCCCTCCCCGCCAACGCTATCGTTGCCAACACCAAAGACATGCTCAAGCTCATGGTCGACACCTGGGAGCCCATCCTGGGCACGTACCGCGCTCGCGCGGGCCATGACGCCGAAGCTATGCCGACGTGGGCGGACTTCTACGACGAATACCGCCAAGAGCTGCCTACGCCATCACCAGCAGCCCCCTTCCACCTTACCGACGACCAACTCATCCACTTCATTCGCACCCGTTCACCGCGCCGCGCGGGGGGACTCGACGGCTGGACGACCAAGGAGGCAAAGGAGTTACCCGACGACATCCTTCGCCTCTTCGCCAGCGTCTTACGTGCTATGCAACGCACTGGCACCATCCCCGAGCCCCTCCTGCACGTGCCAAACCCGTGCCTCCGAAAAGGCCGAGGGGAACTCCCGACGGACCAACGGCTTCTCTCGGTTCTTTCCGTGTGGATGTATGCGTGGGAGGCGCCGGCCTACCGTAGCCTCACGACCTGGCGGCAAGGATGGACCCATGCCACGAGCTTCGGCGCCGTTCCCAAAGCCACCATTGGGGATGTCAGCACTTCTCTCGCCCTGCGCATCGAACACGCCAGGACTTTACTCCTCCCCTTAGCTGGAGCAGCCCTTGACCGACAGAAGTGCTTCGACTACCTCATCACGGACATCTGTCTAAACCTTGCGCTGCACGCGGGGTGCCCACAAGACATCGTTACTGTCCGCCGAAACTTCTACAGACACCACAAACGCTACATCCGCATGAACGGAGCGTACTCCAGGGACCTGGCCAGGACAAACGGTCACCTCCAGGGCAGCTCGTGGTCCCTGGATGACATCAAGCTGCTCATGTGCGTGTGGACAAAGAGGCAGCACCGATACGTTCCTCGATCACTCAGCACTACCTTCGTTGACGACAGCAACTCCACTACCCACACCGCTCCTGAGCTGCAGAAATCTCTCGACGAAACCGCCAAGTTTGACCGATTCTCCGGTCAACGCATTCACCCTGGTAAAGTGGCAGGGTGGGCGCTCACCGATGAGCTGCACGCCGCCGTCACCCAGCTCACACTGGCGGATCGCCCCCTCCGAGTGGTCGATTCCTTCAAGCTCGTCGGGAGTTACATCAACGCCGAGGCAGCGCCGGCTCCAGCCGCGCTTAACCTCACGGCCACCGCAGACGCCCGTGTGCGGAGGGCGACTATCCGCCTGCCGCGCATTGGCAAGCTCCCGTCGCCGATGCTTATCAAGGCGCGGCACGCCCGATCCCTGGCCGCCAGCGTCTGCACCACGGGCACCGACATCCAAGCACCATCAGGCCCAGCCAAGACTGCCTACAACCACGCCCTCAAGGCGGCTATCCGCCCCAAGGGGAACAAGTGGGTCGAGTTCTGGACTCTCATGGCCGTGTGCGTGCCGGGACACGCCCTTGAGATCGACGCCATCACGCAGCGTGAAGCATTCCTGTGCCTGCGGCGTCAGGTTAACCGCGACGTCACACTCTGCGGGCTCGCCAGAGACCTCCAACACCACGTCCAGACCCTGTTTGGTGGAGGACCCGTCGGGCGACTCGTCCAGTCGCTCCAGCAGCTCCGATGG
Organism: Prorocentrum cordatum; assembly: GCA_963575745.1. Classification (NCBI taxonomy): domain Eukaryota; class Dinophyceae; order Prorocentrales; family Prorocentraceae; genus Prorocentrum; species Prorocentrum cordatum. The sequence goes on along the minus strand of CAUYUJ010008591.1, from coordinate 195,887 downwards.
ACCTGGCCCACATTTGGCATCATGTACGATGACTGGGGCTGCCCGATCAGCTGGCTGAATCTACCCCAAAACGCCTTCCTGCACATGCTGCGGGCCTCACAACGCAGGGCATTTCTGCGCAAGATCAAGCCACGGCGACACGACCTTGGCTACCTCGCCTCGGTCAGACAGGGCCTTGACCTCTTCGCCAGCACGTGGCTCGCCCGAACCAAAGGAGCAGCCAAATGCACTGCCTGGCAGCTGGCGCTCCTCCTAAACTACCTGTCGGGCGGGGACCACACCCAACAGCGACGATCCCGATCCAACACGTCGGCAGACTTCAGCCCCATGTGCCGCTACTGCGACGAGGAAGAGGAAACTCAGGAGCACACTGTCCGCGACTGTAAGTGCTGGGCCCGAGAAAGAGTTCCTCTCACCACCCTCATCAGTGACGACCAGTGGGCCCGTCTTCCGCCGCACACAAGACACTGCGGGCTCTTCGACGAAGACCCAGCCCTCCTCGACCTGCAGGCCGACCTCGCGAGGGACCCGCTGCCACAGCCCATCCCGCGGCCCCCCCTGAGGGTGATCCTGCGGCTTCAGCCCAGGACACCTACACCACCTACCTTGACAACGACACTGGATGGACATGGGTCTATGCTGCCACGGACGGTGCGTGCACCAACCAAGCCATCCCACTCCTAGCACGAGCGGGCTACGGCGTCTACTACGGCATCGACCACCGCATGAACTACAGTGCACGCGTTCACGGCCTAACGCAGAACGCCCAGGTTGCGGAGACCCTTGCCATCGTCCACCTGACGGCGTGTGCCGAACGGCCCGTGCACGTCTTCGTGGACAACCAGGCGGTGGTCGATGGGTTTCAAAGCATCATCGACGGACATCCAGCGCCGCAGGGCACGCACGCGGAGCTCTGGGCAAGGATTCACAGATGTGTCATGGCCAAGCCCGACATGTTTCGCGTCGAAAAAGTCGCCAGCCACCTGGGAGACCTGGGCATCGACCGTGGGCTCATCGGGCCCATCGCGGAGGAGTTCAACCGTCAGGCCGACGCCCTTGCCACAGCGGCGGCACGCACGCACAACCTCTCCGACGACATCGTTGAAGCTGCCAAAACACGACATCGCCAAGCGACCGTGCTCCACGGGGTCGCTGTCGCCATCTACGAGCGCAGACACCGTACTCTGCCGCTCCCACACCGCAGGGCTGGGTTTACAGCGGCTGAACTCAGCAAAATGGAACCAAACCCCCTGCTGTCGGACCAGGCACCACCTGCGGCTGGACCAGACATCCCGCAGAACCCTGACGAGCTCTGGGCCGAGGCACAACGGGCGATGTACGACGAACAGGAGGACGACCCGTTCGGCTTCGGCGGGGGACTAGACTTCCTGGACGACGGGCCAGCCAGCGCCAACCCTGCCCCGTCGGGCATCCGCACGACGCCCACCTCGACTCCGCCACCGAGAGCGGCACCGCACCCACATGATGACGTCGCTCCCCTCCAAGACGCCGACGAGGACTTTTATGACCCCCTCGGATTGGGTGACAGCATAGACGACGTCCCGCCGACACCCCACGCTGCCGACGATGCCGCTTCATCGAGTCGCCACCCGGTCACGCGGCCGACCTCTGAGCCCTCGCACGGCATCATGATTGGCCCCTCCGTGCCACCAACCCCGCCCCCCCACCAGCGCCAGCCCGCGGGGGCGGCTTCAGCCCCCCCGCAGGGCACTGAGCCAGTCAGACCGTCGCGCCCCGTCCACGCTCCTACTGTTGCAGGCTGCGAGGCTGCGGCTCCTCCGTCCTCATGGGGTGTGGCCCCAGCGGCTTCAGCCCTGGGACCCCGCGACGCCCTCCAGTCGCCTCGCCGCGGCGACGGCCGCCAGCGCACGGACCGCCGCACTGCGCTGGTCCACCACCTGGCCAGGCGCACCGATGACCTCGTCCCCGCCGCGAGGCCTGCGGCCGCGGGCACAGAGCAGCCGCCCCGCACCGACCGCGAAGCCGAGCTGTCCCAGTCTATGGCCGCTCTCCAGCAGAGGTGCGCAGCTCTCGCCGCCGACCTTGCCGCTGCCCAAGCCCGTCAAGGCCCTTTGCTCCAGCGCCTCCACCGCGCCGGTCGTGCCTTCGCCGAGCTGCTTACACCCCCGCCCGATGGTGCTGCGCCGCCACTCACCCTCCATGCTATGCTGTCATCGCTCCGCGGCGCTCCGCCTGGAGCCCCGCGCTAATCTCCGCCATTCTGCCTGCCCGTGTGCACGCGTGGCCCCGCGTCCACGGTGTCAGGGCGTGGGGGCGGGGGGTGCCCCGTCCCTGCGCGCCGCGCTGCGGCCAAGCGCCCAACTGGCGGTCTGCCAAGCCGCCTAGCCACGTGTCCGCACGTCGCCTTTCTTGTTGGGGCCTTCTTCGTCACGCGGTCTGACACGTGAGATCTTCACAGTCTGTCCGCCGTCCGTAGCTTCAGACGCAATGCGCCGGGGGAGGGGGTCTCTGCCCGCCCTCGTATCCTAAGGCTGCACCGCCGCCAATAGTGTTTTGCGGGTTGTCGCACCGCAGTGCGCCTCGCGGACGGACCCTGGTCCGCCTACTTGTCCGGTCTCTCTATCTTCCTCTCTCTCTCTCTCTCTCTCTCTCTCTCTCTCTCTCTCTCTCTCTCTCTCTTCCTCGCTCTCTCTCTCTCTCTCTCTCTCGCTCGCTCGCTCGCTCGCTCTCTCTCTCTCTCTCTCTCTCTCTCTCTCTCTCTCGCTCGCGCTCGCGCTCGCGCTCGCGCTCGCGCTCGCGCTCGCGCTCGCGCGCTCTCTCTCTCTCTCTCTCTCTCTCGCTCTCTCCCGCTCTCTCTCTCTCTCTCTCTCTCTCTCTCTCTCTCTCTCTCTCTCTCTCTCTCTCTCTCTCTCTCTGCTCTCTTCGCTACTGGCTTCTGACGGAGTCTGGGTTAGGTGAGCCTGAGTGTGGGTGAGTCTGAGTATGGGTACGTCTGTGTGTGCCTGACTCTGAAGAAATGAATCTGAGTGTGAGTGAGCTTGTGTATGAGTGAGTCTGGGTGCGAGTCTGAATCCCAATGGTGCCCCTGGCAGTGTCTGGCGACTAGGAGGCCCGGGTCGACTCCTCTTTGGGAAGCCAAAATGCTGCCCCTGGCAGCGTTTGGTGACTATGAAGCCCCTGGTGGACCCCCCCTGGGGCTCCCAAATGATGCCCCTGGCAGCGTTTTGTGACCATGAGGCTCTCAAGAGAGACATGTTGGGGAGGCCAAACGGCAATTTTAGCTGAGACGTCCCACCAAAATCGGCGCGAACGGGCTCGTGAGATCAGCCAGGGTGGCTCCCCCTTGGGGCTCCCAAATGATGCCCCTGGCAGCGTTTTGTGACCATGAGGCTCTCAAGAGATACATGTTGGGGGCGCCAAACGGCAATTCTAGCTGAGACGTCCCACCAAAATCGGCGCGAACGGGCTCGTGAGATCAGCCAGGGTGGCTCCCCCTTGGGGCTCCCAAATGATGCCCCTGGCAGCGTTTTGTGACCATGAGGCTCTCAAGAGATACATGTTGGGGGCGCCAAACGGCAATTCTAGCTGAGACGTCCCACCAAAATCGGCGCGAACGGGCTCGTGAGATCAGCCAGGGTGGCTCCCCCTTGGGGCTCCCAAATGATGCCCCTGGCAGCGTTTTGCGACCATGAGGCTGAGACCAAACGGATTCTCAGCTGACCCCTGGTACCATTGTTGGGAGGCCAAACGGCAATTTAGCTGAGACGTCCTCGTGGTCGGCGCGAACGGGCTCGTGCTGAGATCGGCGCGAACGGGCTCGTGAGATCAGCCAGGGTGGCTCCCCCTTGGGGCTCCCAAATGATGCCTCTGGCAGCGTTTTGTGACCATGAGGCATGGTTATCTTATCTATTATCCTACCTTGTCATATATCTTATCTTACCTTATCATATATTGTGCTATCTTATCTTATCTTGTAGTATCTTATCTTGTCTTGTCTTGTCTTATCTGGTGATTATCATTGGGAGGAGGGAGGCGCGAGCGGGAGGAAGGAGGAAGGAGGAGCAGTGGGAGGCGTCAGAGTAATAACAAGAACCCCAATCCTTAGGATATGGGGAAAAATAACCAAAACCAAAAACGATATAGTTGGGGCCCTGAAGAAGGAACCCTTTTGGTTTGGGAGGGGCTCCGTGTTCCTTAATTGTTTCGCAGCTTGCCTGAGGTGTTCCTTATGTTTTCGATGGGAAATCGAAGTTTAACTTATGGTAAAAAAGGGGCCTCGTTCCTTATTTAGGGTTCCTTAGGTCAACGCCCCTACTGTAGGATTCAGCACGCCACGCACCCCTCTTGCAAGCAACGGGGGGCGGCGGATGTAGTGGCCGTCGGCCGATCCCGCCACCGTGCCCGAGCAGCGGGTTGCAGAGGTGCCTCGGATGTGTGTCGGGGTTTCTTGGGATGCGCTACGGAAGCTTCTCAGGATACTCCAGATTTCGTAGTAAAGGGAGGGGGGTCTCATTTCGGGGGGGGGCTCTTCCAGGCTATCTTGGAGGGCCTGCCTGGGGGGTCTGGGGACGATGTTTTGGAGGGTTCTCCCACGGGGGAGGTCTGAAATGGCTTGTCTTGCAGGGTCCAGACCCCCTCCCTTTCGTTACGAAATCTGGAGTACTTCATTTTTGGATGCGAGCTATATGGCTCAAGTGGTACCCCCAACAGATCGACTTGAGCGTCGACCCCTCGTGCCTGACTTGTGGGTCAGGGGCCCCCTTTCGGGCAGCATGGGGTGTCTCCCTCTTGGGTGACTCTTCGGAGCCTCTTGGAGGCCTCTCGGGGGTCTATTGAGGCCTCTTTGGGGCCTCTGTTGGGCTTCTTGGGGCATCTTGGGGGGCCTTTTGGCTCTTGGGGTCTTGGGGGCCTCTTGGGGCCTCTTTGGGGGGGGCCCTGGGGGCCTCTCAGGGTCTTCTTGGCGGCCTCTGGGGTTATCTTGGCCCCAGGGCATCTTCGCTGTTCTCCTCGGGTCACTGTCTTTGGGGGTCCTTGGCCCGTCGTGGGACGATCTCGAGGGCCTCTTGGCCCGTCTTCGAGCGCAGAGAGCCAGAGAGGGCAACCACGCGATAGTCCTGCTCAAAAGTCGACGGGAAAATCAGCGAACCTCGATGATGCTGCCGCTGCTCGTGCTGCGTCGCTCTCGCCGCCCACTCTGGCTCACGCCCAGTCGGCCCGGGGGCCCCCTCCGCCGAGGCTTCTGCCGTGCGCCAGCGCCAGCGCAGCGACGCAGACACACGAGGTCGTCTGCGCCGACTTTTGCGCGCAAGCTCAGAGGAGGAAAAGGTCTCCATACCTCTACCCTCCCCTCGTTTTCCCCTCTCGAAATCCTTGTCAGAACGCACCCCAGGAGAGGTCTGGGGAGTAGCGGTACCCGTACCTGTTGGTTTCCCACAAGTTGCCCGCGTAAGTTTGCGCATGAGCGCCCTCCTTCAATGTGGCGTGCCGCTCGGGCGACCCGCGTGAGCCGCCGCTTAACCCTGAGATCTTGCCGTTGCAAGTTTTGTCGCACCGGCTTTTTCGCTCACCCAGATCATGCGATACCCCAACAAATCGGCAGCGCGAAACACGAGTCAGTAGCTACCCAATTTCCCCCAGCGCCAGCTAGAATCGGTAGCGATCGAATTCTCTTCTTGGCAGGCGATGCCCAAAATAAATCGGCAGCCGTTGCCCATTTTAGCTGTTCAGCGCTGTCGAGTTTCAGTTCGGCGCTAGCGAATGTCATGCAAGCGTTTGCTAACATTCACCAGAAATTTGTCAAACGTGTGTCAAACCTTTGTGTGTGGTTTGTCGCCACGCAGACCCCCAGTCACAAAAACGTGTGTCCAACGTTTGCCAACCTTTGTGCCAGTTCGGTGGTCAACGGGTGTGTTTCACCACGGGTCAACAGCAAACGTTTGTCAAACGTTTGTCGGCAGTCGGGCGAAAGAGAACACACGGATGACAAACGTTTCTTACGAACACGTCGATTTCCGTTGCGCAATTTATATGACGGTTGTGTTTCACCACAGGCCAGCAAAAAAACGTTTGCTATTGTTTGTCATTGCCGGCAGTCGGGCGCACGCGGACGAACGTTTGCAAACGTTTGCAAGCGTTTGTCAAACGTGTGTCGGCAGTCGGGAACAAGAGAACGCACGGTTGACAAATTTGTGGTATGAAAACGTCGATCTCCGTTGCGCAATTTATGTTGCGCATTCTCGAAGTGTCACGCGCGGTCGGTATCGAATTCTCGCCGACCGATTTCATCGATCAGCAGAACTGATCATCGCTATCGAATTACATGCCACTGTCGGTCACGATCGAATTTCATCTTCTTTTGCTTGTGCTGCTTATTTTTTGGGGTACCGCATGATCTGGGCAATTTCGGACCCTGGGACCCTCACATATCGATCCGGGTCGGAAATAAGTTCCGGGGCTCTTGTCGGGGATTTTGGGGATGTTGAATGTTTTGGCAACGCCAGATCTCAGGGAAGGTCGCGGAGCCATCCTGCGTGATGAGCCCCGGCTTCGCGTCGCTCAGCCGGCCCCGCTTCTCAGAAGGCGCGGGCCCTGTCTACATGTGTGAGGCCGGCGCCTTCTGAGAAGCAGCTTCCTGCTGAGAGGCTCGCCCCCTCCCCCGCCCCCCGTACCCCCCTCTGCCCGTGGCCGACCCTTGCAGCTCTTACAGCCAGGTGGGAGGTGGGCCCCGTGCCAGCCAAGCAGCGGGGCCTCGCCTGCATGGCGGGCCCCCATTGGGGCGCTCGCCTCTCCTTGGGGGGGGGCGTCGCTCCCCGGAGGGGCCTCGGCCGGTTCTCCAGGACGACCCGCCTCCCGCACCAGAACTCGGTGGACGTCCGGGGGTCTCATGCAGGAGGGAAAAGACACACAGACACAATGAGTAGTCGATTCCCCAGAAAGTAGGGGAAAATAGGGGAAGTGGGGGGGAAGACAGACATCCAGAAAATATGGGGAAAGTATGGGGGATCCTGTTATTTGTGTATATTGATTTGCGTGTCCCAGGGCCCCTTCATATGTTTGGGTCGCTTGCGGAAGGTTTCTTTTGGTCGAGCCCCTGATGGTGCCCCCCGTGATTCTCGGGGCGAGGGCCTTCAGCAAGACGGTGCGCAGACTGCTGCACTCCCAGACCTCTGGCCGCTCCAACTGTTGCGATGCGTGGGCCCCGGAGGTCTGGACCACTTCCCCGGGGCCCGCTTCTCGCCCGGAGGCGTCTGTTGACGCTCCTGGGGCCCGGCGCGGGCCCCGGGAGGCCGAGAAATGGCCCAGGGCCGGCCGCCCCGAGTCTTTGGGAGCGTCGGATCTGCTCTGGTTCTGTAGGGGGCCACATGCGAATCCTATACCCCATACCCCCCACGATTTCTGAGGGGGCCAGTGGGGCTCACTTCGCTCGAGAGCCCCGAGCGAGGCGAACCCCCCCCACCCCCCCCCCTCAGAAATCGTGGGGGTAGGGGTAGGGTTCGCATGTGCTTGGCATCGCTCGGACGTGTGCATTTTTCCTTCGGCGAGGACAATCGAGGAGCATCCTCGACCAGTTGGCGAAAAAACCACGCACGAAACCGAAAAAAACACCCAGGAAATGGACGTCCGAGCGATGGCCAGTGCGGCCCCCTCTTCTGCGCGCCACCGCGCGGCAGCGCCGGCCGGCCATGAGCGAGCGCGGCGCTGCCTCCGCCGGCGCGCCGGCTCCCGCCGCGGCGCGCGCCGGCGGGCGTGCCGCCTCTGCCGCGCGGCGCCCCCCGCCCGGGGCCTCGGCGGCGCGCGGGGGCCTCGGCGGCACGCAGACTCAAAGAGTCGTCCATTCTTTGGGCCCAGACATGTGACGTCCTCCTCCTCCTCCTCCTCGTTCCTCCTGCTCCTCTTTCCTCCTGCTCCTCCTGCTCGTCCTCCTCCTCCTCCTCCTCCTCCTCCCCCTCCTCCAACGAAAACGGGGCCCCTGGAATCAACACGAACGAAACGGGCACGGAAAGAAGGGGTAACAATGCCCAGCAGCGGATCCAGTTCATTTTGAAGAGGACTCGTTGTCCGCGCCGCCGCGGCCTGTGTCCATTCGAGACAGAAGACCGCCTGCCCAACAGCGGCCGCTGTTGGTTTGGGACAAGATTTGTTGTTGGGCATTGCACCCATTCTTTCCGTACCCATTTCGGGCGTCCAGATGGAAGTCCCGACCCTTTCTTTGGGACCGGTTTTTCGTCCTGAGTCGTTGTTTGACGCTTATGCCGCCCGGAGGCCGAAAACGGCCCCAAACCTCCCGTCATGCTTTTTTACGACGCGATCATGCCTGGGGAAGAAATGTCCCCAGAGATCCGACGCTCCAAAGCAAATGTAGCGGCCGGTCTTGGGCCGTTTTCGGCCTCCAGGGGCCTTCGCCGGGACCGTCAACTCAAGGCGAACAATTGGCCCCTAGGGAAGTGGTCCAGACCTCCGGCGCCCACGCATCGCAAACATTGGAGCGGCTGGATGTCTTGGAGAGGATGTCGCCGCGCCGTTTGTTCCAACAGGCTGCCCTGCGTCTTGGGGACATCGCCTCGGCAACCAGGGCAAACGCCGCCTCGGTCGCTGCGGGTTTGCCATGGGGTCTGCCGCCGTGGCGGCCTCGTCCACCTGGGGCGTGGGGCGCAGGGCTTGCTGTGGGTTTGCCGTGGTGTCGGCTATGCCCGCGTGTGCGCGTCGAGAACACACGGAGGGGCGACACATGGGACAAATGGGAGGTGGAGCGGGAGACGACCATCCAGAAATGTGGAAGAGATGGGGAAGTCTGGGATGTGTGTGTATGTGTGTATGTGTGTATGTGCGTGTGTGTGTGAGAGAGAGTGTGTGTGTGTGTGTGTGAGTGTGTGTGTGTGTGCGTGTGTGTTTGTTTCCCTGGGCCCCTCCAGGGGGCGCGACAAGGGCCCAGCGCCGCCGCTGCCGCGCAGGCCAGACGCCGGGCCGCTGGCCGCCGCGCCCGAGCCCGCGGGCACGCGAAGCGCTGCGCCGGAGATCTGCGTCCCGGCTCGGCCAGCAAATCATGGGAGCCTTGCGTACGGGGGCGGCAAAGAGGGGGGTGATGACCAGGGGAGGGGGTGGATGTCATGTCGGGGGGCATGCTATCCCAGGTTTCATGGCGCCCCTTCTTACTTCAAGACGTCCCGGCTTCCCCCCCCGCTGGGCCGCGGACATGCCGCGGGCCATGATTTGCGCCCCCCCTCTTGGACGCCCCCGAGGCGTACCCTCGTGATGCTTCTCGCTTCGCGTCTCGCCATCAGCCCGTTCGGAGACCCTGCCCAGGATTGGCGGCGAGCCCGGGGTGGGCCTGCTCAGGGGGCTCGGAAGTCCCCCGGGCCTTCGGACAGGTTTCTAAGCCTTCCTCGGAGACACAGGAAACTTCTCAGAAGGCGCGAGGGTTTCTGAGAAGCCCCGCCGCCTTCTGAGGAGGCCTCCTCCTTCTCCCTTCCCCCCCTCGCTCGCCGCCGACATGAGAGTGGACGGGAAAAGGGACGAAGATGCACATGTAGTGCAACAGAGCGGGCAGCCAGGGCGAAGAGAGAGATCTCTAGGGCAAGGGGGTGGCCTTCGAGGACCTCCTCGGGCAATTATTTTACGCTCGCTTGGGGGCGAGGGAAGCAGGAGGATGAGGAGGAGGAGGAGGAGGAGGAGGAGGAGGAGGAGGAGGAGGAACAAAAACGATGACGACCCACGACGACGAGGGAGAGGGGGAAGAGGAAAACGAAGACGATGAGGGCAAGCAAGGAGGAGGAGGAGGAGGAGGAGGAGGAGGAGGAGGAGGAGAGGAGGAGGAGGAGGAGGAGGAGGAGGAGGAGGAGGAGGAGGAGGAGGAGGAGGAGGAGGAGGAGGAGGAGGAGGAGGAGGAGGAGGAGGAGGAGGAGGAGGAGGAGGAGGAGGAGGAGGAGGAGGAGGAGGAGAGGGGGAGTAGGACAAGGGCGAGGACAGAGCCGTCAAACAATCGCCCCGAGCGGCCAGAGCCGACAGCATGGTAGTATGGGAGGCTTCCTCGAGTTGTCTCCGAAGGCTCGCCCGCCGCCTGCGGCATGCGCTGCGCCCAGGCGCGCCGCCTCTCGCCGCGCTGCGCGCCGCCGAGCAGATGGTAAGGCGCGGCGCAGTCGCGCCGCTGCTGCGGCTCCTGCAGCGCGGGCGCCCGAGGTCGGGAAGAGGAGGAGGAGGAGGAGGAGGAGAAGGAGGAGCAGGAGCAGGAGCAGGAGCAGGGGCAGGAGCAGGAGGAGGAGGAGGAGGAGGAGGAGGAGGAGGAGGAGACGAGGAGGAGGAGGAGCAGGAACAGGAGGAGGAGGAGGAGGAGGAGGAGGTAGGAGGAGGAGGAGGAGGAGGAGGAGGAGGAGGAGGAGGGGGAGGAGGAGAGGAGGATGAGGAGGAGGAGGAGGAGGAGGAGGAGGAGGGGGGAGGAGGGGGAGGAGGAGGAGGAGGAGTGAGGAGGAGGAGGAGGAGGAGGAGGGGGAGATGGAGGAGGAGGAGGAGGAGGAGGAGGCGAAGGAGGAGCAGGAGGAGGACGAGGGGCGACCATACCAAGACCTCCGAGGATCTGTTTTTTTCTACCTGGCGCTGCAATGTTTTGACACCCGGGGTTTTCGCTCCATGTCGGGCCCTGGGACACTCACAAATCGAGCCAGCTCGTAGACTGGCGCAGAAAGATGGGGTCTGGGGCTCGGGTCCTGATTTCGTGCGAGGTTGCAATTTTTGCTGCAACGACGAATCTCAGGGAGGTGCACATGCCCAGACCTCCGAGGATGTGATTTTTTCCACCTGGCGGCTTGTCCTCGATTTCGGCCCCCGGGGCGCGTTGTGGGGCCCTGGGGCAATCAGAAGTGGATCTGGTCGGGACCTCTGGGGCCGCGGATGGAAACAAGAAGAGGTGCCCTCAGCAGGCGAGCGAGGGGGGGAAGTGTGAAGGAGAAGGCCTTCTCGGAAGACGGCGGGGCTTCTCAGAAGTCTTCTCGGAAGACGGCGGGGTTTCTCAGAAGTCTTCGTGCCTTCCGAAAAGTTTTCTGTGTCCTCGGGGAAGATTTCTTTTTCCTTCAGAAGGCCCACGTTCTTCTGAACCTTCAGAGGAGGCCTTCTCCTTCTCACTTCCCCCCCCCCAAGCTTGCCGCCGGTACCCATACCGATACGGTAGGTTCGCGTCGTGTCGACCGGTGGCGACCCCGCCGCCAGCGTGCAGCCGGCGTTCAACGTCGAACGCCGCCTGCGACCCAGAATCGATCCATGTTGAAGGACCTGCAGTTTCGGAAACGGCTGAGTGTTCAAGGTTGAAAGATTCCCTCGGTGTCAGGAACCAACGCCAGGGTCGACACGACACAAACCAGCGGTGCCCTTGGCTCGTTTTCCCTTCTGTTTCCGCCTTCCTGGGAGGCCCTCGTCGCCACCCTTGTATTCGCCCCGAAAGCCTGGTCAGAACACATCCCTGAGAGGTCTGGGGGCAAGGTCGAGGCCTCCTAGATTCGGTGGGGTCGGATTAGATGGGTAGATGGAGTCAGAGGATCGTGCCGTATCGCCGATTCATCGGCGATGCGTCGCCGATGCGACTCGATGCGGGGCCAAAATTTCTCGACGCCGATGTCGCCGATGCATCGCCGACGTCGCCACTGCATCGCCAATGCGGCGAGATCCTCCGACCCCATCTACAGTCAACCCGCATGGTAAGGATGGTCAACCTTCCCAAGGGCATCCTTGCATTCTTGCCTCCTCGGTCCATCCTTAGCGGCTTTCGCTGGCCAACCTCGTTCGAGAAGCGTTCGCATGGGCCTCCAGGGCCCATGCATCCTCAACGCGCATCATCATGATACGGGCTGACTCTGCTCGGACCCCATCTACCCAGACATCGGGCCGCTCCAATTTTTTCGATGCTGGGGCCCCTGGAGGTCTGGACCACTTCTCCAGGACCGGTTTTTCTGCCCGCGTCGTTGTTTGACGGTCGCGGGGCCCCGCGAGGGCCCCCACAGAGCCTGCAAACTGCGACAAACCTCCGCCTTAAGTTTTTTGCCAATGCGCTGGCTCTCTGGGCAGAAGGCCTCCAGGAGCGGCATCGGCACCTCCCTGCTTCCCCCCCGCGAGGGCCGCCAAGGCCGCGCGGCAGCTGCTGCGCGCCCTGTGCCGCGCCGCGGCTGCCGCGGCCGCGCCGGCGGCGGAAACCTGGGAGCGGCGCGCGCTGCTGGCGCTGCCAGGGCTCGCCGCCCGGGGGCCGGCGTGCGGGCGCGGCCGGGGCCGGTGGCCGGTGGAGGTGGGACCGATCTCCTCCTCCTCCTCCTCCTCCTCCTCCTCCTCCTCCTCCTCCTCCTCCTCCTCCTCCTCCTCCTCCCCCTTCTCCTCCTCCTCCTTCCCCTCCTCCTCCTCCTCCTCCTCCTCCTCCTCCTCCTCCTCCTCCTCGTGGCGTGCGTGCCTCGGAGGAGGAGAAGCATGGCAGAAGCCCAGAGAGCCAACGTATATATTGACAAGAGGCAAGGCCGGAGGTTTTTCGCAGTTTTCAGGCTCTGGGGGCCCTCGCCGGGCCCCAGGACCGTCCAAAGACGACTCAAGATGAACAACCCGTCCTGGAGAAGGGGTCGCGACTTCCATGGACCGCGCATTGAAAATAACACGATATCGGATCTCTGGGAACGTTCGCTTGTGACGCTCCGCGCAGATTTCTTGGATCTGCGCTGGACCCCCCTGGAGCGCGGGCGCCGAAAGTTTCTGTCTATGCCCTTTGCTGTTCCTCCCTAGAGGTGGTGGAATGCTTGCCCTGCTGCGGCAGCGGGGGGCTGCTCCTGGCACCCCGCGGATGCCGCCACAAGGGGCTGCGGACGGTGATAGACGTGGTGGTGGCCTGCGCGGGAGCCCCCGGGGTATTCGCAGGGTCGCTGAGGCAGCTGCACGCTGGGGTACGGCTGGACACGTCGGCGTACGCCAGCTGGGACACGTCGCGGCCGCCGGGGACGTCGCTGGAGACCTGGGCCGAGGTGACGATGGCCGGCATGGCGCTGCTGGTGTCCGCGGGCGCGGCTGGCGAGGGAGGGGCCCCGAGCGTCGCGTGCCTCGGGCTGGGCACTGGAGCCTTGCCCGCCTTTTTGCGCCACCACGCGCCCGGGGCGCACGTGCACGTCGTCGAGCCACGCGCCGCGCGCGCTCGCCTGGCGCGCCGCTGCTTCGGCCTGGGCGCCGGCGGTGGCGCGCGCGGGGCGCTGCCCGCTGGCAGGCTGAGTCTGCACGCCCGCTTGGACGCGGCCGCGAGGGGCGGGCAGTTCTCGGCGGTGCTCCGCCGTGGGGGGCAGGGGCCCGGAAGGGCACGGGCCCCGAGGTCTCTCACAGCTCTCGGGCCGACGGGGCCCTCCAGGGGCCCCCCCGGGGAGTGCAGGCACACGGCTCGGGATGACGACCTCGCTCTGGGGGACGGCCCCGGGACCCAGGGCCCGTTGCCCTCAGGGCCCCGCGCTTCCCCCGTGCTATGAGGTGCTGGCGCCCGGGCCGCCCGCGCAGGATCGCGGGGACTGCCGGCGCCTCGACCTGCGGGAGCTCGCGGCGCTGCTGGGGCCGGCCGGCTGCCTCCTGCTGCAGGTGCGCGGCGCGGCCCGCGCGGAGCGCCTGGCGCGCAGGCCGGAGGAGGAGCAGCAGCAGCAGCAGCAGCAGCAGCAGCAGCAGCAGCAGCCGGAGCGGGAGGAGCCACGCCTGTCGCTATGGGGCGGGCGCGGCAGGTGGATAGCACGGGAGCACGAGCAGGAGGGCGAGGGGGGGTTGGAGGACCCGCGGGAGGAGGTCGTGGAGGAGGGAGGGGAGGGAGACAAGCTAGGTGCGCTACCGCCCTATCGGACGTCCCTACCCCTCCCTCCCATCCCTTGCCATGGCGTAGATCTCCTATCTATTCGCGCAGTCGGGTGTTGAGCAGGGCAATGATCCCAAGAGGGTGCGCGGTGGATGGAAAAGCATGGCGTAGAAGAGCACGGCAGAGCAAAGCACGTCCCAGCATGGCGTGGCATTGCGTAGTGAAGCATTCCATCGCAAAGCATAGCAACGAAAAGCATGGCATCGCACAGCGGTGCACAACACAGCATCGCATTGCATGCCGTGGCGTGGCACCGGATGACTTGGAGGATAAGATGCCTGTCTACAAGAGGACAGGGTCTGTCCTGAATGCAGGTTCCATGTCCTCCGCATCCTTGCCTGCCCGATGTGGGCGCTTTCGAATGCCAAGTGACGTCCGGATGCGCGGGAACGAGGACAGCGTTGCAGCGGGAGCTTTATCTTAATGGCCGAAGCGCGGAAATGAAGGCGGCGCTGCAGCATCCTGTGTGTAAACAACGATACGCGGAGAGGACGCGACACTCTCTGGATAGACCAGAGTAATATTCATATTGTGCAAATGTCGAGCGGGGGTGGGGGAGGAGAAAGAGGAGGGAGGAGGGGGAGCACGAGGATGATGAGGTTGAGGAACACATCGATGCTGCAGTAAACCTTTCCGCGCCAAGTTGCCTCCCTCCATCACTCACCTCCCTCCTCTCCGTTCTCTCGAACTCGAGCTCGCTCATGCTCAGACTCCCTCCCCCTCAGAGTCGCTCGCTATCAGACTCGCGAGTTCTCCCACATCCAAAGTCAAGTGTGGGGTGCCTGTCGCTCTTTTCAATCCCCCACACTCAAGCTCACTCAGTAGCTCACTCACACTAAGATTTATGTACGCTCGTACCCACTCACACTTGGACTCACACACAGACACAACTATACACTTACACTTAGATGCACTCGTGCTCAGACTTGCTCATTTGGGCCCCCCGAAGGGGGTGTCGACCCGGGATGTTGCACGGGCCCGGTACAGAGGAGACCCATGTCAAGAAACACCCTGCTTGCTTGCCTCCAGGATGCCCTGGGTTTCCTGTGCTTCGAAGGTTTTGCTATGGAAAGCGTGACGTCCCCACACCAAATATCAATGGACGTCCTGGGGTCTCAGGGTTGGGTTTCTTATGGCAGGTTTCCACTGGAGCGCGCCCCGTGGTTGGATGCACGCGCGTTTTCCTCCAGAGCCCCGTGATCAGCGCGATGCGGCAGGTATCGCACTGGGGCCTCTCAAGGGGGCGTCGGCCAGGGGTGCTGCGCGGACCCGCTCGCGCCGGTATGCTCGGGACCTCTCGGGCAGAGCGCCCGCTGTTGGATGCACGCGCGTCTTCCTCCAGAGCCCCGTGATCCGCGCGCTTGGCATCGCTCGGACGTGTGCATTTTTTTCTCGGCGAGGACCTTCGAGGAGCATCCTCGACCATTTGGCGAAAAAAACACGCACGCAACCAAAAAAAACACAGGAAATGGACGTCCGAGCGATGGCCAACGCGATGCAGCAGGCATCGCACTTGGGCCTCTCAGGAGGGGCGGCGTCGACCCGGACTGCTGCACGGGCCCGTTCGCGCCCAGCCTGTCGGAACCTCTCGGATGGGGCTCATGGGCCGATGTTCCACCACCGCTACCATAGGTAGGAGAGGGGGGAGGAGGAGGAGGAGGAGTAGGAGGAGGAGGAGGAGGAGGAGGAGGAGGAGGAGGAGGAGGAGGACCTCCCCATTCTCCCTTGCCCTCCGTTCTACCCATGGCAGTGGTGGTGGAAAGTTGGCCCACCAAGGGTGGAGGCAGCTGGGTCCCTTTCCTTGCCAGACCCCGTGATCCCAGCGACGCTGCGTGCACCGCACTTCGGCCTCCCAAGGGGGTGCCGACCCGGGGAACGGGACCGTCCGCGCCCAGACTGTGAACGACATGGGAGCGACGCAAGAAGACGGGGTCGTCTGCGCCGACATCGGCGCATAAGCTGCCCGCGTAAGCTCGCGCGGAAGCGCCCTCGTTTTCAACGCGGCTTGCAGCGCTGGTGGCCCGCGTAAGCCACCGCGTAAAGTCGCCGTGCCCTCTCACGTGCGACCCCTTTTTGGTCGGCGCTCGTGTGATGGACGTGGACGTGTTTCTGTTCAAAGCTCTGTCATCACCGCGATGTGGCAGGCGGGCGCCGCAAGGGGTTACCGACCAGGGGTGTTGCACGGGCCCGTTCGCGCCCAGATGTTCGGGACATCGCAAAAAGGACACCCAGTCCGTGGACGTTGACCATGAGGGTTGTACGGGCCCGCTCGTGCCAGTAATGCTAGCACCGCTCAGGCAGAGCCTCTGTTCTTGGGCGTGGCCGTGTGCCTTTCCGCGCCCAGATCACCACCGCGATGTCGCTGGCATCGCACCCGACCATCCCAAAGGGGGTGTCCACCAGGGGCGTCACAAGGGCCCGTCCGCGCCCAGGTTGTGGGAGCGTCTCAGGGAGAACGCCTCGAACGGGACGCACAGTCAAACCGCATTGTGAGGATGCGCAGCCTTCACACTGGTACCCTTTCATCCTCGTTTCCTCGGTCCATCCTTCACCACTTTCGTTGCCACGGCCCCGCTCGAAACGCTTCGAAGTGGGCGTCCAAGGCCCTCGCAGCCTTATTGCGCAGCCTTGCTACACGGGTTGACCGTCGGCATGTATGTTTACAGAGCCCTGTGACCACCGCGAGTACGCAGGCCTGTGCGCCTCCCAGGTGGGGCGTCGACCAGGGGGGCTGCACGGGTCCGTTCGCACCCAGATCGCCAGGCCCTCTCGGATGAAATTGTTGTTTTTTGATGTGCTTAGGAGGCGTGAACGGGTGAACGTGTCCTCCTCCCCCTCCTCCTCCTCCTCCTTCTCCTCCTCCTCCTCCTCCTCCTCCTCCTCCCCCTCCTCCTCCCACTCCTCCTCCTCTTCCTCCACCTCCTCCTCTTCCTCCTCCTCCTCCTTCTCCTCCTCCTTCTCCTCCTCCTCCTCCTCCTCCTCCTCCTCCTCCTCCTCCTCCCCCATGGTTTCCTTCTGCTCCTGCCCTGCGCCTTCCTTCTTGCTCGCGTGTCCTCTTCCCCGTGGTCCAGGGAGCCATGGGGTGTCCATGGAGGCCCTAGAAGGCTCCAGACGGCTTCGGGCAGCCCCACGTTTTAAGAGGCTGCATGACTTTCCCAGATGCTCCTTGAGTCACCAGGCAACCCTAGAAAGTAGAAGCAGGCCCTGGGATGTTCCTGGGAGGCCGCAGGAGGGCTCAGGACTCCTCCGGAGGCTTAAGGAGGGCCAGGAAGTCCCAGAATGCCGAAGGAGCCTCGGAAGGCCGAGGGAGGCCCCAGGAGGCCCCCACCCGTGCCCAGACTCACACATACTCGGATCCAGTCATACTCAGACACGCTCACACTCAGCCACTCAACGCCAGACTCGATCGTATTCGGACTCACCACGCTCAGACGGATTCCCATTCAGACCCGCTGACGCTCAGAGATCCGATTCAGACACCACGCTGAGACTGATTCGGATTCAGACCTGGTAGCGCTCAGACTCATCCGTATTCATAATATTCCACCATCAGACGCGCATGCTTTATGAGCCCCTCACAGCCAGGCCCACGCGTATTCAGACCGACGCGTATTCAGCCACTCATGCTCGTTCGCCCACACACAGGCTGACGCACGCTCATGCCGCATTCGTTCACATTCACTCATTCTTGTCCATAGCCAGACCCTCAAACAGCCTTGCGAATTTGTATCTTGGCCCACCCATACCCGGAACGCTGCATACCCAGACACACATACGAGGGTCCATTCGAATTCAAAATCATTACATCAATGTTTTTCGCGTACCCAGTCATTCAGTCCAAGTGCGTTTCATTAGTCGATACGCACATACGTATTCAGATACCTGGAAAGAAAAGCCTGAGACAGGAGATGCACCTATGGACACCTCCGCGTTGAATAAGTGTCACTGAGGCGAGTGCCATCTGGAAAGGTGAGGGAAGGTCCTAGGGACCGGGATGGCAATGCTGTTATGTTGATGGCATGAGCCTCGAACGCATTACGTTACAGAAATCAATCAGTCTTACATGAGACTTTTTTCAGGAGGAACAGGAGGATGGGAGAGCCTGAGGAGGAGGAGGAGAAGGAGGAGGAGCAGGAGCGGTAGGAGGAGGGGGAGGAGGAGGAGGAGGAGGAGGGAGGAGGAGGAGAGGAGGAGGAGGAGGAGGAGGAGGGGAGGAGGAGGGGGAGGGGGAGGAGGAGGAGGAAGATGAGGAGAAGAAGGAGGAGGAGGAGGAGTGGCAGGGTGCAGGAGAATGGGAAAGAGGGAGGAGGAGGAGGAGGAGGAAACAGGAACAGGAGGAAGAACAGGAACAGGAGGAGGAGGAGGAGGGAGGAGGAAGAGAAGGAGAAGGAGGAGGAGGAGGAGGAGGAGGAGGAGGAGGAGGAGGGAAGAGGGGGAGGAGTGGCAGGGTGCAGGAGAATGGGAAAGAGGGGAGGAGGAGGAGGAGGAGGAGGGAGGAGGAGGAGGGAAAAAAATGGAAAAAGGAGGAGGAGGAGGAGGAGGAGAAGGGGAGGATGGAGGAGGAGGAGGAGGAGGAGGAGGAGAGGAGGAGGAGGAGGATGGAGGAGGAGGAGGAGGGGGAGAGAAGGAGGGGGAGGAGGGGGAGGAGGAGGACGCCGTAGCCATTTTGGCTCAAGGGGCCGCCCCCTGAACGTCCATCCTCGGATCGAGAGTGAAAGGCTTGGTTGTCAGTTTGGAGCCCACGAGCTTCTCGTGGCCCGAGGTTCGCGACCTCGATGTTAACAAGTTCCTCGTTCGGCATCCCTTCCCTGCAGACTTCCCGGCTCGCGCGATGGTGGTATGGGGTTGCAGGCGATGTAACGCATGGAGCCGCGGTGCGAAGGGCAAGTGCCTCAACTGCGGGGGGTACAGACCAGACGGTCACGTAATTGGTCCAGGCCGCTTGCCGCCGGTGCATGGCGACTGGGCCCACGGTGGACGGCGTCGCCCACCACCATGGCAGTGCCCGCCGCCCAAGGGGCCTCCAGCGGGGCAGCGGCCGTCGACTGGTACGAAATTCGTGTCCGAACGCGCCGTGGAAGGGGGGCAGGGAGTAGCGGTATCGGTGCTTTTGTGGTTCCCCATCGGCGTGATAGCGGCGTGTGAGAGCCACGTTGGGAAACGAAACCGCCCTTCTTCCGTGCACCGTTTAGAAGCATACGCTGAAGTCGAATTTTCGCGGCGATTCGGCGAGGTTATCAATTTGAAGAGAACCAAGTCGTCCATTCGTGCAGCTGCGGGGGGGGGGTCTCAAGACGAAAACGCGCAGCGCTAAAGGAAGCCCTATGATTTGATGAGGACATGCCCTGTATCCGTGTAGCTGCTGGACGTTTTGAAAACGAATGCGGGCGACGATGGGGCGAGAAACACATGTTGGAAGGGAGCCGCCCTCTATCCATGCAACCGAAGGGAGCTTTTCACGCGACCGTGCGCGGAGCTAATTCGATAACCACAGTATGAAATTGACCTGCTCTGTGTTCGAGCGCGCGCGGGGCTCAGGCGAGAGTTTTTTTCGGCGAGAGACATGTGTCCAATCCTCAAATCAGGTGGGAACTTTGAAGACGAACGTGCACGGTGCTCATCGCGAGCCGCATGTTGACAAAGAGTTCCGCACCACCCGTGCAACTCTGGATGTTGGGAACCTCCCTTGGTCTCAGATCGCACATCGAGAGGACGCCTCGGGCGACCCCCCCAGCCCGCCATACTACGACACCCAGCGCGCCCGGTGGTCCGACGAGGACGGGCTGCATCATATGAGGAAGAGCCTCTTCCTCTTCCTGAGGGAGACCTGCTCCTCCTCCCCCTCCTCCTCCTCGTCCTCCTCCTCGTTCTCCTCCTCCTCCTCCTCCTCCTCCTCCTTTTCGTACGCTGGGCTCCTCCTCCTCCTCCTCCTCCTCCTCCTCCTCCTCCTCCTCCTCCTCCTCCTCCTCCTCCTCCTCCTCCTCCCCGTCCTCCTCCTCCTCCTCGCCGTCCTCCTCCTCTGGGGATGGAAGGCGCGCCTCGCCCACGCAGGCTGGAGTCCCTGTGGGGCCCCGGCTGCGTGTTCGTCCTGCACGAGCTGCTCTGGGGGGCGCCGGGCGGCCCTGGCGAGGGGGGCGCAGCGGCAGATCGGGGGCGGCGGCAGGGGGGGGGCGGGAGTCGGAGGCGACGAGGGGGGCGAACAGCCCAGGGGCGGTCGCGACACGCACTCGCCCCGGAGCCTCGCCGAAGGCATGGACCATCGGCGCCCCTGAGAACGGTCGGACCAAGGTATAAGATCGACTAGACGTAAGAGTGGCCTTTCGCAGGAGTGACCTTTGGTGCGGGCACAGATGGGTCCCCAGGTGCCTCAAAACGAAACAGTAGCAGCTGCTTGCGCGCCCAGGTTTATTCCCCCCGCGGCCCCCAAAAGGCCGCGCACCAAAGGTCACTCTTACCCAGGGTCGCTCTTGCGTACAGTCGATCAGACCGGGTCGGCTCGGGGAGGGTACCCTGAGGTGCTTCGTGCTTGTTGGGTGCTCTTGGGCTCCCTGGGGGAGGGTGCCCTCGAGTGTTTCTCAGCCTGGGCCGGTGGAGGGTCTCATGTCCTTGAGGGATGCTGTTGGGTCTCAGGTCCGACCGCATTCGCCCGCGAGCCTCGCCGAAGGCATGGACCATGAACCAGCAGTGGCGAAGCGTCCTGGCTCGCCTATAGCCCTACCAAACAATGTTCTAATAATCTTTTGTGGTTTCCACGAAACGTTCTTAGAACATTTCTGGCGGAGTCTGTCGTGTTTTATCACATCGGGTTTATGTTCTGAGAACATTGTTTTTGGCCTTGGAACATTTTGGGGTTCTAAGAACATGTCGTGGTAGGACTATAGGAATGTCGGGACGGTCGGTCCCTGCTCAACTTGAGCGCCCCTGAGTTCTGGGCCTCCTAGATGGGGTCCGAGTACAGATGGGGTCGGAGGATCGCGCCGCATCGCCGATGCATCGGCGACGCGGCTCGATGTGGAGCCCGCTTCTCTCCACGCCGATGGCGCCGATGCCTCGCCGACGTCGCCCGGGCACCGCCGATGCGGCGCGATCCTCCGACCCAGGAGGCCTCCAATTCGCTGGGGAGCCTCGCCGAAGGCATGGACCACCGGCGCCCCGGAGTACAGGTATCGCTCTCCGCTGGGCGATCTGCCCCCCCAGCGTCGCCCCCGAGAGGGGGGCGCGAGAGGGGCCGGTCCTTCCCCTCGGGGAGCGCCTGCTGCGCACCAGCATCGGTCCTGGCCAGCCCAGCCCGTGGCCCGGGGTCGAGGGCGTGCACGCCGGTTGTTGGAAGCAGGTGTTTGTGGACTCCCCGACGCCGCTTTACGTGAGGCGCCTTTCTACTTCCATGACCGAGTGGTTTCCCCCCTCCTCCTTCCTCTTCAGGGGGCGGGCGGAAGCCCAATCTACTTCCACCGCCTTCTCACTTCATGCTTCGACCCACTTCTTCCTGCCGATGGGCCAGGGGGGAGTACGAAATCTGCTGATCGCCATTGGTTTCGTCCCGACCGCCTGGTAGCCTCTCGATGCACGGACGCTCCCGAGCGCCTGGGAGGGCGCCTGGTAAACAAGCTTAGAGGTGGATCGCTTCTTCCACGGCTGCTCACCCCACCTGCGCGACGCAGAACAAATGGTTCGAGAAATCCGCGAGGACGTCCGAGTTTTTATGTTCATGCCACTTTCTGTTCCCCTAGAAAATGCCATTCCTGGGGGTTCCTACCTGGGCGAGACCAGCGACCGCGCCCGCCCACCTGGCTGCCTGCCCACTGCACACTGCGCAGCAGTTCCGGCCTCTCAGACTTCAGGGGCACACTTTCGGGGGCGGCAAAGAGGGGGGTGATGACTAGGGGGGGGTGGATTTCATGGCGGGGGCCATGATTTTTCCCCAGATTTCATGGCGCCCCTTCTTATTTCATTACGCCCTTGGCCTCCCCGCTGGGCCGCGCACGTGCCGCCAGTCATGATTTACACCCCCCCTCTTGGACCCCCCCCTCTTTGCCGCTCCCGACACTTGGGCCAGCCGCCGCAGAATGAGAACCCGCACAGACATCTTTTCTCGGAGTCCTGCGCGGGCTTCTTGGATCGGCGCAGGGCCCCCCTTGGCGGCGATTCCCGCGCCGCCCCCCAGCGGGCTCCACGCGCCGGGGTAGAGGTGCTCCCAGCGCCGACCCAGGAAATCAGCTCGGACCTCCAAGGAATTGTGCCTGTGAGGTTCGTTTCGCTCCCCAGCTGAGTGGGGGGGGGGGGGGGCGTTCGTCAGGGGATGAGCCCAGGGGCTGCAGAACCTGGACGATCTGGTATCCGCTGAGGCCGGCGGTGATAGCCAAGGCCTTTCCACGATTCGAGTTCCACCGGCTTGTGGGGGCAATGTGCAGCGTCTGTGCGAACATTCTCTGTGTGATTGCTGAGGCGTGATAACACATGATGGGGCTGTGCGTCCATGGGTGGAGGAGGAGGAGGAGTTTCAGCGGCCTCCAGACCTGGGACTTCTCATCCCAAGGTGCCTGATCCAGCGGCCTCACGCCGCCGGTTCGGGCTCTCCACGCCTCGGCGCGGCGCGCGAGCCACTTCGTCGTCTCTCCAAACGTGCGCGCCCCGAGCTTCTCCCGGTGGATGCCAGAGCCCATCAGGAGTGCGTCCATGCGGAGTGGTCGCTCTCTATCTGGGCGCACTCCGTCTGGATCTGGCCTCTCCTGCTAGGAGGCCCAGTCCATGCCGAGGAAGTCCACGCGGAGCACTCGGCCTCCGTCCGGACTCCCTCCGTCCGGACGTAGCCTCTCCGCACTTCCCCAGACCCCCCCCCCAGCGAAGCAGCGCGACACGCTAGCCTTGTCAAGGTATAGCATGCCGCCGGGGCCGCCGCTGGGGCACGCTGAGCACATGTTCCCGACCGTTAGCAGGGCCCGCTTCAAGGTCGGTAGCAGATCACTGAAACTTTGTGTGTCCTGGCGGCGAGCGAGGGGAATCCGAACAGACAGAAGGAGAAGACCCCCTAAGCAGACGGCGGGGCTTTTCAGGAGCCCTCGGATCGTCCGAAAAGTCTTGTGTCTCTTTTTGGGAAGCTCAGAACACGTCTCAGAAGGCCGGTGGACTTCTGAGCCTCCCGAGAAGGCCTGCCCCGTCTCGCGCCGCCGAGTGTGCTCGCAATTCTGTCTCCAGGGTGCGTTAGCGTGCGCTACCATCGGATAGTCGATGAGAAAGCCCAGTTTTGGCGTCCATTGGACGTCCACTGGACGTCTGCGAGCGTCGATTCGCGAAAGCCAACAGATCGGTCGACTAGCGTCGACTGGCATCGACTTAGCGTCGACTGGTACCGAATTCGCGTCGACTTGCGTCGATGAAGCGTCGATTAGCGTCTATGAGCGTCGACTGGCGTCGATTAGCTTCGATTCGCGTCGATTCAACGTCGACCAGCGGCAATTTAGCGTCGATCAGTGTCGATTCGCGAGAGCCAGCAAGATGGCAGTGTAGGCTCCCATGAGTTGCCACAGCAGCTTCAAGTCGAAGCCCCCGTGGCGTTGCGAAATTGGGGGGGCGCTAAGGAGATGGGGCGGTGAAGGAAGAAAGGTGCACGTCTTGTGCCCTGGAGGAGCCCTAAAGAGGTCCCCTGAAGGGGGCCCCCAACTGGGGGGAATGGGGGGGCGACAACTGGGGGGGGATGGGCAAATGGGGGCGACAACTGGGGGGCGACAACTGGGGGGGGGAATGGGTGGGGCGACAACTGGAACTGGGGGGGGGGGGGGGGCGACAAATGGGGGGAATGGAGGGGGCAACAACTGAGGGGGGGGGATGGGCGAATGGGGGCGAGAGATGGGGGAATGGAGGAAATGGGGGGGGGGTGCAATACACGTGGCGGCGAAGAAAGGTGCACCTCTCGTGCCCTGGAGGAGCCCTGAAAGGGGCCCCCCCTGGGGCCCCCCAAACAGGGACACGGAGGGGGCACGCTTCTCCGCCCACCCGCACAGCGGACACCCAGGCCAGGGAACACCTTCCAGGAGGGGGACAACACACAGACACAATTGATCGTCGATTCCCCAGAAAATATGGGAACGTATGGGAAGTGGGGGGAAGACAAAAACCCAGAAACTATGGGGAAAGATGGGGAATCCCCTTTAACCTTGCTTGCCTCCAGGGTGCCCTGGGCTTCCAAGGTTTCGATGGTTTTGCGACAGAAGGCCTGACGGTCCCACGCCAGGAGCCCATGGACGTCCTGGGGTCTCAGGGTTGGGTTTCTTGTGGGAGGTCTCGTGTGGTCGGGCTCCTACTGTCAGCAGAGAGCCTGCTTCAAGCTCGAAAGCAAATCATGGGGGCCTCGTGTGTCCTCGCAATTCCGCCCCATAGAGTGCACTCGCGTGCGCTAGCGTCGGGGCGCCGGGTAGTCGACGAGAAAGCCCTGGTTGAACGTCGACCAGCGCCCAATCAAGCAATCAAGCAACGTCCAATCCTTGCCCCTTCTGTCCGATGCTCTCACCGTACGCAGTGCCCGCTTCAAGGTCGGACGCAACTCATGGGAGCCTTGTGTGCCCTCTTGATAAGTGCTTCGCGCGCCCCGCCTAGCTCTTAACCGGAAGAGGCCCGCTCTCGACCCGCCGGCCAAAAATTGTGTGCTCTAGCGCTTGGTAGTCGATGAGAGAGCCCCGTTGAGTGTCGACTGGCGTCGATTGTCGTCGCTTCGCGAGAGCCCGCGGGATCCGTCGGCGAGCGTCGACTGACCTCGATCTAGCGCCGATTTGCTTCGATTGGCTTCGGCTTGCTTCGACCAGCGTCCAATGAAACAATCCAGCAACGCCCAGCAATTAAGCAACGCCCAGTCCTCACACAATAGTCGCTCATCCGATGCCTTCTCCGTAAGCAGTGCCCGCTTCAAATTCGGAAGCAAATCATGGGAGCCTTGCGTGCGCTAGCGTCGGCTAGCCGATGAGAAAACCCCGGTTGAACGTCGACTAGCGTCGATTGGCGTCCGATTAAGCAATTAAGCAACGCACTCCTTACACTGGTTTTTTTTATCCAATGCTCTCACCATAAGCAATGCCCGCTTCAAGTTCGGACGCAGATCATGGAAGCCTTGCGTGTCCTCGTAATTCCGCCGCTGGAATGCCCTCGCTTGCGCTAGCGCTTGGCAGCCGATGAGAAAGCTCCGGATGATGGCGTCGATTGGCGTCGCATCGCGAGAGCCAATTGGCTCTGACGACAAGCGTCGCTTTAGCGTCGATGAGCGTCGCCCGGCGTCGATGAGCGTCGGCTGGCGTCGACCTTAGGCGTCGATTGGTCCCTTACCCAGTGCTCCTCCTCCTCCTCCTCCTCCTCCTCCTCCTCCTCCTCCTCCTCCTCCTCCAGCAGTGCCCGCTTCAAGCTGAAGGCCCCCGCCGCCCCGCCCCCGCGGCAAGAGGGCGCCAGGGTCGTGCTCGCGGGCCCGCGGCCTCCAGAGCTGTCGGTGCAGGCGTGGTGCCAGCACCTGGTGGCGCCCGGGACCACGGTGCCCGTGGCTGGAGAATGAAGGGGGGGGGACCCTCCTCAGCCTCCTCCTCCTCCTCCTTCTCCTCCTCCTCCTTCGCCTCCTCCTCCTCCTCCTCCTCCTCCTCCTCCCTCCCGG
>CAUYUJ010008591.1:87933-165433 GCA_963575745.1 Prorocentrum cordatum | reverse complement strand
AATGTGTGCAACGCTAACGGAGGCGGCCCGGCCTTTGGCATACGAGTAACGGCCTGCCAGCCACGCCGCTCCTGAGGTCGAGGCGGCCCGCAGCCTGGGAGGATACGAGCCCCATGTGTGGACGAGCAGTACGAAGACCAGGCCAGCGCATGACGAACCGCGTGTGGCGCTTCGTACTCGCGGATGCCATCCACGAGCGCAGGCACCGGAGCCCATCGGCCACAGTGCAAATCTGTGCACATCACATACCTACGAGCCGCGCACTCGGGAATCACTCGCCCACCGCCTTTCCCATCATTGCACACTTCCGGGTGCCGCCCCAAGCCTCCCGCCTCTCTGACTGAGGCCGGGGGCCCTGGAGCCGCCTCGGCCACCACGTGGGTAGCGCTGCGCGAGACCTCGCGGGGCCCAGCACCACCCCTGCACCACCCCCCTGCATTCCGGAGGCACGTGCCCTAGTTCCTTAGTCTGAAGGGGACGAGCCACACAGACACAACGAATCCTCGATCCCCAGGAATATCTGGAAGACATGGGAAGTGGATGGGGAAGACAAGCCTCCAGAAAAATATGTGAAACTATTGGGGTTCCTGGGATCTATGCCTACTCACCTGTGTGTCCCTGGGCTCCTCGACCTGTGGACGTGCCCGGGTACAAGCTGCCCTAGCCTTCACAGTATCGTGAAGCACACATGTGATCGGTTTTTTATCCATTGTTTTGCCGATCGGCGCGGGCCCCCGCCCCCCCCCCCCTCCCCCCCCTGGAGTAGATCTTGGCTGTTTTTTTTGGCGCCTGTTTCAAGCGGGTGGAGTTTCCGCCAGAGGCAGCACTCTTGCAAACAGTCGCACTAAGCAGGGGTCTGGAGCCAGACCCCCCCCTTCCGCCCAATGCCGCAACGTCGAATAAAAACAACGCTCACCAGCTGTTGGCAACAAGGTCAGGAATCTCCTGAAACAAATCCTAGGGGATCTCTGGGTTCCGGCCAAAGTCGATTTGACTGGGAGACACATCGTTTACGTACGTTCAACATCGGATGCTTTGCTTCCTGGAGTTGGGCAGTACACTCGAGCCAGCCTTCCTCATCCTGAGGTTGCAGCTCGTCAATCATCACTCGAAACATTTGCTCGAACCCTTTTCCGTGCACCTCAGGGCTGGACCTAAACGGTGTTTTGGCGATTTCGTGCGCCGTTTTCGCTTCGATTTCGTTTTGCGGCAAAGGCGGATTGAAAACAAAAGCGAGGGAAAACGAAAACAAAACGAAATCGAAAAACACTGTTTAGGTTCAGCCCTGGTGCACCTCTGCCTTAGCATTATGCGCCTTTGCTGTCCCTGCTGTGTCTACAAGAGCCGTTACATCCCTGTCAATCGAATCGGGAGTAATCACGGACACATTCGCACTGCCAGCATCCATCTTCAGCCACTTGGGCCTCATGTTGGGTCGTGTCCAGATGCCACGATACATACGCAGCACCACATGCGAAGACTCGATCTCCCCGTCCCGGAACGGGGCCATCACATAGAGAGAGGATGCGTCACAGACGATGTTGAGGCATTTCCGTCGTTCCACTGGAATGTAGTAGGGTAGGTCTTCAACGTACATGCAGATTGTCTTTAAGTGTGGTTGTGGGGTAGGAGGAGAGCTGTATATTGCAATGCCTGGCTGTTTCCTAGACGCACGCTCATCGCAATGGAAATTCGCTGCCTGTCAAAAAGGCCTCAGGACTGGCATTCGCATGTCGCAGGTGTCGGATCATCGTCGCAACCGTCGCGTGCCCCAAGTTTACGTGTAACCTCGAAGGGCCGCCTGGAAATTCTGGCGTCGTCGTGGTATATCTCCTCCTGCTCCATCCTCGTCCTCGTCGTCGATCGACCGTTCCTATCACCGCCTCCGTACCACCTTCCTGGATCATAGAGGCCTCCGGACCAGTGGGCAGGGCAGACTTGGGTGCGCCTGGGTAGGGAGCTGCCCGGTCCTGGCAGTGAATCGCCGCCCTCGGCCCTGAGCACGGCCGCCGCAGCACGGGATCCGCAGCTCCCGCGCCACCTCACGCGAGGACGCGCCGAGCTCCCGGGCGCCTGCTCGGCAGACTTCCCCCGAGAGCGGGCGTCGGAGGCCTGCCCGGCACCCGCCCGTGCTCCCCGTGGAGCCCCGTGGGTCAGGAGCGGAAAAGAGGGGGGGGATGACCAGGGGGGGGGCGGATTTCATGGCGCGGGTCATGATTTTTCCTCAGGTTTCAGGGCGCCTCTTCTCACTTCATGACGTCCCTGGCCCCCCCGCTGGGCCGCGCACGTGCCGCCGGCCATGACTTGCACCCCCCCTCTTGGACACCCCCCTCTTGGCCGCTCCCGAGTGGGTGCTGCAGGAGTCGTTTCAACAGTCTTATATACATTCGACAGTCTTATCTACAGTCCTCTACAGGAGGAGCATTCAAACATAGTTTATAAACAAAGTCTGGGGACGACGGACGTGGATGCTGCCGGAGGCGCCCCGCAAAGAGAATGCGCCAACCCTTGGACTTCTGGTGCTCGGCAAGCCGAGCGCATTCTCTCTCACAAGCCCTTTTGCATCCTGGAGCTCCCGGAGATGTGCTCCCAGAAGGTCCGCTACCAATCTGGAGTTTGTCTCTGGAGGGCCGTTCGATTTTCACACGGTGGCGTCATCATCACACAGAAGGGTTCCATCGTCCTGATGTGTTCCCAAAAGTTCCGCATGCCCCTCGAGACACGAGCGTCCCAGCCGTTGGCCTTGTGGAGCGACCCCATGTCCGTCGTGCCGTACTGCGGTGCCTCGAGAGTCATTCGAGGCGGCGAGAAAATCTACGTCACCCCAGGGATCTTGACACTGCACGCGTCGAAGTTCGCTGCGACTTCAGGGCGCCGGCCGGGGCTCACCGAGAATGGTCGTCCGGCTTCGCAGCCTGGAGCTTCGTGATGTCGATCTCCGTTTCGGGGTCCTTGCTGGTCATGAAACTTACGGCCCATGAGGCCGGCCTCGAAGTGTCCGCTCCCCGCTGCTAGTGCGCACTGGTACCGTCGCGCCGAGCGGTCCCAAGTGAAGTTTGTTTTTCGCCACGTCGAGGGTCGCCTGCAACATCTTCATGACGTCCCTGCTGGTCAGGAGTCCAGCCTCGCCGTCGATCACCTAGCACAAGATGTTCACCTTCTTGCCGGCACTGGGAAACAGCCACTGGATCCAACATGTTTTTTGAGACCGTGGAACCTTGCCATCGTAGCTTTTGAAACTGATGCTGGGCACGCCGGACTCCCCTTCGGGCTCGATGCCTGTCTTCCTCGAGTGCCTGGCGAGCGTCCCCATGCCGATGAGGGCCATGCCGCATCCGGAGTCCAAGGCTCCGCACCCTGGCGCGTGACACGCGCACACCTCGGCCTCCTGATCCTCCTCGTCAGCCTCGTCCACGTCGTCTTGATCCGCATCCTGTTCATATCCGCGGCGCTCTCGGGCCAGTCGTCGGAACCGCTCCTCATTCGTCAGCTTCGTGATCAGGGATGCCTTGCCATGCTGAGACCAGGACGCCAGCAGGACGTCTACCTCCTGCCGCATGCCGTCCTCCACGCCCCTGGCATCCGACATCGTGTTGACCACCATCAGCACCTGCACCGGACCTTGCTTCACAGGCTTCGACTGATACGGACGCTTTATGAATCCACCAGGCCTGCGATTGCCACTCGAGCCCCGCTGATCTGGGCTCTGCTTGTGCTTCTCGGGACAGTTCCGACTGAAGTGGCCAACTTCCCGACACAAAACGCATCTGTTCTTGTCCGTGCGCCGCCTGAAGTTCTCCAGACCACGCTATAGCTTCTCTCTCGTCATCGCTGTTCCCGTCTCCTTCCACGTAGCCAGTGTGTCGATCGCGTCTTCCTCGCCTATCGGGCCATCATCCTCTGGCAACTCGTTGATCTCCGTCTCGAGCTCGTCCGGAGCTGCCTCAGCCTCGGCCGCTGGAGTCCACCGCGGCGGCGGTCCTGCCCAGTCATCCTGCTCTGGAATCGCCTCGTGAACGCTGGCTGCGGGCTTCTGCTTAGGATACGCTGTGCGAATGGCCGCCGGCATCTCCGTGAAGCCCCGTTGTCGTTGGCTCGCCGGCAGCAACACTGCTCGGCGTCCCATGCCAAGTCTAGAGCAAGAACCCCTGAGCCACGGCTGGAAGCTCCATTCCTTCCCTCCTCGCGCTGGCGAAGTCGGTGCGAGCCCTCCCGGTGCACGCGGACGACGTCTCGCCGCGCTCGATCGTGAGGCCGAACACGCTCTCGAGGGCGTCTCCGATTCTGTCGCTGGCCCCCTAATCTGGGAAGCGCTCGTCTAAGGCTCGGAAAGTAGAGCCTCCTCGCCATTTGCCTGCTCCAGATCCGGCAGCTCGAGGTGCTCACACGCCTTCTCCGCCTCGTCATCCAAGGGAGTGAGAACCAGAGGCCCGACCGCCTCTGGCCGCAAGCCACAGGGGATCTCCATGGCGAGCTTGGCTCCGGATCACCGACTCCAGCTCTTGCACTCCATCGCAGCATCACTTCCTTTGCCAGACAGACGCCTCCACCGTCCAGCACCACCACCACTTCCTTGGGCCGCTCCATCGGCCACTGTCTCCGCTGGAAGACTTGACCTGGCTCAAGATCACTGCGAATCCCAAAACTACAAGATGGCTCCGCCCGGAGCCTTCACGGTGATCAATTCCACCCTTGGGCTGTTTCTCCTCGTGGCGCCATCCCCGGGGCGCCGCACTCTGAACAGTCCCATCAAGGTGATCTGACAACGGCAGCGGGCGGAGGCAAGCACGTGAACCCTCTCCCTCCCTCACTCACTGCATCAGGCGATGTCCTGCGATTCACACCTCCTTCTCCTCCTCCTCTTCCTCCTTTCGTGCTCATGTGTTCATGATGCCTTCTTCTGTATCTCCTTTCCTTTTAGGCAACCCCTCCCTGCCGCACCCCGAGGCGTGTCGGTACGGCGCGCTGTGCGTTTCGCTCCTGTCCTCCTCACCATGTATGGCATTGGTGCTTGATGCTTGCAACAGTAGCAGGGAATAGGGATGAAAAGGGGGGGGGGAGTTTGCAAAACGGGGCTCTCGCTTGGCGCCGCGCGCAGTCGTCTTAAAAGTAAGCAATCGGTGCGAGGATGGAGCAGCGGTCTCTTGCAAGTCAGTGCGTTCGCCTCCGCGTCACGCTCATCCGGTTCAAACGCCTGCAGCAATTGCACGGTTGCAGGGGGTTGTTTTCGAAATGGGTTTCGCGCGTGCCCCCCGTGCACATGCGTATTTCATACCTGCAGCAGCTACATGGACACAGGGCGGCTCCTCTTCAAGTTGGGGCTCGCGCCTCGACGCCTCGCACGTTCGTCATATTACGCACTGTTCATTTCTAAGTATTCGAGAGTTCTTTGATCTTTGGGGGGGCCAAGATCCTTTCATTTGTAATCGTTCCATCCTGGGCCTTTTCCTGGCCACTAGGGGGCCAGGAACAATTAGAAACGAGCACGATTAGAAATGGGCACGACTAGACATGAACGACGCGTACGCTCCCGGGTGGCACGCTGGGGGACGGGGAGTCGTCCCGCTAGGGACGTGGAGCCTGTTTACAATGTGAACGGGGAGTGGGGTGTGGGCGTGGGGGGGAAGCAGGCGAGAGGGCGGAGGGGGTGCACTCCGGGGTTTGGAACCAGAATTTGGCGGTTCCAAATCGCCGAACCGCCTAGGACTTCTTCGCAGAATGGGCCGTCGTGGCGTCTCCAAAGCGGTCCCAAGCAATAGACACCGGTTCCAAGCAATTGGAGAGCGAGCGTTTCGCTTGAGATCCGCGCTCAAAAATGGCATGGAACCGTGTTCCAAACAGCGCGATGGCGATTCCAAGCCGCCGAACCGCTCGGGTTTTCATCGCAAGGTGAATCGTTTCGGCGAAAGAAGCCCGCGCGCAGGAATGTTGCTTTCCGGTGCTGCGGATCCTCGTTCCGTGAGTTGACCACGGCGACATAGAACCGCATTGGGGTATTGTCTCCCAGGGCGGGGGCTGTGGTGATTCCGCACGGGGAACTAGAAGAAGCCGGAGCAGTCTTCTCCTGCGCGACGGTAAACACGATGGATGTGTTCCTAAAGTGACTTTATACTGGCAAGAGAAGCTAGCAACAGGGAAAGCCTCAGACGAACTCGCCCGCTCAGCCAGCCCGACTGACGTAGTGCCAGGAGTCTACGGGGCGTGCGGCAGGTCGTTAGGCGTCGCCGCTGACGCCGGTGCCAAAGATGAATACGTGTCGGAGCGGGTAGGCTGCACGTGCGCGTAGCAGCGTGCTTCCTGAAAGCGAGACCCCCCAAATCAGAATTGAATAACGAAGCGCCTGTAGTTTGCAACAGCCACAGGGATGGATGACGGCTCCTGTTCAAAATGGGGGTTTCGCTTCAGCGTTGCGCGCACTCTTGTCTGTCAAACGCTTGCAAGAACCACAAGGATGGTGGGCTTCTTCTTTACAACATGTGGTCTTCACTTGAGACTTGCTTGAACTCCGCGGCCAGAAGCTTGAAAACATGTAACAAGTGTACGGATGTTTGGCGGATCATTTTCGAATTGGGTGCCTTGCCGAGGCTTCCGCAAATTTGGAAACCAGATATACACACTTCCGTTTGACGTGCACATCTGTGGGGGCGAATTATTCTCGTCGAAGCGTGGCTCTCGCGGGGCACACCTTTTAAATTTCATGATCCTAGCTCATCGCATTCCTGTTAATCCGCTTAAGGGATGTGGGCAGTTCCGTTTCCAAACATCACAGGCACAATGGGGCCGCGTCTTGAGTCGACAATGAGCGCGTGTGGGGACTCATTGGGAGGGGACATTGGACGGGACGGCGTCTTGCGAAATCATTGCTGCAATCTGGATTTCCTCCCCCTCTCCTCGCCATCATAATCATTCTCCATGTTTCCCTCAACCCCTTCCTCCCTCCACCTCCTTTGAGGAAGGAGGAGGGGGAGAAAGAGGACACGGAGGCAGGATAATGCCGACGGATGGAGGGAGGCAGTATAGGGAAGGGGGGACAGGAAAGAAGAGAGGATAAAAATGGATGGGAAGGACAACGATGCGGATGAGCAGGAGGGGGAGGAGAACGATGAGAAATCATGCTTTGGCGCAGGGGGGTAGGAAAAGGGAGGCGTAGGGAGGGAAGGGAGGGAGAGAAGGTGTACTGCCGACCTTGGAGGCAGGAGGGAAGGGAGGGAGAGAAGGTGCACTGTCGACCTTGGAGGGAGCAGGCCTTCCCGGAGGGGGGCATGCTGCCCCCCCCCCCCCCCCCCGAAGGTCCTCTTCCTGCAGGCGGGCGGGCTCTTCGAGGCGGAGGCCCCCGGCCTGGCGCGGCGCCTGGCGTCGCTCGCCCGGGCGGCGTGCCGGGCGCACGGGTGGGTCGAGGACGCGACTAGACGTAAGAGTGACCTTTCGCCGGAGTGACCTTTGGTGCGGGCACAGGTGGGTCCCCAGATTGCTGAAAACCAAGCAGGAGCAGCGGCTTGCGCGCCCGGGTTTGGTCCCCCGCGGCCCTCCAAAAAGCCGCGCACCAAAGGTCACTCTTACCCAGGGTCACTCTTGCGTGTTGAGGGCGCGGGCTGCAGTGGCTGGCGCGGGGGAGGTTTTGAGCAGGGACCGACCGTCCCGGCATTCCCATAGTCCTACCACGAAATGTTCTTCGAACCCCAAAATTTTTTAATAACAAAAACAGTGTTCTTAGAACAGAACCCGATATGCGTTGAAACACGACAGACTCCGCCAGAAATGTTCTAAGACAATTTCGTGGCAGCCACAAAAGGTTCTTAGAACATGGTTTGGTAGGGCTATAGGCGAGCCGGGACGTTTCGCCACTGCTTCAGGAGGGGCGATTTCGGAGTTAGGACTAGGGTTGGGATCAGGCGATCGCAAGCATGGCTCAAGGGGGCGTGGATTGGCGACGGGTCCCGCTTCCAGGGGAAGTCGCGGAGTTCTGCCGCCGAGCCAGGCAACAACGGCCGCATTTTGGGGGAGGGCACCTCCCCCGATCCATGGATTTGGCGACCACGCGCCAAATCTACTGGCCATCGCTCGGGCGTGTGCAGTTTTCCTTCGGCGAGGACCATCGAGGAGCATCCTTGATCATTTGGAGAAAAAACCACGCACGAAACCGAACAAAACACAGGACATGGACGTCCGAGCGATGACCAAATCCATGGTTTGCTAATCCAGGCTTGCGCGCCCCCAATCGGAGCTTCGGCTGGGCGTGTCGCGCCGCGGCACGCCGTCCAGTCTCTGGCGCGGGGGGGGGGACGGCTGCGCGCAGGAGGGGCCTTTCGCCGGGGTGGCCTCTGCTGCGGGCACACCGAGGTCCCCAGATGATGGAAACGGGCCCGTTTTTTTACCTGTTCCGTTTTGCCGTTTTTTTGCCGGTTCCGACGCCGTTTTTGTTACCGGTTCCGTCGCCGTTTTTTGACCGGTTCCGGCTCCGGTTCCAATCTTGGAGTTGTTTTTTTGCCGTTTCTGGTCGCCGTTTTTGTTGGCCGTTTCTATGTTCAAGGGACATGTTTTTGGAAACGGTGAAAAAACGGCCCTGCCGTTTCCGGGGCCCACAAAGGATGGAACGCCATGCGGCAGCAGCGTCCTGCGCGCTCGGGTTTGGCCTCCCCGCGGCCCCGGAAGTCGCGCGCAAATGGGCGCTCGTGGCTGGGGCCACTCGTGCGCGTAGCCGAGAGGGCCGATTGGGGCGTTACGGCGGGAGGGGAGGGTGGGCGGGAGGCGGGAGGCGGGAGGAGGGTTCGGGATGGGAGAGGGAGGATGCGAGGGAGAGGCACGGGTGCTTGGTATCGCTCGGACTGTGTGTGTGTATGTGTATGTGTATGTGTATGTGTGTGTGTGTGTGTGTGTGTTTCTCTCGGCGGGGGTTATTGAGGAGCATCCTGGATCATCCTGCGAAAAAACCACGCACGAAACCGCAAAAAAAAAACAGGGAATGGACGTCCGAGCGACGGGGAGTTTGGGGGGGTGGATGGGAGGTGTCGGATGTGGATGGCGAGGGGGGAGGGTGGTAGGGCGAGGGAAAACGGTGGCAGGAGGACGGGGCAGGAAAGGCGCCCGGGGTAGGACAGGGGGATGGGGGCGGGAGGGTTGCGGGAGGCGGATCCCCATGGGGGTGGTGCATGGAGTGAAGAGCGAGGGGTCCGAAGAGGAAGAATGAGGAGGAGGAAAAGGAGGATCGGGCGGGTGGTAAGGGGGGTTGACTTAAATGGGGTTGGAGAAACAGAACCTCAAAGGCAGTAGCCCGCGCGCTCGGATTTGCACCCTTCGCGGTCCCCTAAAGCCGCGCATCAAAATTCACTCTTGCCCAGGGTGCGCGCAGTCGAGACTTTCGCAAGCAGCAACATCCCAGGAAATGGTCTCTTGCTCCTGCTCCTCCTCGCGCCTCGCCCTCTTTGTGCTGCTCTTTGCGCTCAGGCGCCGCCCTTCTTCCCCCCTCTCCTCCTCCTCCTCTTCCTCCTCCTCCTCCTCCTCCTCCTCCTCCTCCTCCTCCTCCACCTCCACCTCCACCTCCACCTCCACCTCCACCTCCTCTTCCTCCTCCTCCTTCTTCTCTTCCTCCCCATCCTCCCCATCCTCCTCCTCCTCCTCCCCCTCCTCCTCCGCCTCCTCCTCCTCCTCCTCCTCGTCCTCCCCCCCTCCTCCTCCTCCTCCCCCTCCTTCTCCTCCTCCCTGCTCCAAGTGTTATCCTCCTGCTCGTTCCCCTCCCCTTCCTCCCCCTCTCCTCCTCGCCCTCCTCTTCCCCCTCTGCGTATTGTTTGTTTACACGCAGGATTCCCGGGAGTTGGTTCTCGCCTGGGTGTTTCAAAATGGTGTTCTTGTTGAAGCGTTGGCCTCGTTTCCGCGCTTCCGCGCGTTCCGAATCGTGCTCCCGCTGCAGGGCAGGCCTCATGTCCGCGCTTCCGCTCGTTCTGAATTGTGCTCCCGCTGCAGCGTTGGCCTCATTTCCGCGTTTCCGCTCGTTCCGAATCGTGCTCCCGCTGCAGCGGTGGCGTCATTATTTCCAATGCCATGCCACGGCATGGCATGCAATGCTATGTGGTGTTCCGCTGTGCGATGCCATGTTTTCAGCTGCAATGCTAGAATATGTTGTCTACCGAGTGTCACGCCATGCTATGCTATGCCATGCTACGCTTTCATCTTCAACGCAATGCTATGCCGTGCTCTGTTATGTGCCGCTGTGCGATGCCATTCTTTGCGTTGCAATGCTTTGTGATGCAATTCTTCACTATGCAACGCCACGCCATGCTAGGACATGCTACGCTCTGCCGTGCTCTTCTACGCTCTGCTATGCCGTGCTCTACGATGCATCGCGCACCCTCTCGGGATCATTGCCCTTATCGACATCCGATTGTGCGAATAGAGAGGAGATCTTCGCCATGGTAAGGGGTTGGAGGGAGGGGTAGGACGTCAGCGATGACGCGAGCGCACCTAGCTGGTCTTCCCCCCCCCCCCCCCCCACCCCTCCTCCTCCTCCTCCTCCTCCTCCTCCTCCTCCTCCTTCTCCTCCTCCTCCCCCTCCTCCAACTCCTCCTCGTCCTCCTCTTTCTCTCCCTCCTCATTTTCCGCCGTCAACGAGGATGCAGACGACATGCGGCTGCGGGTGGTGGAGTACCATAGGCAGCGCGCGCCAGGACCAGGCCTCGGGCACACAAAATACCAGCGAGGGACGGAAGGCTGCATGGCGTCGCGGGGCCACCCGGGGCTAGAGGCCGCCAGATAAGGAGGAGCAGCAGCAGCTGCAGCAGGAGGGACACCGCTAGGAGGAGGAGGAGGAGGAGTAGGAGGAGGAGGAGGAGGGAAAAACGAGAGTAGGAAGAGGAGTGCAGGAGCGCAGGCTTCGCAACGCCGTCCGACGGGGACAAACAGCGCGCGGGGTCCCTCAACCCAGGGCGACTAGGAGGCGTCCAGGATGAACGCCAGCGAGTCCGTCAGGTCAAGCACCAGCAGGATCGTGGAGTCTCGGCAGCAGCCCCAACGCGGACACCCCACTGCGCTGCGCCCTGATGCCAGGCGTCGTGCCGGCGCCGATTTGTCCTCTCTTTGGGCCTTCTGGAAGGCCCTCGCTGCGTTCGCCTCGAAATTCTGGTCAGAACGCACCCCGGGAGAAGTCCGGGGAGTAGTGCCATCGGTACCTTGTTGTCTCTCCCCAGCGGCGCAGTCCTCCTGCCCCCCACCGACCGAGCCGTGGCAGCCCGGCCCCCGCCTGTCGGGCCGATAGGGGAGATGGGGATTCGTTGTCCTCTTCCTCATCCTCGTCCTCCTTTGTGGCCAGCTTCGCTCTGAGCTCCTCTGCATCGGGAGTGCCTCTGCTACGCTGCTTTCTTCTAGTTTGTGTGCGCCAAGGGTACGTTCTCGGCTGGACGCGTTCCCACTCCTGTGAAGGCAATGTGTAGAGCCATCGCAAAGCACTCCGCGAGAGTGCGAGAGCTCCTCGTTCGTCCTCAGCGTTGACTGGCAGGACGGCCTGCCAAGACAGGATAGCTTGGTCCGGCCGGCCAGCTGTTCTTCCTTCCCCCCCGGGGTGGCGTTCGCTCCTCGTCCTCCTCTCCTCCGCGACGACGATGTTGACGATGACGCTGACGCCGACGATGACGATGACGATGATGATGACGACGGCGATGACGACGACGATGATGACGATCGTCGTCGCCGTCGTCGTCGTCGGCAGCGTCTCCTGCTCCTCGGCGGGCGGATCTGGCCCGCGGGTGGCCGACGCGAGCCCGCCCTTTCTCGCGGCAGAACACCCACGCGCCGCGCGGTGCTCCCGTGTGCTCTTCGGGGGGGGGGCGGGCCGGCAGCCAGGGCTCGTTTTGGTTTCTCGGGGCGGGGTCGACCAGACGTAAGAGTGACCGTTCGCCGGAGTGACCTTTGGTGCGGGCTCATCGGGCTCCCCCCGATCGCCGAGCTCGATGCGATATAGGCGGCCCGCGCCCTTGGGTCTGGCTCCCTCGCGCCCCCAAAAGCTGCGCACCAAAGGTCACTCTTACCCAGGGTCACCCTTACGCCTAGCCGACGGGGGCCCGGGGGGTTAATCGCAGTATCCAGCGAGAGCCCGCTCTTCTGAGAAGGGCGTGCCCTCCATCCTGGAGCGTGCTGACCGTCGATGGACACCAGGGCAGAAGTTTGAGAAGGCGTCGAGAGTCCAGTGTCGAAGAGGGGCCGGGTTCCACGCGAGAGGCGGTTGTGCGGTTTTCGACGGGTTCGTGATCAGTGAGGCCCTCTCAGAAGCGAAAGTTGAGCTTCGAAAAGGAGCCGTCCTCTGTCCGCGTACGTGTTGCAAGCTTTACGGCACGTGTGCGAGGCACTACCGGAAAGCGACGTGTGCAAACAGCCCGCGGTCCATCTGCGTAGCTGTCGGAAGCTGTTTCGAAACACATGTGGGCGATCCTGAGGCGATGGCTACGTTGAAAACCGGCAGCGTTCCGTCCGGCAGGATCACTCGTAAGCCGTGGAGAAGTCCCTGGCGAGAGGTCCAGCCCGCCCTGCCGACATTCCCATTGGTGCGACGAGGAGGCGTTGCGAATGGTGAAGGGGGATGGAGGAGGAGATCGAGCAGGGGGGGGGGAGAGGAGGAGGAGCAGGAGGAGGAGGAAGAGGAAGAGGAGAAGGAGGAGAAGGGAGGAGAAGAGGGACAGAAAGAAAAGCACTCCTAGGGTTCACTGGTAGATCGTGACCCAGGCCCCCTGTGACGAGAACCTCGCCCTGCCGCGGCCAGGCTTGCCTGACTCCCACCACTACGACCTGGACAGCCTCGTGACTGTGGACGTGACCTTTCTCCTTCTTCCCATTTTCCCCTCTACATGTCTGTATGCACTCTCCTCCTCCTCCCCCCCTAATTACTCTTCTCCATCCATCCTCTCCCTCTTTTTTGTCTCTGCTCCGTCGTAC
This sequence comes from Prorocentrum cordatum, assembly GCA_963575745.1. NCBI lineage: Eukaryota > Dinophyceae > Prorocentrales > Prorocentraceae > Prorocentrum > Prorocentrum cordatum. Next base: position 152,515 of record CAUYUJ010008591.1, on the reverse strand, counting down.
CCGTCATCCTCATCGATCTTTCGTCTTGCCCCTCCGCATCCTCATTTCCCCCTCTTGGTGTTTCCTGCCGCCCGTTGTCCTCCCTGTTTCTTCCCATGGGAAGGAAGGGGACGACGAAGGGGAGCAAACAGGAGAGACGTGGGAGGAGCAGGAGGAGGGGGAGCGGATGTGTTTTCAGAAGGAACGGAGGGATGCGCGGGCGGGGGAGCAGGAGGAGGAGTACGAGCACGAGTGCGAAGCAGCGCGATGCCAGCAATAGGGAGCAGGAGAGGAGGAGGAGGAGGAGGAGGAGGAGGAGGAGGAGGAATAGGAGGAGGAGGAGGAGTGGAGTGGAGTGGAGTGGAGTGGACCCCATCGCGAGTGCGATCCTAGCGAAGCAACCGATTGCATTGCGCCCTTCTCTCACGTCACGCCTGCGCCAGCCTGACTCAGGTACGGGATGTTACCCCCTCTGCCTGGGAAATGTCCCCTGCCATGCATCGTAGAACTGCCCGCCGTACTTGACATGGTTGTGAGCTTCACCATTATTGTGAGCTGAAAGCCACTCAGGTCCCTCGCGGCACAACACTGACCTTGACATGGTTGTGAACTTCACCGTTATTGTGAGCTGAAAAGCCACTCAGGTCCCTCGCGGCACAACGCTGACTGTCATACCATACCGTAAAAACTGAACGCGTGCGCCACAACACTATGTGCGACGCGAAAATTGAACAACCAAGTTGAATGGTACAACGCACCTTTGAACACCGAGTGTACTTATAAGCCCACAACACCAAGCGCAGAGCTTTACTGTGAAGAACGGAAGCCGACCCGAGTATACGAGTAAAATCTCCTGGCACCGCTGGAAACCAGCGGCTGGGCGAACGGTTAGACAGGATCCACCCGAACCTTACTGCCGAGCCACAATCCACCCACCAAAGGCGTCAAGTAGCTTCACAACAGCCGCCCGCGTCAGGCCGCGCAGGGAATCTGAAATCCGGCGCTTCCGCTATGACCTCCACAATTGCCACACTGAGCGAAAGTGAAATGAACAAAAGAAATACACAGTGCGAACATGAGAGCGAAGTGACCAAACAATACAAATTGATTGCCACAAAATAGAATACAAATGAAAATATGTGAAGGCCCCAAAAAGGTAGTACGCCTGAGGTGGGCACGGAGAAGGGCCATTCGGCACCGTGCCCACCCCAGGGCGGACCGCGGCGTAGAAGCACAGGACCCGACACAACAGGTGCAGGAACCAGTTAAGCACGGAGAGGAGCCCGAACAACGTGAACCCGACCCGATCTGTCTTCGGAGAGTGTTCCACGGTCGACACCTTCAACAACAAAATTGCCGAGCCTAGCTTTCCTCGTCCTTAGCAAACCCCAAATAGAACCGAGGAGTGTGTCCACGGCGCCGTTGAGGAGTCCACAAGCACGCGACGATGACGCGACGAGGGCGGGGGCGAGGGCCGACCATGCGCTAAAAAGGGCTATGGGGGGCACGCGCGCCGCTTGTGCTTGGGAGGAGGAGGAGGAGGAGGAGGAGGAGGAGGAGGTTGAGGAGGAGGAGGAGGAGGAGGTTCAGGAGGAGAAAGGCATCGACGGAGGAGGAGGTACAGGAGGAGCAAGGCATCGACCTCGTGCGTCAGGATCTCCAGTGCCTGTGAGTGGCCTCGGCCACGCTGGTGCACGGCGTCCTGTGCAGGAGGATTATGAGGATGCAGCAGGGAGAGGAGGAGGAGGAGGAGGAGGAGGAGGAGGAGGAGGAGGCGGAGGAGCAGGAGGAGCAGGAGGAGGACAAGGATAATGGAGGCGCAGAGGATCAGCAGAAGAGGATGAGGAGGAGGAGCAGGAGAAGGAGAGGAGCAGGAGGAGGACGAGGAGAATGGAGGTGCAAAGGATCAGCACGAGAGGAGAGAGGAGGAGGAGGAGGAGGAGGAGGAGGAGGAGAGGAGGAGGAGGGAATGGGAGAGGGGGAGGAGGAGCAGGACATCAGCAGCAGGAGGATGCGCAGGGCAGAGCAGAAAAAGAGGAGATGTGCTCCGGAGCAGGAGGAGCAGGGAGGAGATGGAGTATGAAGAGGAGGAGGAGGATGGTGGATGGATTAAGGCGGAAAGAGGCGGCGGCGGCGGAGAGGAGGGAGGGAGAGGAGGGAGGAGGAGGAGGAGAAGGAGGAGGAGGAAAGGAGGAGAGTATGGAGGATAGAAAAGAGGAGTGGAGTACCGGAGGAGGAGGAGGAGGAGGAGGAGGAGGAGGAGGAGGAGGAGGAGGCGGGAGAGGAGGAGGAGGATGGTTGGTTGGATCCTTATTGGTAGGCAAACTTGATATGCTTTGGTCTGGCCCAATCCCCGCCATCGCGTGAAGGCCGTTGAGGGAGGAAGGGCCTCCGAGGGCCTCCACTACGGCCGCTCCCGCAGCGATATCAGAGTGACTACCCCAGCATGGACCCTCGTGACGGCTGTTGAAGACGCTGGCATTGGCTAGTTCCTGGAGGGTGCAACCAGGAACCCCAACCTCGAGAACGCCCGCGGACCCGCGGACCTGGACAGACAACGGGCTGCGCCACGGCCCGCTCCACGGAGGCACCCCGGGACCCCACGAGCAACGAGGGGCACCAGGGGCGGAAGGAGGAACGATGGAAGAGGAGGGGAAGGAAGGAAGGAAGAGGAGGATGAGGATGTGGAGGAGGAAGAGGTGGAGAGAGAGGATGAGGATCGGGAGGAGAAGGAGGAGGAGTTGGAGGAGGAGGAGCAGGAGGAGCAGGAGCAGGAGGAGGAAGAGGAGGATGATGGAGGCGCAGAGGATCAGCAAGAGAGCAGACAGGAGGAGGAGGAGGAGGTGGAGGAGGAGGACGAGGAGGAGGAGGAGTACGAGGAGGAGCAGGAATAGGAGGAGGAGGAGGAGAAGGAGGAGGAGGAGGAGGAGGAGGAGGGGGGGAGGAGGGGGGGGGAGGAGGCGGAGGAGGGAGGAGAAGGTGGAGGCGGAGGAAGACAGGTGTAAACACAAGACTCATCAACGATGTTGGAATACACCCTCCCCCCAATCTCCCTCTTCACAGGCTCCTGCAAGGGTTCATCTTCACTGAGGGAAGTGCCCCGTCGGGCGACAACGCCAAGAGTCAACCTGACTGTTGCGTCTTGGCGGTCCTGAGTCGTCTCAGAACATCATTCCTGGGACTTCAACACCGCGGATCATCGAGAATTGTGCGCCCTGGTAATCCTTGATCCTGCCTTGAGACCGTGTCTGGACGGTTAACCATGAGAAGCAGTGAAACCCTTGCAGTTGTTTATAACAAATGTGCGCGGCGCTAAGGCGAGAGTCACTTTTTGAAAAGGAGCCGCCCTCAATTCAGGAAACTCCAGCAAAGCGTGAAAACGAGTGTGCGCGGCGCTCAGGCGAGGGCCGCACGTCGAACAGGAGCTGCCCTCAATCCGTGACACTGTTGCAAAGTTTGAGAATGAGTGTGCGCGGCGCTCAGACGAGAGCAACATTTTGAAAAGGGACCGTCCTCAATCCGCGAAGCGTCTGCACATGTTTAAATCGAATGCGCGCGGCGCTGAAGCGAGAGCCACATGTTGTAAACGAGTCACTCGCAACCCGTGAAATATTTGCAATTCTGTTTTATAAGAATGCGCGCGGCGCTCGGGCGAGGGCAACATGTTGGAAATGATCCGCCCTGATACCCGCGAGGTTCTTGCAATGTTTGGAAGAACAGCGAATGTGCGCGGCGCTGTAGCGAGAACCGCATTTATTTTGAAAGCTACTCGCCCTCCATGTGTGAAGCTGTTGTCAGCTGTTCAGCTTCAGGCTCATGAGTGGTAGGGCAGTCTCAAGCGAAACGCCCTGCCCGCCCTTCCAGCTGGCCTCGGGGTGCGACAAGGAGGAGAGCTTCATGAGGGAGAAGAGCGGAGGAGGATTGAGGAATGATGATGATGATGAGGAGGAGGAGGGAAAGGAAGGAAGGAGGGACGGAAGGAGGAGGAGGAAGGAGCAGGAGGAGGACGGGAGGAAGGAAGAGGAGGAAGGACGGAAGGAAGGAAGGAAGGAAGGGGAAGGAAGGAAGGGAGGAGGAGGAGGAGGAGGAGGAGGAGGAGGAGGATCGAGTGCAGAGGAACATCCGGCGGGCGCGTGGCCGCCCCGCCTCAGAAGCGGAGCCCAGGACGTGATGCTCTCCGCCCCGGGCGCGGACTTCCGGGGCGGGGCCCTGTCGACCCTGGAGCCGGGCGGGCGGCCGCTCGTGCACGAGCTGCGGCAGGGGGACGCGGGCGCCCCGCTGCCCCGCCGCCTGCGGGACGGGAAAATGGCCACAGCCACTGCTTCTTGTTTGCGCCGCCTTCCAGCCGGCCGAAAAAGAAGCACTTGGTTGTGGTCATTTCCCTGGTGCCAGGCTCAACGAAACTGACCACAACCACTGCTTTGTTGCTGCGGGCTGGAAGGCGGCATCATAAGAAAAGGAGTGGCTGTGGTCGTTTTCACGCCCCGTACCGCCCCAGTCGGGCAGTGGCGAAGCGTCCTGGCTCGCCTATATAGCCCTACCAGATAATGTTCTGAGAACCTTTTCTGAGTGGTCTCCACGACATGTTCCTAGGACATTTCTGGTTGATTTCTGTTTTGTTGTCTCGCATCGGGTCTCTGTTCTAAGAACATGGTTTTTGTTCTCAGAACATGTTTGGGTTCTAAGAACATTTCGAGGCAGGACTATGGGAATGCCGGGACTGTCGGCCCCTGCTCAAAAGTCGGGCATGTCCCTCTACAAGCAGTCTGGGGACGATTTTTTAGCTCTTTTGACTATGTTTGATTTGTGTTGACTATTCGTGACTTTTCGTCCAATGTCCGCCTGTAGCAGGACAGGCCCGACATAACCCCAGGGATCCGACGCTCAAGACACACACTGGAGCGGTGAATTTGGGAGTATTATTTTCGGCCTCCGGGGGGCCCTCGCTGGGCTTCGGGACCGTCAAAGCACGACCTGGGACGGAAAAGCGACCCTGGGGAAGTGGTCCAGAATTCCAGAACCCACGCGTCAAAAAAGTTGGAGCAGCCGGATGTCTGTTGTCATCATCACCAGCAGCATCATCATCAGCGTCATCATATTCATCGGAAACAACATTCATCATTGTCGTCATTGATGTCGTCGTCATCGTCGTTGGTGTCGTCTTCATCATCGTCATTATCACCTCTTTCCCCTCTCTCCCCCCTCCTCCACCATCCTCCTCCTGCTCCTCCTTGTGGATCCCTTCCTTCTCCTCCATCAATTTTCCTTCGAGAAGTAAGTCCCCCTGTCACACCCCAAGTCGTGTTGGTAGGGCGGGCCGGGCGTTTCGCCCGAGAGTGGCAGGGCGTTTTCAAGCTGTGGCTCTCGCCTCAGAGTCGCGTTTTTTCGTCTTCAAAGTTCGCAAGAGTTTTACGGACGGAGGGCGTCTCCTTTTCAAAATGTGGTTTTCGCCTTGGCGCCGCCATTCGTGTTCTGAGCCCGCAACATGTCACATGCGTCTTATGGCTGACGTGCCAGAAGCGGTGTTCTGACAGGATGTGGGACAGTCAGGGCGCAAAAGTCTCGTTGATTCGCGGTGTTGAAGTCTTAGGGCTGGTGTTCTGGCAATATTCAGGATCGTCAGGACGCATCAGCAATCCTCATTCGCGGCGTTGAAGTTCCAGCATGGTGTTTTGGCACGGCTCAGGATTTTCAGACGTTTGTCTTCCATCGGGGCACTTCCCTCAGTGAAAACACATCCTTCCAGAGACCTGTGAAGAGCGAACTTGGAGGTAGGGTTGCTTGCAACATCGTTGGTGAGTCTTGGGTTTGCACTGGTCCTCCTCCTTCTCCTCCTTCTCTTCCATCTTCTAGACAGGCGATCGCCTCACTGTTTCGGCTCCGGGCGAGGCTAAGACAAGGATAAGTTCGTTCCATAGCATTCCGGACAGCTCTCAGAGCGTTCGGGGACTCTGGGTCGCTCTGAGACGGCCGCAGCGGCCGATACCTTTATTGGAACTGCCAGTTATAAAATAATTCCGGGTTATCCCTGTCCAACTGTGTTGTTGTGTAGGTTTCGTCTTACCCTGTGTCGACCAGCTGCCTCTGGCGAGTCCGAACCTGAAATTTTCGGGCGCCAGCCGGCGAGAAGGATGCGCTGGTCTTCGCGGCGCACAAGTTCCACTCCGTGGGCCCGGTGCTCGCCGGGTGCCGCCGCGTGCTCGTGGCCGAGTTCTGGCGGGGCGCCTTGCGGCGGTGCCCGCACCGCTGCCAGGCACCTCGCGGGGCAGGGCGGCGGCGAAGGCGGCGGCGGCGGAGACGACAGCAACGACGGCAACGGCAGCGGCGATGACCGACGGCGGCGAAGGCGGCGACGTCGGCGAAGGCGGTGGCGGCGACCAACGTCAACGACGGCAACGGTGGCGGCGACCGGCGGCGACCGGCGGCGACCGACGACCGAAGCTGGCGAGCGCGGTGGCATCGGCGAAGGCGGCGGCAACAGCGGCGGCGAAGACGACGGCAACGGTGGCGGCGAAGACCGGCGGCGGCGAAGGCGGCGGCGGCGAAGGCGGCGGCGGCGGCCAGGCCCTCGGGCGAGACTGCCCGCTCGACCCGCCAGCCGCTGGGGCCGACGGCGCCGCGCGCTCGGGCGGCGGCGGCGGGCCGGCACCTCCCGCCCGCGCGCGGCCCGCCGCAGCGGCGCTGCCCTTCCGGCTGCCGGCTTCGCGTTGGAGTGGCCCCTCGCCGGAGTGACCTCTGGTGCCTGCAGGGGGGGGCCCCCAGCGTGGGCCTGGAGCGGCCGACTCGCTGGAGCCTGGCCCCCTTCGCGCCCCAAACGAGGCCGCACACCAGAGGTCAGTCCTGCCGGGGGTCACCCTCTGCGCGTGGCCGAGGCTGGGCTCCGTGCGGCGTGGCGCGCCGCGCGCGGGGCGCTGCGCCCGCGCCGCGCTCTTCTGGCAGGCGGCGGGCTGCGCGGACGAGCCAGGGCTCCGCGGCTCGGGTCCGGCGCCGCGGGGCGGCTCCGCGGAGGGGGCGGAGGGCGCGGCGCCGTGGCGGAAAGGGCGGGCCGTGCGGGGGAGGCGGAGCAAGAGGCGGGGAGGGGGAGGGGAGGGGGGGAGGCGATGAGGGAGGAGGGAGAGCGGGGGAGGGGGGGAGGCGGGGAGGGAGGAGGGAGAGCGGGGGAGGGGGGAGGCCGGGGAGGGGCTTTTGACTGCACTTAGCTCGTTGCAAGTAGCTTGAGCGGGGCGGCCGCAGGTCGGCTAGGCGGCAGACAGAGCCCGCCTAGCGGGCACTACAAAGGATCTCCGCTCCTGGTCCGTCCGCAAGCAAAAGCGATTCTTCGCCATTGGACCTGCATGTTCGGCGGGGGAGGTATTGGCACCGAAGGGGAGGGAGGGGGAATATATGAGGAAGAGAAGGGATCGGTGCCGTGCGAGAGTCACTAAGCGCGCCAGCTAGGCGTTGCCCTATGCGGGCAGCGCTGAAAGACCGAAGAGCAGCACAGCTGGCCTCAGGAACGGCCACCTGGGAGCATGGCTTAGCCATGGATATGAGCGGGATGAGTAGGAAGAGAGCCAAAATGGCAGTGCCGCGCTGTGGGGCGGCAGTGTCGGAGCGGACCAGGAGGGAGAGGCTGGCATTGCCGCCTAGAGACCTAGGAAGCCCCATCGGAAACGCACGTGACCGGTAAGGGGGGCAGGTAAGAGAATGCCTGTGCTGTACTTGGCTTCTTAGTGTTAGCGGGATTCGCCGACACGTGGTAAGAGGAGGAGGGAGGAACTCTAGGGGGGTGAAGGAGTATCTTGCACAGCCAAGAAGCACTAAGGCGAGGTAGCTGTCCGCAGCAGGTGCGCACCTCTGACGGGCAGCATTAGCCGAGAGATACTCGGCAGGAGGGAGGGGGGGTTCCCCGGAGGATGCTCTGCCAAGGAGCTGCCGTGAGCGGAAAAGGCCATTTGCGCCGAAGACGGCCGCATGGAGACCAGCTATATGCCAAGACGGTGCAACGTATGACATAACATTGCATTGAAAAATGCGTTGCTAGCATTGTCTGGCCGGCCGTGCCGAGGAAGAGGGAGGAATCGAGTAAACTGTCATGGCATTGTCTGTAGGACCACTCTGCGGAAGATGACTGGTAGCGCCTGCGGCTTCGCCGAGACCTGCAAACTTGAGGCGGAGTGCCGCTGAGACAAGTGCGTGACAGGTGCATGCGCACTGCGCCGAGTCGGAAGCCACTGGGCTGCTGAAAGCTGTCTACGGTCGCTGTCCAAAAATCCTGACGCCGAATGTGGTGTGGTCCCTCGGCCTGGTGTGCGAATGACCCTGGACATGGAGCGTACTGCACGGCACGTAATACGTAATGCGCGAGGAAAGGACCAGGAGGAGGGAGTGCCAAGGGGCAAAAAAGAGGATCGAGGAGATGCACTGAGTGGGCTTTCAGTGTCAACCGTCAACGTATATCGGCTTGTGCGCGTAAAGCGGCTGAGCCACGCAGTGCAAGTCGTAAGAGTGCTGCGACCTAGCATCGAGCATTGGCTTGGCCTTGCCAGAGGCCTTCGCGCTCTGGGCGGCCTCGGCCGAGCGTCCTAGCACTGTTGCGAGCTGTGCTGTTCCCGGCGGCCCTCGCTGTCGGGCGGACGCAAATGCAAAGTGTGGCATGCCGCTCAATGGCAAAAGCGCTTATAGGACGATGACCGTACCCTAGATCCAAAACTGGACATGTGATGCCGATAAGGCAGGCGGCGAGAGGCGCTCGAGCGTGAGCAGAGAGCAAAGAGCAGAGAGCTGTGCATGGGATGCACATGCCTGTGCCGTGTTTGTGTGACGCTTGTCCATGCGAGTACCTGGCCATTGAAGGGTGAAACACGGGACGAACCAAGGCGGAGGAGGAGGATGGACAGGTGAACGAATATGGTAGACAAAAGCGCAAATACAGGTGCACAGGAGGAAAGAAGGGAGAGAGAGGCACGGCGTGAGCACGGCGTCATCGCATCGCGCCGACCCTGACGGGCAAGCGACCCAGCGGCAGCCGGCTTTTGGGCCAGAATACTAAAGCCGCCTCGAGCGGAGAGCCCTCAGGGCTGGGTGCACGAGGCCGTGAGACTCGAGGGGCGCCGATGCTAGCTCTTGTTCGCTGCGGCCGGCTGCCTCGGGCCGGTGGGCTAAGTGCTTACGCGGGCGCAGTGTGAGACGACTCACGTCTGTGCTGCCTCTGAGTCTTCAGCATCAGAGGACGGAGGCAGATCCCAATAGGGGCGCCCCAGAGGCAACGAAGGAGCGGTTGCGGTAGCCATCCGTGCGGCAGCCGCCGCGTCCAGTGCCGCTCGCGCAGGAGTGCTAGTGAAAAAAGGCCGGGGACTGCCAGGTCGTGGCGGTCTCAGAGCCGTGGGGCACGGCTGTGGCGCCCCGGACATTGAGACCGCCTGCGCCCTCGGAGAGGCTGCTGAAAACCTGTGCGTGGCTGAGGGCTGCGTGGAGGCCCTAGGCTGCTGCACGGTCGCCGGCGTATGCACTGGCACTGCTGGCGTATGTACCGGCACAGGTACTGGCACTGGTAATGGCTGAGGCACTGCTGGCGTATGTACTGGCACTGCTGGAGCTGGGACTGCTGGCGTATGTACTGGCACTGCTGGCATTGGGATTGCTGACATTTGTACTGGCACTGCTGGCATATGCACTGCTGGCGTATGTACTGGCACTGCTGGCGAATGCGGAATTGGCACTGCTGGTATTGGTACTGGCTCAGGTACTGGCACAGGTACTGGCACTGGTACTGGCTCAGGTACTGGCGCTGGTACTGGTGAGGCGGCGCGCGCTACGGGGGCAGGCTGCGGTGCCCGCTCGGCTGCGGCCGTGGACAGAAGAGCCGCATGAAGCGCGCCTCCCAGCCGGGAGCTGCACGAGCCGCGATGCGCCAGCGCGTCGAAGGCCCGCAGCAGGCCCTGCACCGCTCGCGCGTCGGCGCGGCGGTACTGCTCACGCCGGGCCGCGGCACTGCGGGGGGGCCTGCGACGGGGCCGGGCCGCCCGCTCGCGGGAATCCATGGCGCGCCCGCTGAGAGGGGCAGGGGGGGGAAAGGAGGAAGCGGCGCGGGGGGGCGCCCGTGGCGCTGGCTGGCAGAGCAGATGCTCGGGCCAGCTTGCGCTGCCAGGGAGGGGAGGGAGGAGGGAGAACAGGGAGAGGGGGGGTCAGGCCTCCCCAGACCTTCACGACTGGCTCACCCTTCGCGTCGACTCTGGTACGGAGACGGTGACAGGATTTGGTGTAGTTTGTGTGGGGCGCTCGGTGCCAAGAAGGTCAGGATCCTGGAGGTGCCATCAGGGCCTTCGAAACACACGCGCAAGTAGACCCCTGAGCTTACTGAAGAGCGGGGTTGACCCAGGCTTTACCGTCTCGTTCGGGAAGTCCTTTCCATTGCATGGGAGCTGACATCCTGTGCTGGCCATGTACATATGATCATCATGTTTGTGCCACGTTTTGCAAAGCGGGACATGGTGTGTCAATGACCTCGAGGACATAGAAGAGGAGGATGAGGAGGAGGAGGAGGAGGAGGAGGAGGAGGAGGAGAAGGAAGGAAGGATGAGGATAAGGAGGATAAGGAGGCGGACCAGCGTAAGCCCAAATCGCATCAACGATGTTGCAATAAATCCTCCCTCCAAGTTTCCCCTTCAGGTCCCTACGAGGGTTCATTGTCACTGAGGGAAGTGCCCCGTTGGAAGACAACCGTTTGAAACTCCTGAACTGTTCCGAATCACCATTCCTCGGATTTCAACACCACGAATGAACGTTACTGGTTCGCCCTGACGATTATGGATCGTGCCAGAACGCCGTTCCTTGGACGGCAACAGCACGAATCAATTTGACTGTTGCGCCATGGCGGTCCCACATCGTGCGAAAACGTTATTTCTGGGACGCAGTCCAGAAGAATCCTGGGCATTTCTGCAAACGTTTAAGACGAATGTGGGCGGGGTGAAAAAGAGGAGTCGCAGTTGGAAACGGAACCGCCCTCCATCCGTGCAGCTCTTGCGAACTTTCAATACGAATGCGCGCGGCGCTCAGGCGAGAGCAACACTCTGAAAAGCAGCTGACCTTCGTCCGTGAAACCCCTTGCAGCGTTTGAACACGAGTGCGCGCGGCGTTCAGGCGAGAGCCACACTGTGAACACGGCCCGCCCTCCGTCCGTGAAGGTAGGTCGTGCGATGTTGAAGACGCATGTGCGCGGCGCTGGGGCGAGAGCCACATTATGGTAGCGACCCGTTTTCCAGTCGCGAAGTTGTGGCAGCTTCTACCGCTGATATTCGTAAATGGTGAGGAATTCTCAGGCGAAGCCCCAGGCCCGCCTTGCCGACACGTGCCCGGGTACGACTGGGACGCGCTGATTAGAAGGAAAGGGATGGAGGAGGAGGAGGAGGAGGAGGAAGAGGAGGAGGAAGAGGAGGAGCGGACGAGAGGGGGGGGGGGGCAGAGGACGGGGAGAGAGGGAGAAAGAGGAAGAGGAGGAGGAGGAGGAGGAGGAGGAGGATAATGCAGCAGATGGGGAGGGGGAGGGGTGAGGGGAAGGGGGAGGAGGAGGGCGATGATGGGGAGGATCCCTCTGCGCACTAGATTCCCATGTGTCCTAATATACCCTCGTCTCGACGCGTCTCATTCCCCTTGGCCCTTCAATCGGCGACTGTGGCGTCCAGCAGCACATGCGTATATCACCCTTCCCTCCAGAAATCACCGCCTTCTCTCGACGTTCGAGGATGGGCTGGGTGAGAAAGAGGGAGAGGTTGGCAAGAATAGGGATGCGAAGTAGGGGGAGCAGGAAACGAGGACGACGGAGGCGTCCGTCACTGCACAGATTGGCGGTATTGTGGTATTGTGCGAATACGTTCGCTGAACTCTCTGCGTGCTCCGTTCGTCGTTCTGCCGATTCGGTTCGTTCTACAATGTCAGTGCTCCGCCCGCCTGTTCGATATCACTGTGTATATACGCGTGTTAGCCAGCTTGGACCACGACCAGTGTGTGTGTGCCTAGCGATCTGTGTTGTGCAAGCTGTGTGGGGCCACCTACGTGATGCATGACACAATACAGTCAATGTTGTGGATGCATGTGGTGCGATCTATCTTGGGTGCAGCATGGTGTGCAAGCGACGTGGGCCAATACATATTGTGCAGTTTATGTGGTGTAGCCTATGTTGTGCAAAATAGGTGGGGCGATCTACGAGGTGAAATACATGTTATGTAACCTGTGTGGAGCAATTGAGGTGGTGCAAAATATGGTGCAACCTCAATGCTGTGGAAAAATGTGCAATCTATGTGATGAAATTCAGCGGAAGAACCTAGAGTTGTGAACTCCACTGCTCGCGCAATCATCCCTCCCATCTGTCCTCTCGCATGTCCTCCCGTTTTCTGCCGCCAGGGCGTAACCATCCTCACCCCACCACACCCTTCACCCGCTCCTCCTTCCCCCCCTCCCGTTTCGCCACCGGCGCCTGCGCCCTGCAGGACCCAGGCCACGGCCCATAGTACACCACGGCACCACTGCCCACCGCCCGTCGCTCTCACAACCGCTTTTCCCCGCAATGTGGGCGAGCCCTCACCTCCCCGTCACCCTTGCCCCCCTCCTCCTCCTTCTTCTCCTCCTCCTCCTCCTCCTCCTCCTCCTCCTCCTCCTCCTCCTCCTCCTCCTCCTCCTCCTCCTCCTCCCCCTCCTCCACCTCCTCCTCCCCCTCCTCCATCCCTCACCCTTGCTCTCCTCCTCCACCCCTCCTCCACCCTTGCCCCCCTCATCCTCCTCCTCCTCCTCCTCCTCCTCCTCCTCTTCCTTCTCCTTCTCCTTCTCCTCTTCCTCCTCTTCCTCCTCCCCCTCCCCTTTCCCCTCTTCTACCCTTCTTCCCTCCTTCACCCTTGCTCTCCTCCTCCTCCTCCCCCTCCTCCTCCTCTTCTCCTCCTCCTCCTCCTCCTCCTCCTCCTCCTCCTCCTCCTCCTCCTCCCCCTCCCCCTCCCCCTCCCCTCCCTCCTCCTCCTCCTCCTCTCCTCCTCCTCTCCTCCTCCTCTCCTCCTCCTCCTCTCCTCCTCCTCCTCCTCCTCCTCCTCCTCCTCCTCCTCCTCCTCCTCATCTCCTCCTCCTCCTCCTCCTCCTCTCCTCCTCCTTCCTCCTCCCCCCCTCCTCTCTTTTCCGCAGCGCTGTGCCTTTCTCCACCTCCTCTTCCCCCCTGTTTCTCTCTTGTCATCCTCCTGCTCCCCGCGTCATCGCTTGGCGGTTCTTCCCTCCCTATGCCCCTCTCCGCTTCATCCCCCGCGCGGGCCCGCATCGAACCACCTCGAACCTCGAGCCTCGACCTTGGCACGTCCATTTTCTCCTCGAGGCTCGATCCTCGAACCCCACTTTCCGAACCTCTCTTCTTGAAGCTAGATGCTCGATCCTCGAAGTTTGATCCTCGCAACTCGATCCTCGAAACTCGATCCTCGAAACTCGGTCCTCGAAGCTCGGTCCTCGAACTTCGATCCTCGAAGCTCGATCCTTGAACCTCGATCCTCGAGGCTCGATTCCCGGAGCTCGATCCCCGGAGCTCGATCCTCGAAACTCGATCCTCGAAGCTCGATCCTGGGAGCTCGATCCTCGAACCTCGATCCTCGAAACCCGATCCTCCGACCTCCCCCCTGCGCCGCAGGAGCACCCCTACCTCCGGACCTTCCTCGGCGGCAGGACGCCCCCTCGGGCCGAGCCGTTCGACTGGAGCTTCGACGGCTTCCGGCCGACGACGGACGCCGTCAGGCGCCGATCCCGTCGGCAGGTGCCGGATGAGGAAGAGGGGGAGGAGGGGGAGGAGGGGGCGGAGGAGGAGGAGGAGGAGGAGGAGGAGGAGGAGGAGGAGGAGGAGGAGGAGGAGGGGGATGGTGGTGATGATGATGATGATGATGATGATGATGATGATGATGATGATGATGATGATGATGATGATGATGATGATGTTGTTGCTGCTGATGATGATGGTGATGACGATGAGAATAATGATGATGCTGCTGATGATGATGACGATGATGATGATGGTGTTGCTGATGATGATGATGATGATGATGATGGTGATGATGATGGTCTTGGTGGTGATGATGATGGTGGTGATGATGATGATGATGGTGGTGATGATGATGATGATGATGATGATGATGATGATGATGATGAGAGGAGGAGGAAGGGAGGAGGAGGAGGAGGAGGAGGCGGAGGAGGAGGAGGAGGAAGAGGAGGAGCGGCACTGGGGGAGGAGGAGGAGGAGGAGGAGAAGGAGGAGGAGGAGGAGGAGGAGGAGGAGGAGGAGGAGAAGGAGGAGGAGGAGGAGGGGAGAGGAAGGGTGATGGTTTATGGTAATGGTGATGGTAAGGGTGATAACGGTGACCGTAGGGTTGATGGTAAGGGTGATGGTGAGGATAGGCAATGACGTTCATGATGGTAAGGGTTATGGTGATGGCTTTGGTGAGGAGGAGGATCATGAAGGTGGTGGTGGTGATGAGGCTGGTGATGATGATGATTATGCAGATGACGATCATGATTCTGATCTTGATAATGGTGATGCTGGTTATAAGAGGGACGGCGATGATGCTGATGATGCTGATGGCGATGATGGTGATACGGTTGCTGCTGCTTCTGTGATGATGATAACGATTATAACGATGATACTGATGAGGAGGAGGAGGACGGACGAGAGAGGATGAAGAGGATTAGGAGTCCAGGACGTGGAGTAAGATGAGAAGCGGAGTATGCGGAGGAGTAAAAGCAGGGGCATGGGAGGGAGGTGGAGATGGAGGAGGAGTGAGTTCACAAGTAAGCGGGCGATTGCAGAGGAGGAAGGGGAGGAGGATGGGCCAGGGCAAGGAAGAGCAGGACAAAGAGGAGACAGAGTAAAGGGAAGCGGAGGAAGGGAGATGGAGGGCGAAACGAATGGAGGCTGAATGTCCGCTTTGCGCTCGCGCGGCTCTCCCCTGAGGCAGAGGCTCTACATCGAGTGCGCTCGCTTCCACCCAGAGATCCGGGACCGCGACAGGACGGGAGTATCTCCGCTGCTGTTGCTGCGGCTGCTCCTCCTCATGCCTCTCCCTCTCTTGCCTCCTCCTTCTCTCCTCCTCCTCCTCCTCCTCATCCTCCTCTTCCTCATCCTTCCCTCCCCCCTCCTCCTCCTCCTCCTCCTCCTTGTATCCTCCTCCTCTCCTCCCTCCTCCCTCCCTCCTCCTCCTCCTCCTCCTCCTCCTCCTCCTCCTCCTCCCCTCCTCATACTCATCTCTTCTTCCTCCTCCTCCTCCTCCTCCTCCTCCTCCTCCTCCTCCTGTCTCCTTCTCCTCTCTCCTCTTCCTGTTGCTCCTCACCAAGCTCGTTCTCCTTCGACTCCTCGCCCTCCTCCATCCTTCTACTCCCTCCCGTTTCCTCCTTCCTTTCTATCCCCTTCTTTCCCATCATCCTCGTTTTCCTGGTCGTCCGCCTCCTCCTTCTCCTCCTCCTCCTCTCCTCCTCGTCCTCTCTCCTCCTCTCCTCCTCCCTCCTCCTCCTCCTCCTCCTCCTCCTCCTCCTCCTCGTTATCCTCCTAGTCCCTCCTCCTCCTCCTCCTCCTCCTCCTCCTCCTCCTCCTCCTCCTCCTCCTCCTCCTCCTCCTCATCCTCCTCCTCGTCCTCCCCCTCCTTCTCCTCATCCTTCTCCTCTTCGCCTGGCTGGGAAGCTCCATTATTTCCACTTGACTTTGAGGCACTTGCCCACGCAGGCTTTCCCGCCGGTCACTGATCCGCGTGGTGCGGCTTGCGGCCCTGCGCCAGTTCTTGGGTCGATCGATGGACAGTGAGCAGTCCATGGTCGATGGCTGAGCGTGCAAAGTCCGAGCACCTACACTCCAAAATATTGATTGTTGTTATGCGTCCGTGTCCTCTTTTCCTCCGCAGCATCCCCCTCATCTTCCACGCTTTCATTTCCCACCTGACCCAATGTGGGCGGCCTCCGATCCGCCTCCTCAACCCTCCTCCCCCTCCTCTCCTCGGGCCCCTCCGACCTGCCCCCTGCGTCAGGATGCATGGCATCCTGAGCCTATACTTTGCCGATCTCCTCCTACTCTGCTCTGTCCCCATGACCCCGCCCCCATCCCCTGCGCCCATCCCCTCCTCCGCCTATCCCCTGCGCCTGCCCCCCCCCCCCAAGGGATGCACGGCAGCCTGAGCCTATCCCCTGCGGCGGTCCTCCTACTCTGCCTTGTCCCCTGTGCGCCCCAATCGTTGCGCCTGTCCCCTCCTCCGCCGATCTCCTCCGCCAGACTCCCGCGCCCCTCCTGCAGCCTGCGCCTACGGTAGGCGCAGGCTGCAGGATGGGCGCGGAGGGCGGGCAGAGGAGGACCTGCGCAGGGAGGAGGCGGAGGGGGGTAGTGCCCCCCTCCGCCTCCTCCGCTGCGCCAGGAGGCGCCCCGCCCTCCCCGCGCAGGTCCTCCGCCCGCCCTCCGCCCGACGAGCCCGCCGCGCCAGGATGCACGGCATCCTCAGCGCGCCCACCCCGGCGCGCACCGCGGCCGCCCGCTGTCGCCCAGCCGCCTCGCCCGAGCCCTCCCTCTCTCCCTCCCTCCCTGGGGGGGCGTCCTGCTGGGCGCTCGAGCACCGCGGCGTCGGCCTCGCCTCGCTCCTCCTCGTTCGCTCCATGCTCGCTCCCCCTCCTCCTTCACCACCCCCCCCTCCTCGCTCGCTCGCTCGCTCGCCCCTCCCCCTCGCCCTTCCCCTCCCCCTCTCTTGCTCGGTTGCCCCCCTCCCTCGCGCGTGCTTCCTCTCTTGCTCCCGCTGCCCCTCTCCCTCTCTTGCTCCCCCCCCGCTCGCTCGCTCGCTTCCTCTCCTCTTCCTCCTTCTCTTCCTCCTGGTCCCGCTGCCCCCCCCTCCCCCTTCCTCGAACTCCCCCCCACTTGCTCCCCTCCTCCCTCGTTCGTCCTCCCCTGCCTTTCCCTCCCCTCTCCCCAATCTTCAGAGAGGGGGTGAGGGGGAAGAGGAGGAGGAGGAGGAGGAGGAGGAGGAGGAGGAGGAGCAGGAGCAGGAGAAGGAGGAGGAGAAGGAGGGGGAAGAGAGGAATGGTGATAGCCAGGGCCGCTCAGAAGCAGGGATGAAGACAACATATCATGACCGCATCGCAACTGACCACGAGGAGTGGCTGAGGCTCCTGCGACGTCTTTGGTCGTCTGGCTCTTCATTATCAGGGGGTGCGGGGAGGAGTTGCTCTCCAGACCTTCTGGTGCCGCGCCTATGGCTGTCCCCTGCCCTGGTGTGCCCAGGCCCTCCCACGTGCCCACTCACGCTGCTCCCGTCTCTTCTCCCCCGTCCCCGTCTCCCCATCCCTTGAAATTCCAGCTCCTCTCATGCTCTTTCCCGCCAACCCTCACGAAGAGGAGGGAGAGGTAGGAGGGGAGGAGGGCGACGAGGATGAGAGGAGGGGCTCGAGAAGCATGAGGATGAGGACGCGGAGGAGGCGGAGGGAGAGCAGGAGGGGGGGAGCAGGCGGTGGAGGAGAGGGGTCGGAGGGGGAGGAATGAGACGATGTTGCTGATGATGATGGTGAGTGTGTGGTGATGATGGGTGGTGGCGATCGTGATGATGGTGAGGGTGGGATGAAGATGACAATTAGTGTGAGGGTAATGGTGTTGGTGATGGGAATGGTGATAGGAATGACGAGGTAGGCGCAGGGCGTCTTGCCGAAATGCCCGTCGGATGCGAATCGGCCTCCCGCATCCAGCCATCACTGACGTCATTCGTACCCAGGGTCTCCAATCGCCATCGGTATCGGAGACGCCCAACAGGTGTGGCCTCGATCGGGCCATCAGACGCTCGAGCAAAACCTTGTCAAGCCCAAAACGCGCCGCGAGCTCCTGTTCGCTCCAGCGCTCGACTTGGATTGGATACAACCTCCTCCTCCTCCTCCTCCTCCTCCTCGTCCTCCTCCTCCCTCCTCCTGCTCCTCCTCCTGCTCCTCCTCCTCCTCCTCCTGCTCCTCCTCCTCTCTCTCCTCCTCCTCCTCCTCCTACCTCCTCTCCTCATGCTCCTCCTCCTCCCTCCCTCCTCCTCCTCCTCCCTCATCCTCCTCCCTCCTCCTCCTCCTCCTCCTCTCCCTCCTCCTCCTCCTCCCTCCTCCTCCTCCTCCTCCTCATCCTCTCCTCCTCCTCCTCTTCCTCCTCCTCCTCCTCCTCCTCCTCCTCCTCCCTGCCCCCTCCCTGGCACGAGGGCGGGGTCGGGGCTTGGACGCCCCCCCTGCACCATGTGGAGATGCTCGGGCGGGGCCAGGACTGGCTCGGGCGTGTCCCCCTGCAGGGGGACTTGACGAACACATGCAAAACGTACGCAAAACAGATGCCAACATGGCCAAAACATGCAAAAAACAAAAAAAGTACCCAGACTATTTTGTGGCTAGTGTTCAATATTCCGACTTCAGGCTAGAGCGAGGACAGATCCGTTTCAGAGCGTTCCGGAACGCTCTCAGAGCGTTCCGGAACGTTCTGAGAAGGCCGCGGCGCCCGAGACATCCTCCAGAGCCGCCGGATAAAAGAGATTCTTGGACTCGTCCTGGCCTCGTCTGAGGTGGGGGGGGGTATTTCGGTTTTGCCCCCCCCCCCCCCCCGCCTGTCAGGGGGGAGGGGGTAGGAGGGAGGGTCCCCCTGCTTCGGAGGGGGGGGGCCCAGAGCGAGGGAGGGAGGGAATTCTCCGGGCGTCTTCGAGAGGAGCGCCAGTGAAACGCGCTCTCTTCCGCCTGTCTTCCCTTCCCATCTCACCCGCATCCTCTCCTCTCCCCTCCCCCCCCCCACACACTACCCACATGAGGAGGAGGAGGAGGAGGAGGACGAGGAGGAGGAGGAGGAGGAGGAGGAGGAGGAGAAGGAAGAGGAGGAGCAGGAGCAGGAGCAGGAGCAGGAGCAGGAGCAGGAGCAGGAGGAGGAGAGAGAGAGAGAGAGAGAGACGAGGCGGATGCGGAAAAAGGGGTAAGGAAGAGGCTTAGGACGCGCAGGAGGGTGGCGTCCTCCCTTCTGTAAGTCACTCTTGTGAGTGCGGAAATCCTGGGAATTCTCCTCCTTTCTTGCCTCGTCCTTCTGCCTCCCCCTCGTCCACCTCGTCGCCGTGGTCGCCTTCGTGGACGCCGGCACGGTCGTCGTCGTGGCCGCTGGCCGCCCCGGCCCGCAGGCGCGCTCGGACGCGAGGTCGCCGTCTGCCTCTGCTCCGACGCGGCGGGTCCGTGCCGTTCCTGCACCGCCGAGCCACCCCAAGCCCTACCAGGCGAGGGGAGGGTTCTCCGCCTCCTCCTCCTCCTCCTCCTCCTCCTCCTCCTTTCTCCTCCTCCTCCTCCTCCTCCTCCTCCTTCTCCTCCTTCTCCTCCTCCTCCTCCTCCTCCTCCTCCTCCGCCCTCCTCCTCCCTCCGTTCTCCTCCTTCTCCTCCTTTCTCCTCCTGGGGGGAGGGGACGAGGCGGGGGGAGGGGAAGGGGGGAGGAGGGGATGGACGAGGAAAAAGGGGAGAAAAAACAGGGAGAGGGTGGCAGGAGGAGGACGAGGACGAGGACAAGGATCCAGGAGGAGAGGCCCTGGATTTCGGCCTCCGGGGCCCCTCTTCCGGCCTGGGGGCCATCAAAAAGGCCCTTTTTGATGGTCCCCAAAGACGGGGTCAATGCAAACGGGGGTCAGCCAGAGCGCCAGATCTTGCAGGATCCTGCGAAGACCCCCTCTGGCTGACCCGGGTTAGCGAGCCGCTCGTGGCCGCGAGGCGGCCGCGCCTATTGGCTGCCCTGGGTTTGCGAAGACCTGCGTTGCAGTTTTTTCCCCTGCATTCCAGTTTTTTGGTTTCCTGCTGACCCGGGTCTGGATTGACCTGGGTCAGAAGATCCCCGAAAGGGAGCCAGGACGAAGCACGATCCCCGGGGAAGGGGTCGTCGGGACCTCTGGGGCCGCGGATGTGAAGACATCCTGTCGGCGGCTGTCTTGACAGGCGAGCCACCAGGCGAAGGGAGGGGTACAGCCGGCCCGGATTAGTAGGTCGACCCTGCCAAGTCAAGGGCATCCTTGTGTCCTGCATCTCGCGACCCATGCCTCCTACATTCCCATGGCGATGCGGCCCTTGGAAGGGTCTTTGTCCTCTCGCGCGTCCTGTCCAATCAAGTCCGACTATATGCGGCTTCGGGAGCTGAGTTGAGCTGGCCGAGCCGATTGGCGCTTGGCCGAGTTGAATCCCGGCCGAGTCGGACTGGTCCGAGTCGAGCTCTGGCCGAGTTGAACCGGCCGAGTTGGACCTGCCCATTGGTAGCCGGCCGAGTCGAGCCTGGCCGAGTCGAGCCTGGCCGAGGTGATCTCCGTGAGGCTGAGCCTGCTGGAGTTCATCCAGCACCCTCTTGGCATCGCTCGGACGTGTGCATTTTTCTTTCGGCGAGGACCATCGAGGAGCATCCTTGATCATGTGGCGAAAAAAACACGCACGAAATCGAACAAAAAACACAGGAAATGGACGTCCGAGCGATGGCCAGCCCTTGCCTGCACCCTCGACGCCGACCGGGGGGGGGGGGCACGCGTGCACCCACGCCGGCCCCGACCGGGCCCACGCCTCGGCCCAGAGCGGGTGCGCGCGCCCCCCTGGCCAGGCAGGAGGAGGGCACGCGGCACCGCTCGTGGGCCCAGGGCGGCCTCGCTCGCAGAGGCTTGGCATCGCTCGGAGGTGTGCATTATTCTCTCGGCGAGGGCCATCGAGGAGCATCCTGGATCATCGAGCAAAACAAGCACGCACGACAACGAAACAGGCACGGGAATTGGACATCCGAGCGATGGCGAGGAGGGGGGGCACTCCGACTTTCTTGGCAAGCGCGGGGGGGTACCCCCCCCGACTGGGGTCAACCTCGCCTCGTCGTCGCGCCGCGACGAGGGTCGGAGCGCCTTCCGCGCGCGGCGGCCCCCGTCGCGTGTGGGGCTGTCGGCGGGGGTGACGCCCCCCCGACGCTTATCAAGAAATTTGGAGTAGGGGGAGGGAGGGAGGCTTCTTGGAAGCAGCCTGCTTCTTAGAAGGCGCGGGCCTTACAGTGTGTATATATATATATATATATATAGATGTCAGGCCCTCGTCGTCTCTAAGAGGCAGCCTCCTTCCAACAAGCCTGCCCCCCTCCCCGTAGCCCCTCGTGCACACCGCCAGCATACAATACCGACCATGGGCCTAGAATACGCCTTGCCAGGACTGGTGCTGGCGCGTAGTTTGTGCCCTCCGTGGGGACGGCCTTCCATCTGTGAAACTGTTGAAAATTTGGGGGATGAGTATGCGCTGTGCTTAGCAAGAGCCCTCTTCTCGTCAACGCGTGCGGTTGCTGCAGAAGGGTGAGACGAATGCACGCGGCGCTCACGCGAGTGCCGCATAAAATTACCCCAGTGCGACCCTACCTAGAAGTTGGAGCCCCTAGGAAAGCAGCATTAGTTGATATGATATGTTATGCTATGCTATGCTATGCCATGCTATGCTGCGCTATGCTATGCCATGCTATGCTATGCTATGCTATGCTATGCTGCGCTATGTTATGATATAATATGCTATGCTAAGCTATGCTATGCCATGATGTGCTGTGATATGCTAAGCTATGCTATGCTATGATATGATTTGCTATGCTAAGCTGCGCTATGCTATGCTATGTTGTTATGCTGCGCTATGATGTGCTGTGCTGTGCTATGCTATGCTATGCTATGCTGCGCTGTGATATGCTGTGGTGTGCTGTGCTGCGCTATGCTATGCTATGCTGTGCTGTGCTATGATATGCTATGCTGGGCTATGCTACGCCATGCTGTGCTGCGCTATGCTGTGCTACTCTATGCTGTGCTATGCTGTGCTCTGCCATTATAAAGCTCAGCGAAGCTAAGATGACGATATGCTAAGTTAAGATAAACCTGAGCTAAGAGGAAGCTAAGCTAAGCTAAGATGAAATAAGCTAAGCTAAGATGAGATAAGCAACGCTAAGCTAAGGGGACGTAGCTGGGGGAACCGCGGGGCGGATCCTGGGGGAACCGCCCGGGGCGAGGCCCACTGCCCGGCCCCTTTAACATAGAGAGTAAGAACCCTTCTAGGCAGAGCCTAGGTAGGGAAAAAGGAGCTGCCCTCCACCCGAACAGCTGTTGGAAATGTTAACGACGAATGTGCGTGTCGCTAAGGCGAAGAACGCTCTTGGGTCCCTCCCTGCTCCATCCGTGCAACCTCTGGAAGCTTCCATGACGAATGTACGCAGCCACGACGCAAGAGTTACATTTCGACCCCCCCTTTCCCCATCCGTATAGCCGCTGAGAAAAGATTGAAGGCGACTGTGCGCGAGGCAGTGGCGAAAGCCACATTTTGAACACCACCGCCCTCCTCCAACTGCGTAGTTGTTAAAACCATGTATGAAGACACATGCGCCCGTCGCTAAAGACTCCCGATTCGCCCGCCCCCTCGATCCGGGCAGGTGCTTCACAGTGGTATGAGGTTGCTTCTTGCACGGATTGAGTATGTCGGACGCGAAACCCACGCTTCCAGAAAAGAGCCTCCTTCCATCCGTGTAACGGTTAGACATTCCCAGGACAAATGTGAGCGGTGTTCAGGCTAGAGCCACGCATTGCGGTCAACTCCATAACATAAGGACGCGCGGTAAGGATACAGGGGCCCTGGACGCCAGTGTTAACGTTTTCCGGACGAGGCTGGCCAGCGAAAGTCGCTAAGGATGAGCCGAAGGGGCAAGGATTCAAGGGTACCTTTGGGAAGGTTGACCATCCTTACTATGCGGGTTGTCTTTGCCCCGCCCATCCGTGCGGCTGTCGCAGCAGTTGACAGACGAGTGCCCGCGGCGCTCTGGCGAGAGCCGCATTTCGGAAGGGGCCCTGCCTACAGACATGTCTGGCGGTGCCCGCGGAGAGATTAGTTGGAAGGAAGAGGGATGGGGGAGATGATGAGGAGGGGGAGCAACATGGGAGGAGGAGCGTGGGAGGTGGAGGGGGAGGAGGAGGAGGAGGAGGAGGAGGAGGAGGAGGAGGAGGAGGAGCAGCAGCAGGAGCAGGAGCAGGAGGAAAAGGAGGAGGAGGAGAGTAGGATGAAGCCAGAGACGGGGGAGAAGGGCACTTGACCTCGAGCGTCAGGTGCTCCAGTCCCTGTGAACGGCCTCGGCGCGCGACGGTGTACGGCGCCCTGGGCGGCGTGGCGGAGCCGCCTCTTCCAGCACAGAGTCTGGTCGAGAGGATGCGGGGGTGGAGTACGAAGAATGAGCGAGGACGACAGAGGAGTGAGGGGGTGATGAGGAGGACGGTAACAGGGATGATGGCGAGGAGGAGGAGGATGAGGAGGAGGATGTACCACAAGGGGCTGGAGAAAGTGGAGGAGGACGAAGCAGGAGGAGGAACATCCAGGGGAGGACGACGAAAGAGAGGAGGTGACATGTGAGGGTGAGCAGGAGCACGAGCAGGAGGAGCAGGAGGAGGAGGAGGAGGAGGAGGAAAGAGATGAGTAGGCAGGAGGACAGAGGGAGTAGGCGGAGTAATAGCAATAATGGGGAGGAGGGGAGGGGTGGCCGGTGCAGCGATCAGGGGCAGGGGGAGTGGCAGGGGGGAGAGGGAGCAGGCAGGAGTGGGAGGAGGGAGGCAGGATGTAGAAAGTAGCGCAAAGCAGAAGAAGTAGGGATGCGGAATAGAGGGCAAGACATGGAGGAGATGGATGCCGAAGAGGCAGGGGGAGGAGGCGGAGGAGGAGGACGAACAGGGGAGAGGGACATGATTGGGAAGGAGCGAGGATTTGGAGGATGGCCGAGACAGGAGGTAGAAGGCATGACGGAGGGTGGCTGAGAGAGGGGAGACAATGGGGTTTGGGGAAGAGGAGGAGGAGAGGTTGGAGGAGGAGGGAGGCGGCAGAGGAGGAGACAGATGGGAATCGCACGGGTGGGCGCAAAGAGGGCTTCTGAACACTGCCTGGAAGGTGTGCCCCTGTGTGTTCCTGACCTGGGCTGCAGTCGCGCGCTGATCTTTTGACACAGACGATTTCCACCATCCAAGTGGGGTTTGTAGGCCTGTCCTGCGAGGAGGGGGGGAGGAGGTCCAGGTTTGGTGCAGCAGCCGTTCGCATTCGGGTTGTCGGAGTTGCTCTGTGAGTTACACCACCATGTTTGGTGTATCACGCTTCAGCGGCACGTAGCGGCGAATGTGAAGCATGCCTGCCATTGCGTCGGCAAGCCGTTTTCGCGATCAGGTTGTTAGAGTTGCTCTGTTAATTACATCGCCATTTTTGTGTGCCGCGCTGCAGCGACACGTAGCGGCAAATGTCAAGCGCGCCTGACTTTGCGTCGGCAGGTCGTGGCGAGTGGCTTTTCCCTTGGCATGATGAGGTCGGCGCTCGTGGCAAGATGAGACGGGGAACATCATGTGCAAGGGATAGGCACCCATGCGGCTGAGCTCCCCTGTGTGCGATCGCAAGTTTGCTTGTGCTTGCGCTGAACAGTTCGCGGTTTGTTTTTCTGAGGGGCCTTCTTCGCCACCGCATCGCCGGGCGCGGCTTTGCAAACATGCCTGCGTAGAGTCTGGGGGGGAGGGTCCTGGGGCTGAGTTTGATCGGATGCTGGCCAGGAGGGGCGAACGTAACGCACGTATCTGAGGCTACCCGCGTGCCAGGCATGGCGTGTCGCGGGGGCCGCCGCAGCGAGTTCCTGACCGTACTGGAGTTGCCCTGGAGATGTCGGCAGGCCGAAGGCCAGCCCCGGCCGGCAAGCTTTGAGAGACGCTCTTTCGAGGCTCGCGTAAGGGGCTCAGCGCCAACGGGGGCCAGTTCAGGTAGCAACTCATGGGAGCCTTGCGTGTCCTCGTGATTCCATTTATAGAGCGCACTGGCGTGCGATAGCGCTTGGCAGTCGATGAGAACGCGCAGTCGATGAGAACGCGTCGATTTAGCGTCGATCTGCGTATGCGTCGGTTCGAGTCGACTCGCGACGATTGGCGTCGATTCGCAAGCCATCGAAGAGCGTGCTAAGCACTCCACTGTCGCGCAAGCCCTGTGGCGGATACACAGTGGGTCGTGCTGTCGACCAGCGGCCCAGAGTGGCCCCCTCCCAGCTCGCCCCCGGTTACCCACGAGGGAGGAGGAGGAGGAAGAGGAGGAGGAGGAGGAGGAGGAGGAGGAGGAGGAGGAGGAGGAGGAGGAGGAGGAGGAGGAGGAGGCGGAGGAGGAGGAGGAGGAGGAGGAGGAGGAGGGAGGAGGAGGAGGAGGAGGAGGAGGAGGAGGAGGAGGAGGAGGAGGAGGAGGAGGAGGAGGAGGAGGAGGAGGAGGAGGAGGAGGAGGAGGAGGAGGAGGAGGAGGAGGAGGAGGAGGAGGGAGGAGGAGGGAGGAGAGGAGGAGGAGGAGGAGGAGGAGGAGGAGGAGGAGGAGGAGGAGAAGGAGGAGGAGGAGGAGGGAGAGAGGAGGAGGAGGAGAGGAGGAGGAGGAGGAGGAGGAGGAGGGAGGAGGAGGAGGAGGAGGAGGAGGAGGAGGAGAGGAGGAGGAGGAGGAGGAGGGAGGAGGAGGAGGAGAGTGAGCAAGAGGAGAAGGAGGAGGAGGAGGAGGAGGAGGAGGAGAGGAGGAGGAGGAGGAGGAGAAGAGGGCACTGCAAGAGGGGGTGCACCGAGGACCTACCAGGATGCAAAGCTCCCCATCTGGACATCGCAGGATGGACATCCAAGCGAGGCACTGGCATGAGGCAGGAAGGACAACACTGAGAAGGAAGGGGAGGTGCAGGCAGGAGGGCGGGGACGGAGAAGGAGCAGGATCGGCGGCGAGCGAGGAGGGGGGGGAGAAGGAGAAGGCCTCTCTCAGAAGGCGGCGGGGCTGCTCAGGAGGCCTCGGGCCTTCTGCCGGGTGCTCTGCGCGCTCGGGGAAGGCTTGGAGGACGTCTCCGACGGCCGGGGGACTTCCCCTCCGGGCGCCCCTTCTTCTGCTTCTCTTTTCCTCGGGCGCGCCTCCTACAGGAGGAGGAGGAGGAGGAGGAGGAGGAGGAGGAGGAGCAGGAGGAGGAGCAGGAGAGTGAGCAAGAGGAGGAGGAGGAGGAGGAGGAGGAGGAGGAGGAGGAGGAGGAGGAGGAGGAGGAGGAGGAGGAGGAGGAGGAGGAGGAGAGTGAGCAAGAGGAGGAGGAGGAGGAGGACGAGGAGGAGAAAGAGGAGGAGGAGGAGGAGGAGGAGGAGGAGGAGGAGGAGGAAAGTGAGCAAGAGGGCGAGGAGGAGGAGGAGGAGGAGGAGGAGGAGGAGGAGGAGGACGACGAGGACGAGGAGGAGGAGGAGGGTGACACCGTGAGGGGACATATCGATGCATGACACAGGTTGGCGAGCCGCCCTCACCGTGCCAGAGTGCTACCTTGTGTCCCGATCCTGTTGTGCACAGGAGCGTCTTCATGCACGCAGGCGGCTGGGCTGCATCGCCCAGCGCGTATTTTGGGTTACGCATGCCATTGTTTTTTCAGGTATAGAGCTGCAGTGATTAGGAATCCAGCGTCTTCCTTGAACGCGACCTTATCGCTGCGCTTCTTTCTGAACGAATATTCATGATCTCCGGCTGGCAGCCAGGAGACTAATGTACGAAAGTAGTCCGGTCAATGTTTCACGTATGAGGAACCATGCGCCAGCAGCCATGTCCCGTGGAGGAAAAATCCTTGAGCATGCTCCTCTACATGGCCTGGTCTTGTTGCTAGCGTCCCCTTGAAAAGTCGGCCCTCGTGTGTTCATCAGGTTGGGCGTTGGAGATCTCAGCGTATAGCACGTTCAGTCTCGTCCACTTAGCACGAATTGCCAAATCTCCCCGCGTGCTGCTCCCCCTTTTTCTCCTCCTCCCTCACCTTTCCTCTCCCCTGCGCTACCCCTCTCGCCGCACCTCATCTCCTTCCCTCCTCTCCCCCGGCCCGCTTGGTTTCGCGCCCGATTCGTGTCGGCCCACTCGGCTCGCCCGCTTCCACTCGCACGAACCGTAACTCGCCCGAGCCGGCTCGCACGCGCTGAGTCTCGAGTGCGTCGGGTGGGGCCGCCAGGGGCTTCAACGAGGCATCTCTTGCCACTTTCGCTTTTCATGATGCGCTCCGCTCACCTCCAGCATGATCTCGCTCACGTTTGCTCATCTCCATCATGATCTCACCTCTCACCTCCATCATGGTGTCCATCATCCCGCTCCTCTCACCTCTCAACTTTCACCACCATCATCCCGCTCCTCTCACCTCTTCGCTCACCTCCATCATGATCTCCATCATGTTTGGCTGGTCCTCCGCTCGTCCTCCCCTCATGATCTCGCTCACGCCCAGGAGGGGCTCCCGTGAGCCCCTGCCGTTGCAGTCGGGCCTGTCCTGGCCGAGGGAGCGAACCTTCAGACCATTTAGCTGCGGGGAACAAGCCTCGGTGGGATGCCAACATTGCACCACCACCAGCCCTGGCCAAGTCCATCCTTCCTGGGTCCTGGACTGGTGTAAGTATAGGCCTCCAGCCCTGGGCCGGGAGGGCCTGTACACCAGTCCAGGGCCCAGGATGGGCCTGGCCAGGGCTGGTGGTGGTGTCTTGTTTGGAGCCCTCCTAAAGCCTCGAGCGCGTCGCGACGCCCGCGCAGGCTGGCACACACGGGCACAGCCGCAGCCGAGCAGGCTCCACCAGCGCGGAGCCGGCTCGCTCCGCGAGCAGCCGGCCCGCTCGGGCCGCCTCGCGCGCCGAGCCGCGCCGCCCCGGCCCGAGCCCCCCGCGGGCGTGGCGCTGCACCGCCGCGGCGCTCGAGCCGCCGAGGGCGCCGCCGCCGCGCCGCGGGCAGGG
This sequence comes from Prorocentrum cordatum, assembly GCA_963575745.1. Taxonomy (NCBI): domain Eukaryota; class Dinophyceae; order Prorocentrales; family Prorocentraceae; genus Prorocentrum; species Prorocentrum cordatum. The sequence goes on along the minus strand of CAUYUJ010008591.1, from coordinate 124,799 downwards.
CAGCGGCTGCGCGAGGGCCTCGCGATGCTGGCCGCCCTGGCGCCCGCGGTCGCTCCGGCCCGCGGCCCCCGCGGCGGGCCGCGCCCGGCGCGCCCGCCCGCGCGCGGCCCCCGCCGCGCGGGGGTTCGGGCCCGCCGCCCCCGCCGCGCTCTCGCCGCGGAGGGGCGGCGTCGGGGCGGGGCGCGGGCCCGAGGGGCGGCGGCGGGGGCGGGAGGGGCGGGAGGGGAGGGCGGCCACGCGCAGAGAGGGGGGGGGGAGGGGGGAAGGCTGCTTCCCAGATATGTCATCGCGGCCGCGTCGTGCAAGAATTCGGACGGGAGGTCTTTTGCCAGTTTTTTCGGCCTCGGGGGCCCCCACGGGGCCTCGGGACCGTCAACCATTATTTCAGGACGAACAACCGGTCCAAGGGAAAGGATCGGGACTTCTAGGGACCCCGTACAGAAGAAACGAGACGTCGCATGTCTGGGTTAGAAGCACCCCTGCACCCCTGCTTCTTGGAAGGCGCGAGCCTGGTCTATGGATGTGAGGCTGGCACCCTCCAAGAAGCAGCCTACTTCCAAGAAGCCTGCCCCCCTCCCCCTGCCCCCCTGTGCGCGCCGCCAAGAAGGGCGGGAGGGCGGGAGGGAGGGAGGGAGGGCGGAAGGGCGGCGTGGCGGGAGGGCTGGCGGGAACGAGGAGGAGGAAATGGAGGCGGCGCGGTGCACGCGGCTGGACTTGACGAGACGGGGCGGGGTGTCCCTTCGCACATTGCAGAAGCCCTACCAGACAGCCTGGTGCCAGCGGGCACGGTGGCGTCTTAGCAAGAGGAGGATTAGGATTAGGAGGAGGAGGAGGAGGAGGAGGAGGAGGAGGAGGAGGAGGAAGAGGAGGAGGGCGACGACGAGGACGAGGACGAGGACGAGGACGAGGACGAGGACGAGGACGAGGGGGACGAGGACGATGCCGAGAAAAGGGACGAGAAGGGCGAGGACCAGGACCGGGACCAGGGCGACGGCGGCGGCGGCGAACGAGAGAGGGGGCGAGGAAGACGAGGACCAGCACCAGTACGGCTGCGGCGGCGGCGACGACGGCGGGGACGGCGATGGCGGCGGCGGCGACGACGACGGCAGGGACGACGACGGCGGCGGCGACGACGACGACAAGCGACAGCGGCGGCCACGACGACGACGGCGACGGCGCTGACGACGGCGGCGGCGGCGGCGACGACGACGACGGCCACGGCAGCGGCTGCGGCGGCGACGTCGGCAGCAGCGGCGACGGCGGCGGCGGCGAGGGACGGAGGCGAGCCCGGCGCCCCAAGGCCGGCGCCCCCGGGCGCGGCGCCCCGGGCCCAGGGCGGGACGGCCGCCGCCGCGGCAGCGGCGCTGCTCGGCGCTGCGGCAGGGCGCGGGCGCCGAGCGCCGAGGCGGCGGGCCGCAGTCGTCCTTCACCCTGCGCTCGTTCCCACCCCCAGGCATGATGATCGCGTCGTGCAAAAAGTCAGGACGGGATGGTTTTGCCAGTTTTTTCGGCTTCGGAGGGCCCTCGCCAGGCCTCGGGACCGTCTTACAAGTACCCAGGACGAAAAACCGGTCCCGAGGAAAGGACCGCGACTTCCAGGAACCCCGTATTGAAGAATCAGGACGTCGCATGATTGGGTCTGGGCCTCCTGAATGGGGTCCGTGTAGATGGGGTCGCAGGATCGCGTCGCATCGCTGGTGCATTGGCGATGCGGCTCGATGTGGAGCCCGTGTTTCCACACGCTGACGTCGCCGAAACATTGCCCTTCGCCATTCGTTCGTTCCCAGGGATCCGAGGATACAGTCACACAGAGTGAGAAAAAAAACGCCATACACATAAACTTCTGGCGCTCCGCGCGGATTTCTTGGATCCGCATTGGGGCCCCCCGACGGCGCTTCTGGCGCAGCCTTTGGCACGCTCCGCGCTCCAGAAAGGGGGGTCCAGCGCGGATCCAAGAAATCCGCGCGGAGGGCCACAAGTTTATGTTTATGCTTTTTTCTTCTTCTAAGTCAGCCCGTATAGTAAGGATGGGCAACGTTCCCACGGTCCGTGGGTCCCACGGTTACCCATGCATCCTCGCCTCCTTGGTTCAGCCTTGACCGTTTCCATTGGCCGCGCCCCGCTCGCAAGGTGTCGACATGGCCTTCCAAGGCCCATGCATCCTTACCGCGCATCCTTGTTACACGGGTTGATTGCATGTTTTTGTCAAGCCTGCGATTTTTCTTGGATGTCGGCGTCTGGGGCCCGTTATCGTGCCCGGGGACCATCAACAAAGATGGATCCGGGACGAAGAAACACCCCTGGGGAAAGGGTCTGCGCTACTCGGGCCGCGGATTGAAAACATCAGATCGCCGGATACGTGGGTTCGTTCGTTCGTTCGTTCGTCCGTCCGTCGGCGTCGTCGTGGTCGCCGTCGTTGTCGTTGTCGTTGTCATCCGCGCCCCAGATCCACAGGTCCCTAATCCATGTCAGTTTGCGTCTAGTGTGCGTCCGAGAGGTGGGAGATGACAGTGACCGGTGATGAGGAGGACATCTGGCTGCCTACGGCAATTCCCCGCCACTGTGGCAGCCCGTAGCGACTGCTCGGCTAGCACATTGGGGGGCGCTTGCTAGGGGGGGGCGCAGGAGGCCGCACTGAGTGATGCGTCGTGTCCCGAGGCTTGAGGTAGCCGTATCATGTGGCACACTCTTCCGCGACATGTTGGGGTCGTCGTCGTTTTCCTCGGGATTCTGGGCTTCGGGGGGACGGGGTTGTCCTCCGCGTCCTCCTTGTCTTCGGTCATTTGCCACATGCCGCCGCGCCGTCTTGGGGAGGATGCCGCGGCCACCAGGGCAAACGCCGCCTCGGGCGCAGTGGATTCGACGTGGGGTTTGCCGCGATGCCAGCGTCGTCGGCGCGGGACGCATGGCTGCTGGCCGTGGTGTGGGCGTCGTCCTCTTGGGCGCGCAGGGGGCAAAACGGCGCTGCGACGGATGTTGCTCAGCCTCGGCTGCTTCTCCTTCGGGCCGGGCACGGGGCAAGCCGGGATGGGATGAAGAGCGAACAACACGCACCCATACCCATAGGTGGGTCGGAGGGGGATATGGGTGCGCGTTGTCGGATGGGGTCCCCCGCTCGAAAGGAAGCGCCCCCCAGGATCCGACAACCCGCACCCACACCCATAGCCAGTTCGCCTCCCAACGTTCCCCCCATGGGTATGGGTGTGTGTTGTTCGCTCATCATGGGAAGGGCCCTGTCCGCCCAGGTCCTCAAGGCGCCCCTTCTCCGCCTCGCACTGCAGCGACTGGCCGAACTCGGGGAGCTCTGCCGGTCCCCGTGGTGCGCCCCAGTGGCGCGACCCCGGCCGCCGCCCTCACGGGAGCGGCCTATCGGTCACCTTGCCCCGGGGTGGCGCCAGGCCCTCGCGACGCTCGAGGGCGAGAGCCAGCAGTGATGTAGGATGCAATGTTGGGCCTCCCCTCCTCCTCCTCCTCCTCCTCCTCCTCCTCCTCCTCCTCCTCCTCCTCCTCCTCCTCCTCCTCCCGCCTCCCCCCCCTCCTCCTCCTCCTCCTCCTCCTCCTCCTCCTCCTCCTCCTCCTCCTCCTCCTCCTCCTCCTCCTCCTCCTCCTCCTCCTCCCCGCTGCGCCCTTACGCTTTGGCGCTCCAGGTTCGTCACGATCAACTGGCATGATGCTGCCTCGGGCTTTCCTCGGGACACCCGCCTGAGGAGACGGGGGGGGAGCTTTCGCTCAGGGGTCGCCGGCCGGACGCCACGTTGGCAGAAGCAGCCTGCTGCTGCGCTGCAGAGCCAGGTGTTTGCCCTCTCTCTCTGATTCCCTTGCTCGAGCGCTGCATTCGAAAGTGGAATTTTAATGTGGTCCGCTCCGTCTCTGGAGGTTGGGGAGGTTCGGTGGGAGGAGATTCAGAGTGCTCTGGCCAGAGTCCGGCCCGGATGAGCCAGCGTGTGCGATCGCGCTTGGTCGGGGGCTTGGACCACGGGCCATCATATGCAGAGAATCCACGGATGCGTTTGCGGATGCGAGAATGTTTAATCCGCGTCCCTCACTCGTTATGTCTGCCACTGCATGAGTCTCCACCATCACACTGCCACCTTGCGTGGTTCCGATCTCCCCTCTTCTCTCCTTGTGGGCATGTGCCCTTGCGGCCAAGTCACTGTCATCAATGCTATATGCCATCTCTTCCGCCTGGCCTCCTCGAGAGCTCATTTCCTCGGAGGTCCTCTCGGGTATCCCGATGCCGCGGCCGTAGGTTCAGCCGCCCGCGTCGCCATCCGACCGCCGCTGCGAAGCGACAGAGAGAGAGCTGCGGGAGGCATCCGCCCTTCGGAAGATTGTGGTTCCGAGCCGACCCGAGCCCCTCTGATCGGCGGCGAGCGAGGGGGGAAATGAGAAAGAGAAGGCCTTCTCGGAAGGCCGCGGGGATTCTCAGAAGCCCTCCAGCCTTCTGAGAGGTGTTCGGTGTCTTCGGGAAAAGATTCGCGAACTCCTCGGAAGGCCGGTGGTCGTCCGAGACTCCCGAGAAAGCCCCTTCCAGACCCTGGTCGTCATGATTGTTTCATGACGTCGACCCCCAGAGATTTCGACTCATTTCCCATGACCAGCTTTCATCCTGAGTCGTTTCATGACGGTCCCGAGGCCTGGTAGGGGCCCCCAGAGGCTGAAAATGGCGAGAATCCTCCCGTCGTGATTTTTTCATGCTCCCCTTCGTTCGCCGCCGATCAGAGGCTCCCGAGGACAGACCGAAGCTGCAACGCTGTGCCTCCTCCTCGTCGTCGGTCTCGCCCACGTCCACGGCCAGGACGGCGTGCTCACCGATCCCCAGGGGCCCGGCCAGCAGCGGCGCCGCTCTGTGCCTGATGTCCTCCTCGCCCTCTCCTCCTCCTCGCTGCCGTGGCGATGCGCACGCACCCAGAGATCCGATGCTCCAGAGCGGCGGGCGCTTGGCCGTTTCCGGCATCCGGGCGCTAGGGAGGTGGTGCAGACCGCCAGGGCCCACGCATCGAGAGAATTGGAGCAGCGAGATGTCCGGGTCCCTGCCGTGGCGACGCGCACGTACCACACCGTGACGCACGGCATCATCAAGTCCCCGAGCGTCGTCTGCGCCGCCGTGTCCTCCGCCCGCCACGCCCGGAGGCTCCCGCACGATCCGCTCGGCGGAGCCGGGCGCACGGCGGCGCCGAGGCGCGGCGGAGGTTGATCGGAGCTCTCTCAGGCTTCGTTCGCGCTTCTCCTCCTCCGCCTCCTCCTCCTCCTCCTCCTCCTCCTCCTCCTCCTCCTCCTCCCTCTCCATCGCGGCTTTTGAGGCCTCTGTACCAGCCTTCCGCGTTTGCCACACAGCACCAGGGGCTACGTGCAAACGTCGGCACACCTTTCTTGCGCAGAAGCCTCGCGGGCGCCCTGCGGTCGTGGGCGGAGCTGGACTCGCCCTCGGGTCACATCGACCCTTCCTTCTCCGTCACAGCTCTTCCTTCTCCATCTCCTCCTTCTTTTCATCCGTTCTTGGTGCCGTACTGTCGGTTCCCAGTCGACCTGCCGATCGGAACATGGGCACCTTCCCTACCCGGATCATATCGATCAGGAGGGGAAAAAACACACAGACACAATTAATCGTCGACTCCAAGGAAAATATGGGCAGTGGGGGGGAAGACGAAAATCCAGAAAAGATTTGAAAATATGGGGAATCCTTTTATTTGTGTGTGTATTTTTTTTGTGTGTCCCAAGGCGCCTTCAATTGAGTTGCTTCCTCCGTGGCCGCTCCTCCCTTGTCCTCGGTACTGTCTGCGGTGGGTCGCCCCGCCGATCGGACCATGAGCGCGCTCCGCAGTCACCCGAGTCCGAATGACATGCCTCCTCCATCGGCCCATCCTCCTCCTCCTTATCCTCCTCCTCCTCCTCTTTCTCCTCCTCCTCCTCCTCCGTGCCCTCCTCTTCGCTCTTATCTCTATATGTATCTTCATGGTCGACCCGCCAACTGGACTGCGGGCGCGTTCCCCACCCGAGTCCGAACGAAATGCCTCCTCAATCGTTGTTCCTCCTCCCTCCTTTCCCCTCTTCTCTTCTCGGTACTGTCTGCTCCAGGTCGACCTGCTGATCGGAGCCTGTTCCCCACCCGATTCCGAAGACAACCCCGGCGGGGATAACGCCGACTTGTGGGGTCGTTTAGGCAAGCGTCAGGATGCCAGAGACTTCGATTCCACACCAGGCGGCGGCGGATCTTGTCCGCTCCAGGTGCCCCCAGTGGCCTGCGCCGAGAAACCCAGTGGCGGCCGATTTTGCAGGGCAAGCCGCCCTGGAAACTTGAGTGCCAGCAGCTTTTTGGCTTAAGATGGCGTAGGCCGAACAGAAAGTTCGTATGGTGTGGCGCCCCCTTTTTCCGAAGCAACCCGGAGGCGATTCAAGCAGAGAGACGTTCTGGTTCTGTGGTCGAAACCGGTCCGCTGCCCCTCGCCATCTGACGTTGTTGTTCTTTTCGTGTTCGCACACATTGTCCGGAGATGAATGAGGTTGCTCGAGATATCACGGCTGCGCGTCCCATGCGATTTTGCTCTTTTGAGATGCATCTTGTGCTTCGAGCTCATCAAGCAGGATCCGCATTTCTCAATATTGCCGAAGGGTCGGTGTAAGCACATCGATGGTGGCTGGGCTCATGCAACCGCATAAGATGTGTCTGTCAAACATTCACTCTTTGGTTTGTATCCAGTGTGGGTTCTACAGGAGCCAACACATGCGGGGTTTAAGCAGCGGGTGTCTGTATTCTTTGACCTTGAGCGAAGAGACCAGCTCACGCCCACGAGGAGGATCTATTTGTCAGGGATGTACGACAGTGTGTTCCCCAAGCGTGCGCAGCCTTCACCCGAGCCGAGCCGAATGCTCGTGCTGGTGTGTGTTTGGTCATGTCGCCTCCCTTTGCGATCGGTCCTGTCCTAAATTCTGCTATCCTTTTCCTTCTCCTCCTCCTCCTCCTCCTCCTCCTCCTCCTCCTCCTCCTCCTCCTCCCCTCCTCCTCCTCCCTCCCCTCCCCTCCTCTCTCCTCTTCTCGGTATTGTCTGCTCCAGGTCGACCCACCGATCGGAGCATGGGCACATTCCCTACGCAAGTCCGATCGACTTTCTCGCTCCCTCCTCTTCTATTGGTATTGTCTGCTTCGGGTACACCTGCCGATCAAAGCATGTGCGCGTTCCCTAGTTACCGTCTCCATCGCGACCATCCTCCTGCTCCTTATCATCCTCCTCCTTCTCCTCCTCCTCCTCCTCCCTCTCCTTATCCTCCTCCCTCTTCCCCCTTCCATTGTTCTCGGTCTTGGGCGTTCCAGGTTTCAACCACCAGTTGGAGCATGGGCGTGCCCCCTACCCGGATTCGATCCAATTGCTCCCTCCACGGCGGCTCTTCTTCCTTCACCCTTTCCCCCGTCAGCTTCCGGTATATTGTCTGCATCGGGTCGACGTGCCGACTGGAGCATGAGCGCCTACCCTGCCCGAGTCCGGACGAAATGTCTCCTCCATCGCGGCTCCTGCTCCTTTTCCCTCTCCTCCTCCTCCTCCTCCTCCTCCTCCTCCTCCTCCTCCTCCTTCTCATCCTCATCCTCATCCCTCTCCTCCCCCCTCTGTTCTCGGTGTCGTCTGGTCCGGGTCGGCCCGCCGATCGGAGTGTGGACGCCGTTCCTGCCCGAATCTAGCCGAAACGCCTCTCCTCGGGCCCGAGGCGCGCCTTTGAGGACGACGTCGGAGTGCAGGCACGAGCCGGGGGGGGGGGGGCAGGAGGAGAAGGAGGAGGAGGGGGAGGAGGCGGCGACGGAGGAGGAGGAGGAGGAGGAGGAGGACGGGGCAGGGAAGGAGGATGGGAGGAGGAGGAGGAGGAGGAGGAGGAGGAGGAGGAGGAGGAGGAGGAGGAGTAAGGCGAGGAGGCGGAGGAGGAGGAGGCGGAGGAGGAGGAAGGGGAGGAGGAGGAGAGGGAGGAGGAGGGAGGGGGGGCAGAATCAGAATATGGGGGAGGAGGTGGGGGATAGAGTGCAAGACGCAGCAGGTCGTAGATTCGGATGTGTGCAGAATCTGCATTCAGAAATTACGCAAGTGTACTGCCGAAACAGTGCTTGCACTCAGGGGCTCTTACGGGTTGTTTCTCAGGAATTGGTTCGGTGTCCCGAGTTTTTTTGTTTGGGGGGGGGTTCTGACTTGTGCTTCTGAGGAATTGGCTGGTGTCCCGAGGATCCGTCACGTCACGGCGTCTTGCCGCCTCGTTGCCGCTCGTTGCCTCCCTGGGGGGGGGTCCCGTGGAGTCACCACGGTCTGGCCCGTCGCCGCCCCTTTGCCAGCCACTGCCGCCCTCGGGGGTGTTCCGAGGATTCGCCTCGTTCCGACCAGTTGCCGCCCCTTGCCGCCTGTGGGGGCGTCGGTCAAAGGAGGAAGAGGTACCCATCCATACCGCTACCCTTTCCTCGTTGTCCTTCTTTTGGTGCCTCCTGGGCGGCCCCCGTCGCCACCGCTGGATTCCCCTTGAAATCCGGGTCAGAACGCACCCCAAGAGAGGTCCGGGGAATATCGGTACCGGTACCTTTTGGTTTCCCCAGTCCAGTGGATTCGCCGCGTTCCAGCCCGGCGCCGCCATTGCCGCCTGTGGCGGTGTCTGGAGGATTCGCTGCGTTTTGGCCTGTTGTTGGCCGTTTTCGCCTGCGGGGGGGTCTCGAGGATGTCTGTTTGGTTGTTGTAAAAGGGTCGCAGAGACGCTTGTGCATCACAGGGTTTACACATCCACAGGAGTGGTAGAGTTGCTCCCAAGCCGACCACCAGCACGAGTGTGAGCTGAACACGGAACGCGCGGCCCGTTCTGGCGCGAACGCGTTCTGGCGCGAACGCTCTCGGCGACATGACAAAGGGCTTGGCAGTGCGTTTCGGGCGGGCGGAGGCCCCTCGCTCCAGTTCATGCTGTTTCGCACGCGGTGCTTCCTGACACGCTCCCTTCACTCACTGAACGAGGGAAGTCGGAGTTTCGGGCTGCGTCCACGGCGCAGGCTCCACTCGGCTTCTGGGACCCGCTCGGCTTCTCCGATGACGGCGAGCAGGCGTACAGGTTACCCACCAGCGCCTCTCTGCTGGCTGCATCCTCGCATGAGTTTATGCATGGTGTCCGGGTCCTTCCCTTCCTCGACCTTGTTTCTCCTTCTCCTGCTCATTATCATCTCTCTCTCTCTCTCTCTCTTTCTTCCTCTCTCCTTTTTTGTTTCTCTATCTCTCTCTCTCTCTCTCTTTCTATGTCTCCCCCTCTATATATTCAGTGTTTTTTTTTTCTCTCTCTCTCTCTCTCTCTCTCCCTCTTTGTTTCTTTCCTTCTCTCTACGTATATGTAGAAGTGTGTAAACATGTGTGTATGTATGTATGTGTGCTTCCCTTTCCATTCCCGATCCTGATTCCCCCCCTCCTCCCTCTGCACTCTGTTTGCAATGCGCCTCCTGGACTCCCCGCTTGATCCCTCGGCCTGGCGGCTGCGCTTCTACCAGCGGGTGTCACCTCCTTGTCCTGCACTCATGGTTCAAAGCGGTGCGCTCACAGTGCCCATGCCTTCGACGACGTCCTGGCGCATATCGCACGTAAACAACCGTTGAGCGCACGTAGTTCTCATCGTCGAAGCGCGGAGCATTTTCGGTATACTCGATATCAATGTTGATCTTTGCGGTGCGCGCAGTTCTCAGGTCTTAAAGCTCGTCTGGGCTATAATTCAGAGCTCAAGGAATCCCCTCGCTCAGCTTGGATTTACCGATCAAGTCGCCCTCTTCCCAACGCGTACACGCTCATCCGCTGCGTTCTCTTTGGACTCGCAATGTTGCGGTAGCTGTTCTGGTTCAGTCATTACTGTTCCTACCTTGCTTCTAATCGTCCAGAAGGAACATCAACCTGGGAATTTAGCGGGATCATCTGGGAAGACATGCCCGCCCACCTGTGAACTGATCGGCCATCTGTCATATTTGAAAATCTGCGTCCTATTTCACCGGCCCCCCCAGCCTCCCCCATATTGCGGCTAGGTCGAAGCGGACCCCTACGGGCCCTCTCGGGCAATAGTGGTTTGCATGTGGGCTTCGGGGGGGTCAATCTTGGCGCCTCTTGTGGGTCTTTCGTGGCCGTCTTGCGGCACTGCTGGGTCGTTCTGGGCGTTCGTGCCGGCATGTTTCGGGCGGGGGGCTCTTGGCGATCTGTGGATCTGGGGACAATCGGTTGCTCTGGGCGTTCTGGGCGCTCGGTGGCTCTGGGTGCAATCGTGGGGCGGTCCTTGGATTTTGTGGGGCCAAGAGATGGGACAGGCAAAGAGCACAGAAAATAAACACGTTGTTTCGTTGTGATTGCTCTCGCTGGAGTGCCGTCGGGCCCTCCTGGACCACTCCAGGGGCGTCTTTGGGGCACCGTGGGCCGTTTGGGTGGGGCTCGCTGGGCCTCTTTCGGGGCTCCCTGGGGCCGCTCGGGAGCCCTCCTGGCCTTCTGGTGGCGCCCCTATGGGGAGTCCTGTGGCAATCGCCAGCGGCCAAAGAGTTTGAGAAACACCCCCCCCCGATGCGAGCTCTGGCGCCGCGCCTTCCCCCCCTCCCCCCGCTGAGAGCAGAGAGGAGGCAGAATAGGAGATGCAAGAGATCGGCACGAAGGGACAAGCACAGCAGAGTGATCGGCGCGCCGCCCCCCAGGCAGTGGGAGCGGAGCGGGCCTCACGTGCTGAACGCTGTGTGCGCGGAGCCCTAGGAGCCGAACCTGTGTGCGTGTGTGTGTGTGTGGAGCCCTGGTGCCTTGCTGTGCGTCGGCGCGCCCCGCTGCTGCTCGACCGCCGTCTGATTCTCTTGCGGCCGCTGGTTCAAGAAAGTGCTCGTGTGGAGCCTCGAGTGCGCCTTGCGTGTGGTATCCTAGGTGTTCACAGGTCACGCCCGTCGCAGGAGCAGCAGGACGACGTGGTCCCGCCACCCACCCTGCAGCGACCACCGCGCATTTTCGCACGCGCGTCGTGCAAGACACGATCTCGAACTTCCCGGCGGGGGCGGCGTTCAACGTGCGACGCCACCCCAAACTTCCAATAGCATCGTACACAACAAATTCACCCAAAAGACGCCAGTCTAGAAGGCAGATTCACAGCACGGCTTTGTCGCTGACGTGTTGGACCAGCTCTGCAACTCACCGCCAGGCAGGTGTCCGCATACAGCCGGACCGAGGTATAGATGGGTCGCCTAATGTCCTTCATGTTTGCTGTATGTGTTTGTGCATCGTGGGGTGCGTGTTGACCGCTCATGTTAACAAGGCTGCTATGTTGCCTCAGGTCCGAGTGTACGTGTTTGCGCGCGCATTGGGTGCGAAACTCTTTCAGAGCGAGAAAGCCGTGCTCGTTATAGAATATTGATCTTTTGTTCTCCCAACATCCCAGCCTCCAGTGTCCAAGCGCGTTGGTGAGATCTCCCTTGCGCTATCCTTTAATCCGGCGTGTACATTGACGGATCGAGACTTGCAATGTGGCGCCCCGCTTTTATACATCGGGTCCAGACCCATCATATTAGCTGCTGGCTTTGGAGGCGCATGGTGGCCCATGTGCACGATGTATCGGGCGCAGGAGCACACGAATCACATGTGCACGTGGGTGGCATTTTCTGGTCCTTCTCGGTTGGCCCCTTGGCACGGGGTGGACATCCAGGAGTGCATTCCCCAGCCCCCCCGGGTCGAGCGAACCGACGGGGCAGCGCGAGTGGCTCCACAAGCGACATCAGCTCGCGTTGGCGTCTGTCGAGGTCGGCTCGCGGAGGGCACCCTGATGTTTGTTCGTGGTTGTTGGATGTTCCTGCGCACCCTGGGGAGGGTATCCTTGGAAGTTCTGTGCGTTTTGGCCGGCGGAGGGCCTCGCGTTCTTGAGGGATGCTCTTCTGGTGAAGGTTCGGCCCCAGACGTGCGACGTCCTGATATGTTTTTCGGGGCGGGCCCCCTGGATGTCCCGACCCTTTTTCCCAGGGCCGGCTTTTCGTCCTGAGTCGTTTCATGACGGTCCTGATGCCTGGTAGGGGCACCCATCGGCCGAAAATGGTGAGGATCCTCCCGTCGTGATTGTTTCATGCCCCCCCCTTCGCTCGCCGCCGATCAAGGGTTCCCGAGGACAGACCGAAGCTGCAACGCTGTGCCTCCTCCTCCTCGTTGTCGGAGTCCCTGGAAGTCCCGATGTTTTCCCTGGGACCGGCTTTTCGTCCTGAGTCATTGTTTGACGCCCCCGAGGCCCAGGAAAGGCCCCCGGAGGCCAAAAACGGCTTAAAACCTCCCGTCGTGTTTTTTGTTGCTTTACTATTTAAGGTTTGGGACTGCACGCGCAGTTCAGGCGCGTGTTTCGTCCAGGGGAGGGGGGCTTTGCAGAGCGCCTCCCGTGCCTTTGCGCCGCCAGAAGGGGGGGGGGGGGGGGCACCCCGTTCCCCCCCCCCCCCCCCCACGGCGCGCGCAGGCGGCGCCGCTCCGTCGAGCTGAAGCACGGCCGCATATCGATGCTCGCCTGCATGGGCGATCTCCCACGGAGGAGGAGGAGGGAGGAGGAGGAGGAGGAGTGGAAGGAGGGGGAGAAGGAGGGAGGAGGAGGAGGAGGAGGAGGAGGAGGAGGAGGAGGAGGGGAGGAGGCGGAGGATATGGAGGGGGAGGCGGTGGAGGAGGAGGCGGAGGAGGAGGACGATTCGATGTTCGATGTTTTGCAGGAGCAGCAGGAGGCTGGATAAGGAGCAGGAGGAGAAGGAGGAGGAGGAGGAGGACGAGGAGGAGAAGGAGGAGGAGGGGGAGGAGGAGGAGGACGAGGGGGAGGCGGAGGAGGAGGAGGATGATGAGGAATCGACGTTCGATGTTTTGGAGGAGCGGCAGAAGGCTGGATATGGAGGAGCAGGAGGAGGAGGACTTGCCGAGCGGGCAGCCACAAAGAAGTGATGGCTGCCTGGTTGGCTGGCTGCGCCAGCTCGCTTCACCGATTCCAGAGGGGCATGTCGAGCCATGGCCCGTGCGGCAGAAGAGCAGGAAGGTTGCCCCTTGCTGTGTCGCCAGGCCCACGTATGCGAAAGTGTGGTTTCTGGCGGAGGGCTTCTATTCTGCTTCAGCATGTCGGTTAATCGACTCTTTGGACGAGCGGCTGTCTCCACGGAATTCGCCATTCAAGGGGGTGTTCGTAAAATTGGTTTGCGTTCGTTGACGTTCGTTCGTTGTTGATGTCATGAGATAGGTGCTCGACCAGTTCCGATATCCTGTATGTCGATATGCAGTTCAGAATTGGCTGCGGTATTCAGCATGATCTTACCGCTTCCTCTTACACTTGGGCTGCACTCGCAAGTGCCATGTCCGTGTCGGCTTCGTTGTCGTATTGTTTTCTCCTTTGTGCAATGTGTGCTAGGGCATCTGCTTGGCAGCTGTAAGCCGAGAGGCTTCATGACGCCGGAGATCACAGGCAAATTGCCGGGCTATCTGGCACCATCGGCGCAGGCGACCAGCATGCTGTGCACTGGGGCAGAGCAGAGGTGTTCATTGCTCAAGTCTTGACTACACGTAAGAATGCCCCTTCGCTGGAGTGACCTCCCCCCCCGGCGTGTAGCCGAAAGTCTGGTTGCTCAATGGGTTGGTTCTGTCTGCCCTCCTCCATTTCCGTACCTCCCATCCTCCGCAACCATCCCCCACGTTACCCCTGCTTGGGCAGGCTGGTGGCAGGCAGGTCCTTAGCTTCGCCTGCGCACCCCGCTGAGAAAGTGACCACAGCTAGGCCGAACTAGATTTAAGTCGGGCCTGTCCCTTTACAGGAGGAATATTCCCAAATAGTGAAACATAGTTTTGGGACGTGTTTTCCTATTTTTTTGTATGTTTGAGCTTTTCTGTTTTTGTGATTTCGTTTTTCATCCAAAATCCACCCCTGGGAGGGCATGCCCGACCTAAAGCTAGATGTTGTACTGCTGCTGGGCTCTTCATCGACGCGCAGTCACCCCGAACTCGACCCGAGAGCTCGATCGATCGATCGGTCCCCGGCGTGATGCCGCCCCTTCTCCCCCTCGGCTCCATCGGCTCTCCCGAGGGCTCCACGTCGCCGCCCGCGGGCCCGCGACGACCAGACGACGAGCAGGAAGCGACGTGTACGGTAGGTTCGTATCGTGTCGACCGGCGGCGACCCCGCCAGCGGCGTTGAATTTTGAACGCCGCGGGCGACCCAGAATCGTTCGATGTGGAACGACTTGGACGATTCGGGAACGGTAGATCGTTCAAGGTTGAACGATCCCCGCGGGGTCAGAAACTGACGCCGAAGTCGGCACGACACGAACTTGACGTACTCCGCTCACGCGTGTTCACGTGCAGGTTGGTCGCTCATCTCCGCTGCCGAGCTCACCGCACTCTCCTTCTCCCTCTGTAGCATTCGTAGTCGATTCCCCCATATTATTTACTATTTGTTTAAATCTTCCCCTTACGGCTAGCACTATGAGTCCTGCCATTTGTTTCTTTTCTTTTTCGTGACAGTATTCTTCATTTTTTCAGGGTGGTACTGCGTGAACGTTTAGCTGTTGCGAACGCTGCGCGCCTCCACGCAGCGCTGCCGTCCGCAATTATTCACGAGGATCGGCGGCGAGCGAGGGGGGAAGTGAGAAGGAGAAGACCCTCTCAGAAGGCGGCAGGTTTTCTCAGAAGCCCTCCGGCCTTCTGAGACGTTGTCTCCGTCTCCGGGGAAGGCACGGAAAACTGTTCAGAAGGCCGGGCGACTTCCAAGCCTTCCCCAGACATGCGACGTCCTGATTGTTTCAATGCGGAGTCCCTGGAAGTCCCGATCCTTTCCCCGGGACCGGCTTTTCGTCCTGGGTCGTTTTCTGGCGGTCCCGAGGCCCGGAGAGGGCCCCCCGAGGCCGAAAACATTCAAAAATGTCCCGTCCTGATCTTTTTTGTTTTTGTATTTTAACGACGCGACCATGTCTGGGTCTGAGCAGGCTTCCCCCTTCTCGCTTCCCCCCCAAGGCTGGCCGCCAAGAGGCGAGGCGAGGGGGGGCGCCTCCCCGAGGAGAGGCCCGCGGTACTGCGGGGGGGGGGGGCCCGCGGAGGGCGGCGAGGGGGGGCCCTGCTCGAGCGGGAGGGCAGCGGGCGCCCGCTGCCCTCCCAGGCCCGAGGAGGGCGGCGAGGGGGGGCTCTGCTCGAGGAGGCAGCGGGGCAGCGGGCCCGAGGAGGGCGGCGAGGGGGGGCTCTGCTCGAGCGGGAGGGCAGCGGGCGCCGGCGCCCGCGATGTCCCCCGGCCGAACCCAGAGATCCGACGCTCCGAAAAGCTGGAGCGATCCCAGGAAATGATCGCGTCGTTGGACGATCAGGAACGGAAAACTACGAAAACCTCCGCACCGATTCGTTTTGGAGGAAATGTTTCGCCAGTTTTCGGCCTCGGGGGACCCAGTGAGGGCCTCGGGACCGTCAGAAAACGAGACGGGACGAAAAAAACGGTCCCGGGGAAAGGATCGGGACTTCCAGGGACCCCGTATATTGAACAAATCCGGACGTCGCATGTCTGGGTTCGGGTGTTGCTTATCCCTCCTCCTCGTCCTCCTCCTCCTTCTCCTCCCTCCTCCTCCTCCTCCTCCTTCCTCCTCCTCCTCACTCCTCCTCCTCCTCCTCCTCCTCTTCCTCCTCCTCCTCCTCTTCCTCTTCCTCCTCCTCCTCCTCCTCCTCCTCCTCCTCCTCCTCCTCCTCCTCCTCCTGTTGCTGGAATCACGAGAAACATGGCAGAAGGTGTTTCGCTTCCCTCGGCCTCGGGGTGCCCTCGCCGGGCCTCGGGACCGCGAAGAATGACTCAGGACGAGGTTGTCCAGACTTCCGGGGCCCACGCATCGAACAACATTGGAGCGGCCGGATGTTTGGGAAGGCCTGGCCGCGCCCCCAACGGTGACGTCGGACCTCGGCCGGGGGTGCGCTCTGGGAGGGTCGGGCCTTGCTGTCGGGCCGAACGGAAGGTGGGGATAGGAAAGGGGGGGGTACGAAATGTGCTGCGCGCAGCTGCCTTCGGCGGCCCCGCCGCTGGGCCCGGCCCTCGATGTACATGGGCGCCCCCCAGCGCCAGGGCGATGCAGGGAAAGCAGCACGTGAGCTGATTCTCTACCCAAACATGCGAAGTCTTGATGTTTTCAATGCGGGGCCGCTGGAAGTCCCGATCCTTTCCTCGGGATCGGTTTTTCGTCCTGAGTCGTTTTGTGACTGTCCCGAGGCCCAGTGAGGCCGCCCCGAGGCCGAAGACTGGCAAAACCTTTCGTCCTGATTTTTTTGCGACTCGATCATGTCTGGGTACCCTGCCCTTTGCTATCCTGCCCATTTCGTAGCCCCCGATGTCGGGTGGGCCTCTGCGTCGGCGTACGCTTTGAGAGCCAGCCGGGCGGCGAGGGGGGGCCCCTTGCGGGAGGGCCCGTGCTCGCCCGCGGCGGCCCTGGCCGAAGGCGCGGCCGCGCCGCAGCGGCGACGTCGGACTCCAGGTCTGCCTCGGCTGCACCAGGGTGGCCTCCTGGCATCGCTCGGGCGTGTGCATTTTCCTTCGTCGAGGACCATCGAGGAGTATCCTTGATCATTCGGCGAAAAAACCACGCACGAAACCGAGAAAAACACAGGGAATGGACGTCCGAGCGATGGCAGGACCTCTGGCGCGGGCCCACGCCCAGACGGGCTCGCGTCGGGAACACCAGCAAACATCGGTGCGGAGGTTTTCATGGTGTTTTGTTCCTCCGCGTCCCCTTCTTTCACCCCCTCCCTCCCTCCTCTCTCCTCCCCCCTCTCCGCCCACTCAGTGTTCCAATATGGAGGGTATAGATTTTTCATCTGACCTCGAATGAGGCCGCATTCTGGAGGGCTCGCGTACATGTCAATTCAGTGTCCTACGCACCTCCGTGTGTATGACTCCATTGTTGTTGGTGCTGCTGCTGCTGTTGAATTCTCATTTCTGAAGAATGATTATTCAATCGCTTCGCTCATTCCGCCGGCCCATGTTGCATGATCGCTACTGCTTCGCCGTGGGCCCACGGCCATTGTGGCGCCGCAAAGGAGGAGGAGGAAGATGGGGATAGGAAAGGGGAGGGGAGGAGGAGGAGAGGCTGAGAAGGAGAGGAAGAGACTGAAGATAAGTAGGAGGAGGAGGAGGAGGAGGAGGAAGGGGAAGGGGAAGGGGCGGAGGAGGAAGCTTCTCGTTGGCATCTTGTGTTGCTCTTGGGGCCAAACAGGGTCGTCGTCGATGCTTCTTTGGGAGGCCTCTTGGGATCTTTTGAGAAGCCGTTCGGGGAAGCCTGGGAGGCATGTTTGAACTTCTGGGGCCTCTTGGGGCCTCTTTTGGGCCTCCTGGGGGCCTCCTGGGGCCTCTTGGCGGCATCTTGGGGCCTCTTGGGGGCCTCTTGGGGGCCTCGGGGCCTCCTGGGGCCCTCTTGGGGCGGAAGGCTCGAGTTTTCGGTTCGTGGTCTCCCTCTTGGGCCCCTCTTGGGGCCGTCTTGGGGCCGTCTTGGGCCGTCTTGGGCGCCCCTTGGGCCGTCTCGGGGCCCTCTTGGGCCCTCTTGGGGTCTTCTTGGAAGCCTCCTGGCCCGTCTTGGGGCGCTCTTGGGGGCCTCTTGGGCCGTCTTGGAGCATTGGATGGCCGAAAAGGCGACAAGGCCAAAATCCTTCCAAAACTATAGTGAATTGATGATTCTGTCTTGTCGGGCCCTCGTGTGAGGCCTCTTGGAGGCCACTTGGAGGCCTCTTGGGCCGTCTTGGGGTCATCATCGGCGTCTCGGAGCGCTCTTCGTGGCCCCCACTCGTTCGCGCTCTTCGTGGCCCCATACGCATTCCCTTCGTGTCCCCGCTGCCGCCCTTCGTGGCCTACTTCGTGTCCTTGTGGCCCTGCTGCCGTTCTCCCTCGCTCTCGCTTTCGCTCGTCGTCGTCGCCGTCGCCGTCGTCGGTCGTCGTCGCCGTCGTCGTCGACGTAGTCGTCGTCGTCGTCGTGGTCGGTCCCCTGTCCGTCCTCTTGGGGTCGGGTCGACGGTCCGTCAAACAGTTATTCAGGATGAAAACTCGGCATAGGGGTAATTGGTCGGGGTCTGGCATGTCGCATGTCTGGGCCTGGCGCGGGCCCACAGACGTCCCCCCAGCACTGGTCTGCGCGCCTGGGCCTGGCCCCCTCGCGGCCCCCGGCAGCCATGCGGCCCCTCTCGCGGCCCTCGTGCCCCGGGTCACGCGCGAGCAGATGCTGCGCTTGGAGAGAGCTGGGCCCCGTCGCAGGCCCCTGCGTCGGCACAGCGTGTTCACAGCCTGGCGCGGGTGGCCACAGCGCGCTCAGAGACGAGGCGCAATGATGCTCACCGGGGCGCGGCGGAGGAGCAGCGTGGGAGGGAGGGAAGGCGGTGGAGGAGGGAGGGGGAGGAAGAAGGCGGGGATGGATGGTCTGGGGGGGGAGAGGGAGGATAGCGGGCAGCAGGGGAGGGGAGGAGGATGAGAAGGAGCAGGAGTAGGAGCAGGTGGAGATGAGGAGTGGGAGCAGGATGAGGAGTGAGGGTGGGGGTGAGGAGGCGTGGCGGCGATGAGGTTGTGAGGACGACGATGGTGATTATGGTGGTGGTGATGATGAGGATGTTGATGGTGAGGGTGTGGGTGACAGGGAGGTTTATGTTGATGGTGACGGTGATGCCGATGCGGATGACGATAACGATTATTGTGGCGATGGCGATGTTGTTGGTTATGGTGATGGTGATGGTGACGGCTCGGTGATGGTGATGATGATGACGACGTTGCTGATGACGATGATGATGGTGGTGGTGATGGCATGTACTATGGTGTTGTGTATGATGATGATGGTGCCGAGCATGATGATGATGATGATGATGCTGATGGTGATGCTGATGCTGATGCTGATGTTGGTGCTGATTATGATGTTGATGTTTATGCTGATGCTGCTGATGCTGCTGAAGATGATGATGTCAACGAAGGAGGAGGGATGATTAGATAGCAGACGGGGGCGGGAAGGGCAGCCGCCTTCGGCAAGGGGTCCCGCGCGGGCGCAGCTGTGGGGTGGGGCGGGTTTGGTGACCGGCTGGAGGGCGGATGAGGATGGCGGTGGTGCGGCCGCCTACTGATCGGCGGCGGGCCAGGGGGCGAAGTGAAAGGAGAAAACCTTCTCAGAAGGCTCGGAGGTACTCCAGATTTCGTAATAAAGGGAAGGGGTCGCATTTCGGGGGGGGGTCTCTTCCAGGCTATCTTGGAGGGCCTGGGGGGTCTGGGGACGATGTTTTTTGAGGATTCTCCCACGGGGGAGGTCTGATGGCTTGTCTTGGAGGGTCCAGACCCCCTCCCTTTTATTACTACGAAATCTGGAGTACCTCAGCCTTCTGAGAAGTTGTCTCAGCCTTCGCCGAACAGGCCCCGAAGGCTCGGAGGTCCCCGAAGAGGCCCTCTCGAGGAGTGTTCGGAGCCTTCCCCGAAGAGGCGCCGAGCACTCCTCGGAGGGCGCCGAGGGCTTCCGAGGAGTCCCGCCGCCCTCCGAGAAGGCCTTCTCCCTCTCACCTTCCCCCGCCTCGCTCGCCAACGACTTCCCAGAAGGCGCGAGGGCGTCCGAGAACTCCCGCCGCCCTCTGAGAAGGCCGTCTCCTTCTCGCTTCTCCCCTCGCACGCCGCCGACCTGAGCCTTCCTCAAAGAGAGCTGCAGGGCGCCAAGGGGGGCAGAGGGTGCAGCAGCTCTCCGATCAGATAGGAGCTGCCCTCGAAGGTGAGAAAACAGCATCAACCTAAACATTCCGGTGCAGTTCCTGAAGTTCTCGGACCTGCGCTGCAGCCCCCTAGCGGCGCTTCTGGCGTCGATCCATGAAATCCGCGCTGACCTCCAATTATGCCTAACTATACGACCACCCTTCGGGTGATAAGGAGGTTCGGGGGGGGGGGAGGAACCAACGTCTCACTCGATCGGTCTCACTATCGATCTCACTATCGATCTCAGTATCGGTCTCGCTCGATCGATCTCCCTCGATCGATCTCACAATCGATCTCACTCGATCTATCTCACAATTGATCTGAATATCGATCTCACAATCGATATCACATTCGGTCTCACTACATCATCATCATCACCATCATAATAATCATCATCATCGGGACGCCATAATCATTATCAATCTCATCATCAACATCATCATCATCGGGACAATCATAATCAGCATCATCAACATCAACATCATCATACTCATCATCATCGGGACACCATCATCGTCATCATCATGATCATCAACATAATAATCATGATCATCATCATCCTTATCATCGGGACACCATCAGCATCATCATCATCATCATCACCATCATCATCATCATCATAATCGTCATCATCATCATCATCGACATCATCATCGACATCATCGGGACACCATCATTATCATATCATCATCATCATCATCATCATCATCATCGTCCTCATCATCATCAGCATCAGCAGCAGCATCATCATCATCAGCATCACCATCATCATCATCAGCAGCAGCAGCATCATCATCACCATCACCATCACCATCATCATCATCATCATCATCATCATCATCATCATCATCGTCGTCGTCGTCGTCGTCATCATCATCATCTCATCATCATCATCATCAGCAGCAGCAGCAGCAGCATCATCATCATCATCATCATCGCTGGACACCGCGGGACACCGGCGGGACACCGCGGGGCACCGCGGGACACCGCGGGACACCGCGGGACACCGGCGGGACACCGCGCGGCACCGGCCGCCCGGTCAAGGTTCTTTTGGTCCGGCCGCGCCTCAGCCACACGGGACTTTCGCGGGACACCGGCGGGACACCGCGGGGCACCGGCCGCCCGGTCAAGGTTCTTTTGGTCGGGCCGCGCCTCAGCCACAGGAGACTTCTTCTCGCCCGCCCACGCAGATTCGCCTCACCCGCACGCACGGCACGCACGAACACGAAACCGAAATCGATTTCCCGGTAGGGGGGCTCTCCGTTCCCTTTCGATCTCACCCCCTCACCTCCGATAATTAGTCCCCCATGCACCTTGGAAGGGCCCGAAGTGTTGAAAGCGGAGAAAAGGTTGGCAAGATGGAGATTGTGTGGGCGAGATTTGCAGGGGAATCGTGGGAGCTTAAGGAGATCAGACGTCGAGTGAGCCAAGCTCTCACAGAGAACGTGATCGTAGGTCCTCACCATCGCCCTCCATCATCCTCCTTACCATCCCAACCCATCGTCGTCCTCACCACCACCATCCTACCACCTCACCATCAGCATCGTGCCACCTTCTCCATCGTCCTCCTCACCATCACCCATCGTCCTCCTCACCATCCTCACCCATCGTCGTCCTCCACCAAGCCTGCCACGTCATCCTCACCATCGTCCTCTGCCTCTTCCCTTCCCCATTCCCCTTGTGGGCGGCTGGTTCGTTACGAGTGGTGGAGTGGAGTGCGGCTGGGAGTGGAGTTGAAGTTCGCCGACGTCCCGAATGGGTTGAGCGCTTTGGACGCGGTCGAGATGGGAGACAGGGCGCGGCGTGCGGGAGAAGTCACAGTAGCAGCACGGCAAGTAGATGACGAGACGTGATCTCACGTTCCTTTGTGCTCTCTCTCTCTTTCTCTCTCTCGTCCAAGCCTGAGCGCCAGTAAACATCGCCCCCCCAGAGATGGGGAGGTTTTTGGTTCAGGATCTTCGGGACCCGCCATATTCGAGGCCTCCTGGATGGCGTCAGAGCAGACGGGGACAGAGGATCGCGCCGCATCGCCCGTGCATCGGCGATTCGGATCAATTTGGAGCCCGATTTTCTCCACGCCGAGGTCGCCGATGCATCGCCGACTTCGCCAGCGCATCCCCGATGCATCGGCGATGCGGCGCGATCCTCCGACCCCATCTGTTCGGACCTCACCTGCGAGGCTTCTACATTCAGGTAAGAAACACACACAGACACACATTCACGTCAATTCCCATGAAGGTATGGGAAGATAAGCAGAAATGGAGGGAAGACGAGACTCCAGAAAATGCAGCGAATAGGGGGGCAGCTTGGGATTTGTTCCTATTGGATTATGTGTCCCTGGGCCCCTTCAACCTGGGCCCCTTGATCTACATGCGCGCAGCCTGGATTTCTCAGCGCCTGCGCCCCCGACGTTTCGGGGGAGTTCCTAGGGGTGCATCTGGCCGAAGGCGCCCCTGGCCCTTCGCTCCCTCTTGGAGCCCCCGGGGCCCCCTGGGCATCGTGAGTCCGTGAGTCCTGGCAGTTGTTGCTCAAGGGGGCCCCTCAAAGTTTGCTTTGATGCAGTGTGGGTTCGGGCGACTTGGACTCATCGTCTACTGGTGTCTCTCCCCCGGGCCTCGTGAGGGGTGCTCTGGAGGCCGTGGCCTGGAGGCCGTGGGCACCTTTGTCTCCCGACCCCCGACAGCACGATTTGTCATTGAGTCGATCCCCAAAGGCCCCGACGCATTCCCCGTGACAGGCTTTTCCTCCTGAGCCGTGACTTGACGGCCCGGAGGCTTGGCGGGGGCCGCCAGCGGCCGGAAGTAGCGAACAACCTTCCGTCATGTTTTTTCGCGCCTTCAGCAACATGGGGAGGAAGAGAAGAAGGAAGAGGAGGAGGAAGAGGAGGCGGAGGATGAGGAGGGAGGAGGAGGGAGGAGGACAAGGAGGGAGCAGGAGGGAGGGAGGGGGAGAAGGGAGGAGGCAGGAGAGGGAAGAGGAGGAAGAAGAAGAGCAGGCGCAGGAGGAGGAGTAAGGCGGAGGAGGGAGGAGGAGGGAGGGGGTTTGTTTGGATTTCAGCAATTCGCTGGTCAGGTGAGTGGCGGCGCTCGCAGCAATATATCATGAGTATCGGCACCAAGAGAAAGTAACCCAGGTAGGCGGAACATGCAGCACAGTACTGCACGCAACAGCTCAGGAGGCAGCAACAAGGGACGGTCCTGTGTTAGTGCAGTACCTTCGTCTGCTTCAACAACTTGCTGCGGGGCATGAGGCGACCAGCCTCTAGCAATGGCCGGTACGAAACTCGACAGGACAGGGCTCACGTGAGTACCTGAGGGGAAGTTACCTTCACGCGCTCAGGACGGGCGACAGACACGGCGGCGGAACACCAAGCACGATTATCTTGTCGAACCTTGGGGAGTGAGGGAGTCCAAAATGGCTCTCACAGTGAACATACCGATCATATGCCAACCAGCCCAACCTGCACATGTCTGAACATGTCTGAACACACTCAGAGCTACCAGCATGTGATCGCAGAGAACGCATCAATGGACAACGTTTGCAGCCAGTGGCGGGACAACGGCGGCCAGTCTGCATCATGGTGCCTGAACCTGCGGGGCCGGACAGCGAGATATGCGCATGGGGGCGGGCGCGCCAGAGTCCGGCGGTACGGGTGCCAGATTAACTCCGCCTGAGCTCTCTGGGTCCGCTGGAGTCTGCAACCGTCTACCACGCAACGACAGAGAGGCGGGAAGCTTCGGGGAACCAGTCCGCGTAGAAGAGTAGGCGGCCAGTGAGGGAGCAGTTCAGGAGCTCAACCAAGCAGGGGCACACTTAGTTTGCCTGATGGAGGTGAGATAGGCCAAGGGTTCGATCACCACGCATCACGAATGCCTGTACTCCTGACAGTCTGTTACATGATCTGCAACTTGCGTCTGGTCATCGAGACATGCACATAGACGGCTCGCCAGAAGCCTAGGGCTCGGGTGTTGTATTCACTCTGCCTGAGCTTTCTGGGTCCGCTGGAGAGACTGGGAGCATTTCCTCAGCTGGGTAAGGAGCACTGCGTGCGGTACATCACAGCATCTCGCTGCTGTTTGTTACGTCTCCTGCAAGCTTATGTCGGTCTTGGCTGCACGCTTGATGTCTCTCTTTTATGAGGGCATTCAGACTCTCTACGCGCACGTCCTACCAGCGAGCAACACGAAGCATCATCATGAGAAAGTGTACTCTCTCTCTCCTGGTTGATAGGAGCACGCCACTCTCGGGCAGGGGTGGCAGCAAGGCAAAGGGGACAAGGGGGCGAAGCGGGGTGAGTCACTAAGCTCGACTGATTCTGGCTCAAGCACTGTGCCTGTTGGTAGGTCATCTTCGCCTCGCAGCAGCTGCCTCCGAAAAGTGGCCTTCCAAGCTCAGGCGCCGCGCTTTATCTGGCAACGTGATGCTTCCAAAAAGTGTCCTCAAAAGCTCAGGCGCCGCGCCTTATCTGGCAACGGAGTGCCTCCAAAAAGTGTCCTCACAGGCTCAGGCGCCGCGCCTTATCTGGCAACGTAATGCCTCCAACAAGTGTCCTCACAGCCTCAGCTGGGTCTCATGGTGGACAACATTCTGAGTTCAACACCGAGCAGGGAGCTTGAGCATGCAAACCACGGATGCCCAAGATAAAGTGAGGTGTTGGTCCGTTGGCGCCGAAAGGCGACGCCATTGTCGGGCAATTTTGCACAAGCCAGCCTACGTCACATATGCAATGCTACAATCCAGACCCACTTCCTACCTCCATCCTGACCCTTCCCACTGCAGTCGAAGAGACAGTGGCGGATCGTGATGCCTGAACCTGCGGGGCCGGGCAGCGAGATATGCACATGGGGGCGGGCGCGCCAGAGTCCAGCGATACGGGTGCCAGATTAACTCCGCCTGAGCTCTCTGGGTCCGCTGGAGTCTGCAACCGTCTACCACGCGACGACAGAGAGGCGGGAAGCTTCGGGGAACCAGTCCGCGTAGAAGAGTAGGCGGCCAGTGAGGGAGCAGTTGAGAAGCTCAGCCAATCAGGGGCTCATTTAGTTCTTTGAGGAGAAGGCTACCTTCGAACCACCACGGACGACGGAAAGGGCACGGGACCAAACAGAGCGGTTATCTTGCCTAAATTCCAGGAGGTGAGGTAGGCCAAGGGTTCGATCACCACGCATCACGAATGCCTGTACTCCTGACAGTCTGCTACATGATCTGCAACTTGCTTCCGGTCATCAAGACATGCGCATAGACGACTCGCCAGAGTCCTAGGGCTCTGGTGTTTATTCACTCTGCCTGAGCTTTCTGGGTCCGCTGGAGAGACTGGGAGCATTTCCTCAGCTGGGTAAGGAGCACTGCGTGCGGTACATCACAACATCTCGCTGCTGCTTTATGCGTCTCTTGCAAGCTCAGGCGCCGCGCCTTATCTGGCAACGCAATGCCTCCAAACAGTGTCCTCACATGCTCAGGCGCCGCGCCTTATTTGGCAACGTAATGCCTCGAACAAGTGTCCTCACGGGCTCAGCTGGGTCTCCTGGTCTCATGTAATGGAGTCTGCAACTGCCTACCACGCATTGACAGATAGGCAGGCAACTTCGGAGAACCAGTCCACGTAAATAGACAGGCGGGGCGGCCGGCAGGGGGGTGACAGCGGCAGGGAAGGAGGGAACAGGTGTGGAGCACGATTGAACAGTGGCGACGCACGCACTGTGCCTGAGGTATCCCTTGGTTACCACTGCACACGATCAACAAGACCGAGCCCAAAATCTGGGTCGACAGCCCACGGTGCAATAGCGGCACGTCGTTTGGCTGCTCTTCTGTCTCTGGCTTCCTCTCGGTTCCTCGCCATACGATCACGTATCTGGGAGGACAGGGGGACAGGGGAGGGGGGAGGGGGAGAGGAAGCAGGAACAGGGGAACCTTCTCCTATGCCAGCAGACACCTGCTGGGAGACACCAGTGAAGGACCTAGCGTCGGCATATTCCTGTTCCTCATCGGCCTCTGGCGGCCCTGGTGACCTTGGAATCGCGGTGGGATGAAGAGCATCATCGTCACCAGGAATTGCAGCAGCAACCGATTTGAAACGCTCGATTTTTGGGCCGGTACGATGTTTACATGGGCCACGTCGTGAGACAACATCTGGGGCCCAGCCTCCTGCAACCCCTAGATGGGGATCCCAAGACACATTAAGAAAAACAGCAGGGCTTTCTAGCTTCATCTGACTCCAGCATGTCCGACGGTGGTCTGTCTGGATCCCCCTGCTCCCACACAGTCTGCACAACCTGCACGGTCGCATCTGCTATGC
Source organism: Prorocentrum cordatum (assembly GCA_963575745.1). Classification (NCBI taxonomy): domain Eukaryota; class Dinophyceae; order Prorocentrales; family Prorocentraceae; genus Prorocentrum; species Prorocentrum cordatum. The sequence goes on along the minus strand of CAUYUJ010008591.1, from coordinate 98,827 downwards.
ATTTGCGCAGGTTCTCGGGGTATGTCTCCTTCTTTGCTGTACGCCAGTCCTGATTTGCCGAATCGAATCCAAGCAAAACCTCGTGTCCACATCTGCGACCATGAGAGCACTTTCCTCTACCAGGGGTCGCCAGCATAATGTTGTGTAGCGGCTGCATTCGTAGAGAAAGAATGCGAGCTGGGGCTCGGGATGTTTGACCGTGTTCGCATTGGTCGAAATTCGTGCAGCATGCAGCAGGCGAAGACTCGATAGGTTGCACGAGAAAGAACTGACTGCCTGAGACCTCCAGTCACATGGTTGCGGGTGCTCCATCCAGCAGCACGTCCCCACCGTCAAATGTACGGCGAACAGCTCCAACATGGCACAAAGGAGAGCATTTCCTACCGCTAGTTGCTCCATCTGACGAGGAGTAGCTGCTGTTTTATCCCAGAACTCATCATGCGTACGCAGGGGGGGGGGTCCGGACCATTCTACCCAACGCGGGCCGACCAGGTTTCGCACGGCGGACCTCCCCCCGAAACGACGACCCTGCGGGCCCTGATGTGCTCTTTCCAGGTGTCGAGCGCGGACCGATTCATCATATCCCCAAGAGTCGCAGGGAGGAGGAGGAGGAGGGAGGAGGACGGAGGAGGAGGAGGAGGAAGGAGGAAGGAGGGTGGAGGGAGGAGGAAGGAGGGAGGAGGAGGAGGAGGAGGAAGGAGGAAGGAGGAGAGGGAGGAGGGAGGTGGAGGAGAAGAGGGGAGAAGAGAGGAGAAGAGAGGAGGAGGGAGGAGGAGGAGGAGGAGGAGGAGGAGGAGGAGGAGGAGGAGGAGGAGGAGGAGGAAGGAACACCCCGCCGCTCCCAGGCCCCCCGCCCTGCGCCGCCTCCCTCGGGAGCGCCGTGCCGAGCGGTCGCGCTCGAGCGGCACGGCGACCCACAGCCGAGCGCTCGGTGCGTGCTGGTCGCCACGTCGCGCTGGTAGGGCAGCGCGCCATGGGAGGTGCGCAGGCCTCGTGGCGCCTGCACGAGCCCAGAGATCCGACGCTCCAAAAAAGTAGGAGCGGCGGGGGTTGGGGCCGTTTTCGGCTTCTGGGGGCCCCCACCGGGCCTCGGGGCCGTCCAAAAACAACCCGGGGCGAACAAAAGCAGCCCTGGGGAAGCGGTCCAGACCCCTGGGGGCCCACGGCCGTCCATGGGGGAAGCGGGTCCTGAGGACAACGGGCTCTGAGGTCTTCCGCCGTCTTTTCGGGCTCTCGGGGCCTTCCGAGGGCCCCGGGACTGTCAGAACACAACTCAGAATGAAGAACCGGTCTTGGGGCAGGGCTGGACCTAGACGGTGGTTTTGGTGATTTCGTGGGCCGTTTTCGTTTCGACTTCGTCTTGCGGTAAAGGCGGATTCGAGACAAAAGCGAGGGAGCACGAAAACACATTGAAAACGAAAACCACTGTTAAGGTTCAGCCCTGTCTTGGGGGAAGGCCCCAGTGCCCAGGACCCGTTTCCCTCAGCACCCGCTTCCCCCATGCGGAGCTGGCCCGAGGCGCAGGCAGGGCCGCCTGCGCGACGCCTTGCGCCACCGACGCGTCGCTTCGGAGGGGTCATAATAAGGAGACGCTCCAGGGTACCCAGGATCCCCTGGATTCCCAGGATCCCCTGTATTCTCTGGATCCAGGGGATCCTGGGATCCATAATAAGGGGGTCCCAGGATCCCCTGGATTCCCCAATGTCCCACACGGTCTGCAGAGACGAGGGCCGCTGGATGCTCTGAAAATCTTGGTACGCATCCTGAGCAAAGCCTATCATGCCATCAACCGCGTCCTATCGATGTCCGCCTGCAGCGAGCACACGCGCGAAATGGGGAACGGAAGGAGTGGGGGCGAATGCCAACACCAGTCCCTACCCCTCTCGAACAGGACTCGCTGTCGGCTTCTCCGCGGACGTTGTCCACTTGAGACAGAAGGTCGGCCAGCAACGGCCGCTGTCGGTGTCGGACCCTCACCACTAGGCGTGGTGCTCTCGCCTCAGCTCCGGCCACATCCGTATTTGGGTATTGTGCTGCCGTTCGGGCGCCAGCCACAGTCGCATGCTGGGACACCTCTGATATGCATCTTGGAGGGGCTGTTGGTGTTGATCGGGGGGTTGTCCAGGGCAGTTGTTGGATGGCTGTTGGTGTTGATCGGGGGGTTGTCCAGGGCAGTTGTTGGATAAGCTTCCCTTCCACTGACGACCGCACCGCGCCCATGTTTCCCGCACCCATTGCGGGCGTGCCAGTGCACCAGTGCAGGGCCCAGACGCTCAGGGCGACGGCGCGCCCAGCCCAGCAGCACGCATCTTTTTGTTTTTTGTTTTTTTTGTTTTCTCTCTCTCTCTCTCTCGCGCTCTCGCCGGTGCTGGTGTGCGGCCGGGGCTGCTCTGCATAGGGCGGTGCTGGGCAGAGTGCCAGCTGCGGTGCTGGGCAGAGTGGCAGCTGGTGGCATACAGTTGTGGAGGACGATCAATGGAGAGGAAGCATGTTGCCAAATAATCTCCAGATGTCTAAAACATGTGTTAAACATGGCTTAAGCATCGAAACAATATGTCCAAAACATGTTTAGAACATGTTTTCTACATTTTCAACACATTTCAGATTCAATGGTCGGACTGTTAGGGTGTCCACTGCAGTGGCATCCACAGGCATACAGTGCGTCTCCGAATTCTTCGGATGCCCGGCATCGTTGCTTGCGAAATCAGGCCCATCCGTTGGCTGAATTTCTTGGAAATTCCCGCGAGGCTTTCTTGAGCCGTCTTGGAAGCCTCGAGGACCGTCTTGGGCTTTTGAAGGTCCCTCTCGGGCAGTTTCGGAGCTCCCTGCAGCCGTCTGGACGCAAGGCTGAGCTGAGAAGGCGAAATCAGTTTGTGTGGGGCGTGTATACACGTACATGAACAACGTAGGTGGTTGACAAGCGTTGGCTGTCTTGGGCCTCTCTTGGAGCGTCTTGGAACCTCTCTTGGAGTCCCTTGTGGGCCTTCGGGAGCCTCTTGGGGCCTCATGGAACTTCCCGCTGACGCCCTGCGCCTTTTAGGGCGCTTCTTCACGGGATCTGTAGAGGAATCTGAAGTGTCTTTTGGGCGGGCGGAGTTTCCGGAAGGAGCACACACAACCACCCCGCGAGCGCCCAGAAAGTTCCGGGCAATGCCCAGAAACCAAAACAAATTGCCCATGAAGATGGGGGTCGGGGCTCTTTATATTCCACCAAACCTTGAAACATTCACAGCACCCTACAGCCCCTGGGAACACACTTATGAGCCTTGGGGCGCTCGCCCACGTTTTGAAGGCACGGTGGCGGATTCAATATTTGAGTTGTGGATGCTTTGTTAAGACGGATGCATGATTTGCAGACCAATGGATAGCAGTTGTATTTCAAAGGGGTTGTTCTCCAAGCAAGCAAGAAGGGCGCCGTTGGTATTGGGGCAACCGGCCAGGTCCCTGCCCTCGGCTGGGCCCAGATTCTCGTATACTTCGGGCTTGTTGAGTATACTGGCGGGTTCAGCGATTACCAGCCTGGTGGGACAGCATGGGAGGGTCAGTCGTTTCCGCTTTCTTGTGCTCATGCCAGGTTTCTTTCACGCGGGGACGCACGCGAAAACGAGAAGAGAGCCAGAGTTCTGCGACACGGGGAGGAGGTGGCATACACGTATTCAAGATCACGGAGGTGCCGCGCCGTTGATGAGGAGTTTGAGAGGTGCAAAGAGACGAACCGATGTCGAACACGAGTGGACCTGCAATACGGATATCTCGCTTGCCTCGTGAGGAATTGGGGGTGAGGTCAGGATGTTCGCTTCGTGGGCGCCCCCATGCCGCCTCGTTGCCGCCAGTGTCCGCCCTTTGCACTGATTTGCATTGCATTGGTTAGTGTGGCTTAGTCTTGCTTGGCATGGTTATTCCTTGTTTGGGGTTGCTAGGTATTTCTTGTCATTGTTCTGCACTGCCTGGCATTACGTTGTGTTGTTTTGTGTTGCGTTGTGTTGTGTTGTGTTGATTTATGTTGTGTTGTGTTTATATGCATTGCTTGAGCTTGGTTGGCATTGATTTGCGCTGCATTGCTCTGCTTTGCCCTGCACTGCTTGGCGTTACTCTGTGTTGCTTTGCGTTGCACGTCCAAGGTTGCACTAATCCATTTTGTTGGGCCATGCTGCAATCAGTGCCGTTGTTGCGGTCGTAGTGTGCGGGCAGTTTTTTGAGAGACGGAGCCCGCATTCAGAGTCGGTGGAATGGTATAAACCCCCGGGTCATAATTCGAATGTTCGTGGTATTCGCCCATTGAGTGTGGCAGTGTGATAAGTTCAAGGAGAAACGCTCCGCGTATGAGCCTCGACATTGTCAACGAGGTGCGCAGGAGGACCAATCCCGAGAATCTCTGAACGGACGCCGATCATTCGAACGCTCCCGTTGTAGTGGCAGTAGTCGTTGCCGGCGCAGTACCAAGGGTGGTTGCAGAACATTGAGGTTGATATTAGTAAGAGGCAGAGGCAGCGGCAACCACGTAGAATCCATGAGTCGACATGCACGCAGAAGGTGAAGTTGAAGATGCCGATACCACTTGTACAGACAGAGGCAGAGGCATACACGTATAAGCAAGACGTCGAATGGAAAACGGGAGGCTATGTTCAGGCAGGATAATGGATAGTAGCAGGCGTCGACACATACTTGTAAGTATACATTGAAACCGAATTTCGAGCACAAGCGTACGTGTACGTAAAGGGTTGTTGATGATGAATGGTTGAAGGAACAAGCTGGAGAGCAGCAGGACAGGGATCTGCGAGAAGAGGGAAGTAGGAGTCGGAGGAGCAGGAGGAGGAGGAGGAGGACGAGAAGGAGGAGGTTTTGGGAACACCACGAAAAGGAAAATGTAGGTGCAATCGAAGGAAGATACGCAAGAGCAGAAGGAGACAGGGGGACGGAGGGGGCGACAGAGATGAGACGACATGGAGGAAGGAACAGAGGACTTCATGGAGGAATCGCAGGATGAGGAGGCAAGCTGGCAACAATCGCATGGATAATCGCCGTAGCGCTGGCAATTGGTGGAAAGGTGGCGCCCCCGGGGACTACGGCTGGAAGGTCCTCACGTCGAACGATCCCGTAGAGAGGAGAAGGAGCCGCCGTCACTTCCTGCTGGCATCGCAAGCTCCTCCTCCTCCTCCTCCTCCTCCTCCTCCTCCTCCTCCTCGCAGTGGCCTCTCTGCAGAAGGTGGGGTGCCGTTCCGCTGCCGCCCAGACCCCGTGGCGCCGCACCGCAGCAGCACGCGCACACAAGTGTCGGCGGTGCCCCGTGCGGAGCGGGGCCTCGAACCCAGGGGGAAAGCCCATCCTGGGGGTGTCCGTGCTGGCGGCACCGCCGGGGTTGGCCGTGAAGAGTTTCCCCGGGATGTACCGAGCTCCCCTGGAATGCACGATCCCCCCCCTCGGGGCTCAAGAGACGGGGGTCAATGCAAACGGGGGTCGTTCAATGCGCCAGATCTTTCAGGATCCTGCAGGGCCAGGGTTGCACTGACCCAGGCTTGGGTGCAGAATCCTACAGTATCCTGCAGGATCTTGCGAGATCCTGCAAGGCCCGACTGACCCGTGTGTGGGTTGACCGGGGTCAGAAGATCCCCGACCCCCCCAGGAAAACTTCCAAACACCGCCGTTGGGGCAAACATCTGCATGTCTGGGAGCGCCAGGCGGTTGTCTCGGTAGCGCTTCGGAGCGCCAGCGAGGAGGACCAGGAGGAGGGAGTGAGAAGGGAGGGAGGTCCCATGATCGAGGTAGTTTACTACGGGTTTGTGGAAGGATCTTCTGGGACGGTGATGCATGTGCCGATGCCGATGCCGAGAGAAACTGCGACGACGAAGACGACGACGAGGACGACGACGCGAAGACGACGACGACCACCACCACCACCACCACCACCCCACACTCCCAGGGGGCACCGCCCTCCCCTTCCCCCACCTCCACCCCCACCCTATTCCCACAAAGGGCAGGGGGGGCGAGTGTGGGTCGCCAGCCGCTCCAGGAGAGCACCTGGTACGAACGCCCCCTGGAAAGGGGCAGGGGAGGGTCTAGGTCGTCGGTGGCACGTGGTGCGACTGGTACGAAAGCCGCTGGGAAGGGTGGTACCGTCGACATGCATGCTGCCGAGGAGAAGGAGAAGGATGGGAAAGACTTGATCTAGGAAGAGGCTAAATAATTGGAGGAAGATGATGTGGTGGATGATGTTGATGATGATGGTGATGCTGATGATGATGAGAATGATGATGATAATGATGATGCTGATGATGATGATGACGACGATGATGATGATGATGGTGATGGTGATGGTGATGATGATGGTGATGGTGATGGTGATTGTGATGGCGATGGCGATGGCGATGGCGATGGTGATAGTGATGGTGATTGTGATGGTGATGGTGATGACGATGATGATGATGATTACGATGATTACGATGATGCTGATGATGATGATGATGATGATGATGATGATGATGATGATGATGATGATGATGATGTCGGTGGTGGTTATGTAGATGATGAGGATGAGGGTGAGGATGGGGATGAGGATGAGGATGATGGTGATGATGTTGATGATTATGATAGTGGTGACGATCATGATGAGGAGGAGGCGGAGGAGGAGGAGGAGGGAGATAGAGGACGCAATGTTCGGAGGAGGAGGAGGAGGAGGAGGAGGAGGAGGAGGAGGAGGAGGAGGAGGAACGGGGCGAGGAAGACGAACCGGAGCATGAAAGGAGAGCGGATTCAGCGAAAGGAGGCAGCAGCACCGCGGGGCAGTACAGAGGGCCGGCAATTCTGCTGGAGTGGCAAAGCTCTCCGATGATATTCGATCTCTTCACCGGCCTCCTCTCTTCGCTGTCGTCCTCGTGCCCCTCCCCTCCGCTCCCAATCCAGGGCGCGCTGGGCGTATACCCAGGACTCTCGACTGAATACCTCTAGGCCGCCCACATTGGGCCCGAGTAGATGAGGCCCGAGGATCGCGCCGCATCGCCGATGGATCGGCGATGTGGCTCGATGCGGAGCCCGATTTGCTTCACGTCGACGTCGCCGATGCATCACCGACGCCGCTAACCCATTGCAGGTGCATCGCCGATGCATCGGCGATGCGGCGCGATCCTCCGACCCCATCTACTCGGACCCCATCTGGGAGGCCTCTATTCCGCCCCTCCCCTCCGCTCCGGATCCAGGGCGCGCTGGGCGTACTCTGTATGCCCAGGACTCCTGACTGAAGGCCACTCTGCGCTCAGCGGGGGGCTGCGTGCTTCGGGCCGCTCCCGAGAGCTGGGTCGAAGCTGGGAGTTCTTCGTTGGGAACTGTTGGTTGGGAATCCTCTGTAGGGAACTCTCAGTAGGGACATCTGTTTGGGGAATTCTTATTAGAGGAGGAGGAGGAGGAGGAGAAGGAGGAGGAGGAGGAGGAGGAGGACTCAGTAGGGAGTTCTTGGTAAGGACTCCTTAGTAGGGACTTCGCATGAGGGAATCCCTCGCAGGGAGTCCTGCGCAGGGAATGCCGAGGAGGGCTGCAGGGATCCCTGCAGTGCTGGGGGCCCCCTTCGATCGCCGTGGCCAACAAAAAAAAAGCCCCGTCGCCTCTGCGCCGTCCTCTCGCCAAAGAGCGCCGGAGGTCAACGGACCGCGCGAAGGAATTGTGACGCACCTCCCCTACAGGAGGGTGGACCTCTGGGCTGCTCGTCGAGAGGGTCTAGGCACGCCCCTCCCCCTCCTCCTCCTCCTCCTCCTCCTCCTCCTCCTCCTCCTCCTCCTCCTCCTCTAGTATGAATTCCCTACACAGAAGTCCCTACTAAGAGTTTCCCACAGAGGATTCCCAACCAACAGTTCCCAGCGAAGAGCTCCCAGCTTCGACCCAGCTCTCGCGAGCGGCCCGAAGCACGCAGCCCCCAGCCGGGACACAGAGTGGTCTTCAGTCGGGGGTCCTGGGCATACGCCGTGGATCGGGAGCGGAGGGGAAGGCCGAAATAGAGGCCTCCTAGATGGGGTCGGAGCAGGTGGGGTCGGAGGATCGCAGAGTGGCTTTCAGTCGAGAGTCCTGGACATACAGAGTATGCCCAGCGCGCCCTGGATCGGGAGCGGAGGGGAGTGGCGTAATAGAGGCCTCCTAGATGGGGTCCGAGCAGGTGGGGTCGGAGGATCGCGCCGCATCGCCGATGCATCGCCGTTGCGTTGCCGATGCGGCTCGATGTGGAGCCCGATGTTCTCTACGCCGACGTCGCCGATGCATCGCTGGCGTCGCGGATGCTTCGCCAATGTATCGGCGATGCATCGCCGATGCGGCTCGATCTTCCGACCCCAGCTACGCCGACCCCATCTAGGAGTCATCTAAATCATGCTGGAAATCAACAAATCGCGTGAATCAACTATGACGCAACTCCCTGAGGCATCTAGGCATGGCTATCTGGGGGAACCACTCGCCCCTCCTGTTCTGGATAATGAAGGTGCAGGCGAGGCAAACTCAGCGAACAGGGTGGAGAGCGTGATCGCGCGCGACACCGGCACAGTCGTTTTTGGCAACCACGTTGCCCATTCTCTCTCCCCCGCATCCTCTTCCTCGGTCCTCTTCGTCCAGGCCGTGCCTCACGAGTTCAGTGGCCGGGCGAGTTGTCTTGCAGTGCTAGCTGTTGTGCGAGTTGTGGGAGTTTTGTCGAACTGATGTAGTAGCCTGGTCAGGGCAGGAGGAGAAGGAGAAGGAGGAGGAGGAGCAGGATGAGGAGGAGAAGGAGCAGGAGGAGGAGGGGGAGCAGGAGGAGGAGGAGGAGGAGGAGGAGGAAGAGGAGGAGGAGACGCTCGACGCTGCGGACTCAAACGAGGACCCCACTCACAGCAGGGCGGGGACGAGGACCCCACTCACAGCAGGGCGGGGACGCAGAATCATTCGGCGGTCCTCATGGCAGCACAGTGGCCCTACTGTCGGAAACGTTTGGATCGCGCGTCGTTCCACAGGGTCTCGCCCACCACACTTCGGCGGGATACTCGGCCACGCGCCGAGGGGGGGAGAGGGGGGGGGGGCAAGGCTTCTCGGAGGCAGCCTCCTTCTCGGAAGCCTTCCCACCTCCCCCTACCCCCCTCCGCGCGCCGCCATGATACGGTCAGCCCGAGGTATAAGATCGAGGTCGGTTCGGGGATGGTGCCCTAATGTTCCTTCGTGCTTGTTGGATGTTCTTGCTTATCCTGGGGGAGGGCACCCTCGAATGTGCTTCGGTTTGGGCCGGCGGAGGGTCTCATCGGCGTCACCCCACCATACTTATACTATAGGTGCGTCGCCCCCCCCAGGGGAGACGCGCGCACCGACAAATCTCACTGTGTATGCGCCGTCGCGGGCGCTTTCTGGCCACACCGCTCGGGAAACGATGTACTACAAGATGGGTATAGTAGATGTTTGGGTCGGACGCGCGCCTCCAAAGAGAACATAATTATATTACTGGTCTGTATTTGTACCTCCAACCATGTTCTCGAAGGATGCGTTTCTGTCCTAGGTCCGGCTGGGCGCAAACCGCCGGCCACCTGCCCACTCCCAGGCGCCCACGTCCCGAGCCTTGCCCTCTCGCCCCGCGGAGCGGAGCGACACGCTGTCCGCCCGCAGGGCACAGCGTGGCGATTCCTCCTCCTCCTCCTCCTCCTCCTCCTCCTCCTCCTCATCATCATGCAGATCGAGGTCGCCTCGGGGGACGCTCCCCCCGTCATCTACTGGGACATCCCGAAGCTCGAGCACAACCACATGGACGTCGCCCGCCTCCGCGAGGCGACCAAGGAGATCACCCACCCAGTCGAGACCAGCCAGTGGTCTCTTTAGCGCGTGCTCCCTCTTTCGCTCCTCCTCGCCGTCTTCTTCCTCATCGGCGAGTCCGCTTCGCTTTGCCTCCTGGAACGCCAGGGCGCTCTTGCAAGCTGGAGGAGAGAAAGCAGATCTGAAGCGCCAGTACCTCATCAAGCTCCGTCTGTCTGAGACGGTCCTTTCTCTCCAGGAGGTCCACCAGGATCATCATCAACTTGTCTCTTTCGTGGGCACAGTGGCACGTGATCTTACTGTGCGCTCTAGCTTTTGTAACGCTGATGCTGGCGGCAGCATCCGTGGGGGCGTCGCAGTCGTACTTCCTCCTCTTCATCCTGGTGTTGTCGTCCATCCTCCTGTCCCTCTCGTCCCTGGGCGTGTTCTTCGAGTTGATATTTCTTTGGGAGATGTATGCCTTCAGGTGTACAACGTACACAATCATGGTCTTTCTTTGGCAGAAGTTGCTCGTATTGCACGTGATATCCGTGCTGCTCGGGCTGCGTCTTAGCGAGCACCAGACTCGCATATGGTCGTGGTCAATGGCGACTTCAACTTTTCCTCGCACGAGTCCGTCCTGCTGCATATGCCCGCAGCGGCTGTGCGGCGGAGCGCGCGGCAGCACCACGCCCGCGCTCCGAAGTGGCGGGACGCTCTTGCCCCGCTGCTTGAGATTGGAGAGAGCGTGATCCACCGCCGCTTTACTGTGGAAAATTGCCAACCTTTTCCTCCGGAACCCGGGGGTCGCCCCCCCCCCCCCTCCGAAAATCCCCCCCCTGCTGGAACCCCCCCCCTCCCCCCCTCTCCCCTGGCGGCAAAACCCACCCTCCCCTAACCCCTCCCCCCCCTTCCTATGAAAACCGGGGGGGTCACTACCGGTTCGAACCCCTCCCCCCCGGGGCCCCCCCCTCCCCCTCCGGATCCGGAAAACCGGGGGGGGTCACTACGGGTTCGAACACCCCCCCCCCTCGAAAACCGGAGGGGGATCACTGCCGGTTCGAATCCCTCCCCACCCCCCCCCACTCACGGCCAGCAAACGATTCCCAGTCCCTACCACCGTGCGCATCACATCCCCCATTGTTGTTCCCAGCACCATTGTCCTCAC
>CAUYUJ010008591.1:25000-87833 GCA_963575745.1 Prorocentrum cordatum | reverse complement strand
AACTTCCTGCGGTGTCCTGCCCCACTGGCTCTGTATCCAAAGGTCGGGTCGTGGATTATTAGCAGGCTCCAGGTGTGGCTCATAGATGGGATCACGAGGGATGGGGTCCTGAGGACTCGGGTTGAACAGGACCCCAAGCGTTTTTTGGGGGCGACTGCTGTCGTGTTCCACGTTTCTCATATGTTTGTTCGATGTAGTTTTTGCGCGCGATTTCTTTTGGCGTTGCGGGATGTTTTTGTTCGATGCCGCGGCGTATGGTTGGGCCCCGACTCGCATGGGCCCATGCGTAGCGACAGCCACGCTGGCTGGTGCAGAACAGTCCTTAAACGATGAGGTTCCCCGAACAAGGTAAATCCACCCTTAGGTCCCTCCCTATCCTGAGGTCCCCATCCCTCAGGACCCCATCTTTGCACCACCAGCACCTCTCGCCCCCAGCCCCCCACTCTGCCACGAAACCTCAAGCCGCGCGGAAAAGGGGGGAACTCGAGGATACACCCCCAGAGGGGCTGCCCGGACGCACCCCATGCTGAGCATGGACGCCCCCAGTCGTATATCCCCGAGCTGGGCTCCAAAGTTTTGACCCATGCCGAGACCCCACGGATTCGGGGAGAAGGATCGACAGATCCCTTGTGGCAGGCCTCCCGTCTCTTCTTGCCTGCCCGGGCGGGACGCACCGCGGAGGAAGCTGAACGCCGAGCTCGCCAACGGGCGACTGGCCATGGTGGGGAGTGGGTGGGTGTGTACGGTGGAGGCGTTCGTTAAGGAATGTGCCCAAGAGGTTGTAGACCCTGGGGGATTCCTGATCCAATGTGGGGGGCGGTGATGTCCATGGCCGAATTGGAGTTCCACTGGCCACCAGACCCTTGATTCCTTATCTAAGGGTTTCTGATCCAATGCCCCCCACAGTTTTGGTCGTGTCATTCTCCCGCCATTGCACGAGTGCGAAGAGCATCTGGCTCTGCAGACTACGCTCGTTGACAGGTGCAATTCGGCCCTGCCAGGACAAGCCATGTGACTCTGCCAGAGCCTCTTGTGAGGCCGCTCAGGGCGATGCCTCTCCCTTGTGCCCTCTTGGCTCCTCTTGTGGCCTTCTAGGATAACGGCCAGGCCGCCCCACCGAAACACGTTTTCAGCATGCCTGCCGGCAGCGGGACATCTTCTATCCTTCCTCTTTTCTGACCCCCGAGACGTTCCGACACCGTTGGGCGAATTACTTTCGGGATAGCGGGCTTCAGGGCGTTCTGATTCATTACATGGCGTTGGGAGGAGCCGCTTCGGAGCCGTTTCGTGCGACCACTATAGTGACAGCCGCCGCACGCCGCACGGGCCCCAGCGGGCGGTTCTGCGGTCAGGAGGAGGAGGACGAAGAGGAGGATCGGGGGTCCCCAAACAGGGTGGTGACCACACCGTGCGGTGAGTCGGTGAGGATTCGGGGTCACCGCACGGTTTTGAGACTCGGGTCTTTCTCCGAGGACGTCTCGGGCGACAGGGGCCTCCTGGGTCCCAAGACCGTGCGGTGACGGACCGTGCGGTGAGGTCTCTTGGGGTTCCGAGGTCACCGCACGGTCTGTCACCGCACCGTTTCGGGATTTCAAAGGAGGAGGAGGAGGAGGAGGAGGAGGAGGAGGAGGAGGAGCAGGAGCAGGAGCAGGAGGAGGAGGAGGAGGAGAAGGAGAAGGACGAGGTGGAGGAGCACGAGAAGGATTACCACACTTGCCGCTGTGTTGGCAAGTCCAAGCTTGTGTTGTGCAGGTTGGTTGCTCTGGTGTGCAAGCAATGGTTGAACAGATCTTTGTACATATGGACATCAGAGTTAGGGGGGGTCTTACACTATGCCTGGGTGCGTGCCTGAAGGGGGCTCGCGTTGAGGATTGGTGTTGTTGGCGTTGGTTGTTGTTGTTGTTGATGATGATGTTGCTGTTGTTGTTGAACTCTCATTGCTGAAGATAATTATTGTTGACACCCCCATCACTGGTGCATTTTGTTTTCTCTCAGTCAAAGTGTGCCCCTCGACGCTCCCTCCTTGTTTTCTGACAGGGAAAGTCTTGATACTCAAACTGCGCTCCTGGCCCCCGGGTTACAACAACAACGGCTCCCGCTGGAGACTTCCTCACAATTGAGCCAGGACCCCCCACTCCCGCCCGAGACTTCCTCGCATTTTATGCAGGAATCGCGCTCTCGCTTGGGACATCTTTACAATTTATTCTGGAATCGCTCTCCCGGCGCTCTGGAGTCGCGCTCTCGCTGGAGATTTGCTTGCAATTTGCTAAGAATAGCGCCCTTGCGGTGGAATTTCTTGCAATTTGCTCAAGCGCCGCGCTCCGGACACCCAGGCACCCAGGAGTCGCGCTCACGCTTAGGACTCCCTCACAGATTACCTAGGAATCGGGATCTCGCTGCCCTTCGCGGCCCCGTTGCAGCCCTTCGTGCCCCCCTCGCTGCCCTTCGTGGCCCCGTTGCAGCTCCTCGTGGCCTCCTCGCTGCCCTTCGTGGCCCCGTTGCAGCCCTTCGTGGCCCCCTCGCTTTGTTTCGTGGCCCCGTTGCAGCCCTTCGTGGCCCCCTAGCTGCCCTTCGTGGCCCCGTTGCAGCCCTTTGTGACCCCGTTGCAGCCCTTCGTGGCCTGCTCGCTGCCCTTCGTGGCCCCGTTGCAGCCCTTTGTGGCCCCCTCGCTGCCGTTCGTGGTCCCATATATGTATGCCCTTCTTGGCCCCAGCTCGTTCGCGCCCGTGGTGGCCCCATATGCATGCCCTTCGTGGCCCCGCTGTCGCCCTTCGTGGCCCCCTCGCTACCCTTCGCGGCCCCGTTGCTGTCCTCAGTGGCCCCGTCCTTGCCCTCCGCGGCCCAATCTACGTATGCCCTTCGTGGCCCCCGCTCGTTCGCGCCCGTTGTGGCCCCATGTGCATGCCCTTCGTGGCCCCGCTGTCGGCGTTTGTGGCCCCCTCACTGTCCTACGTGGCCCAGTTGTTATCCTCAGTGGTCCCATCGTTGCCTTCTGTGGCCTCGCATTATCTGCACTTCGTGACCCCCGCTCGTTCGCGCTCTTCGTGGCCCAATACGCATTCCCTTCGTGTCCCCGCCCTCGCCCTTCGTGGCGTACTCCGTGTCCTTCGTGGCCCTGCTGTCGTTCTCTCTCTCGCTCTCGCTTTCGGTCGTCGTCGTCGTCGCCGTCGTCGTCGTCGCCGTCGTCGTCGACGTCGTCGTCGTCGTCGTCATCGTCGTCGTGGTCGGTCCCCTGTCTGTCCCTCTTGGGGTCAGGTCGACGGTCCGCGGCGGCCCCGCCGATCAGCGCTGCCGCTGGCCAGGCCGACGGTCCGCGGCCGCCCCGCCGCTTGCCGAGGCCGGGCCTGCAGGGAAGAAAGGTATACCCCCCAAAAGGGGTTCGATCGAAGACGAAGAGGGCGGGTACCGAGGGTTTGGGAAATACGCGTTTTTGGACACTCGAGCAGATAAGGGCGAACAGTCTTAAAATGTTTGTTGTTGTTGTGGTTGTGGTTGTTGTTGTTGGTGTTGTTGTTGTTGTTGTTGTTGTTGTTGTTGTTGTTGTTGTTGTTGTTGTTGTTGTTGTTGTTGTTGCTTGTTGCTTGTTGCTTGTTGCTTGTTGGTTGTTGCTGTCGTTGCTGTCGCCCGCAACCGGCCCGCGACGCACCCGCGACCCGCCCGCGACCCACCCCGAACCCACCCGTGACCCACCCACCTTGCTTTGGCGAAAACTTGGCGCCAGCGGCAAGCCGCGGCGGGCTTTGTCAGAGCCTCGCATACTGCTGACGGCCCCACACTCTTATCCGCAACTGCGGAGGCTATGGTGCGTGTTTGCGTACAGCCTGCTGTATGAGACGTATGCATGGCGAAGTGGCGACAGGGGAGTAGAAGGGAAAAGGGGAAATAGGGAAGGGGCCGAGAGGGATGCTTTCTGTCGCCGCCCAGCTTTCTCGTAGAAGCGGCCATCGATATCCCTTGCCGCTGAGCTCAAGCCAAAGCGTCCCGCGACTGGCCAGCCGGCCCACGGACGCTCCGCGCTGGACCTGAAAAAGACCCAGTGCAGCCAATCAACCATGGGGTGCGGCGCAAGCGCCGGGTCTAGTTCCCAGCAAGGCAAGGATTCCTCCAAAGGCAGCAAGAAGCCCGAGGCTCTGCCATCAAAGGAGGTCGCCGCTGGCGGCATGTCGAAAGCACAGTTCATCATAGACAACAAAGGCAAGATCTTTGACTACTACGATCTGGAAAAGAAGAAGATCGGCGAGGGATCGTACGGTTCCGCCCATCCTTTGTCCCATGTCCTCCTGTGTCTCCTTTTTTATCCCGTCAGCCCCCCCTCCTCCCCTCCTCTATCCCTTCCCTTCCTCATCCTCATGCCACCCTCTCAGTGGTACGCGGCACAGTGCCAGGAGGGTATCCGCAGACCCCTGCAGTGGCAGAGAAGTTCTCCATTGTTGTTGCGTGGCACATTGCAAATCGAAGCAGTTATGCCGACTGCAAGGCGGAGATCACGCAGTCCACGCTGGGCATGAGCAGCTGCGTGCCAGTAAGGTGTTTGCTGGCGTCTCTGCTCACGCTCGTTCGCTCGAGGGCAATGGCCATGCAGAATCGATCCAGCACGTCAAGGCTCACCGTAGCGCGTACGTGATAGATCACTTACCGTTTGTGGAGCGTGGCACAACGAAAGGTAACTGGGCTGCCGATGAGCATGCGAAGGAAGCCTTCAAGCTCCATGTTCCCAGCTCAGAGGCAGCCAATCGGCTAGATGCCGAGATCAAGCTTGCTGCTCAGTTCGTTCGACTAGCTGCTGCCCGTGCCAAGCGACAGCGGTCTTTTGTGAGGCACCGTTTGGTCAAGCAGGTTTCTGGACGGCATGCGTGCATTGATGGCCCAATCGTGACACAGGGCAAGCACTTCATCAATCTTTCCCACGAGGGGGAACCTCAAGAGGCTATTGGGTTCTCTGGGACCCCGGAGTTCGTTCGTCAGGTCGTCCGCCGTTCCCTGGAGCACCTGATAGTTGATGTGGCGTCTCACGAGATCCATCTGTCCCAGAGTTCCCAACCCTCCTCCTCCTCCTCCTCTTCCTCCTCCTCCTCCTCCTGCCCCGCCCCCTCCTCCTCCTCCTCCTCCCCCTCCTCTCCCTCCTCTTCCTCCTCCTCCTCCTCTCAAGAAGCAGTTGGTCCTCATGCAGTTCCTACGTGAGGTCTCGGAGAAGTGCCGTCGGGGCCTGGGCCACAACAGCCTTCTCCGACAGTCCATTGGACGAGCTGCCGCGGCCTCCTCCTCCTCCTCCTCCTCCGCCTCCGCCTCCGCCTCCGCCTCCTCCTCCGCCTCCTCCTCCTCCTCCTCCTCCTCCTCCTCCCGGACGAGTGTCCCCGCTGCCCACTCGCGTGCGCCCCCCCCGGCCCTGACCATGAGAGGCGCCCGGCCGCAGTCGCGGCGCGAGCCAGGGCCGGGACCGGAAGGGAAGGCCGGGGAGCGGCTCGGGAGCGGCGCCCCGGCGCGGGCCCTGCTCGGAGCGGTGGGAGCTCCGTCCTCCAGTGTGGCAGATTCCCCTCTCGGAGAGGTCTCCGTCCACCCCCGCCTTTTCGTCTTGACTCGCGAGCGAGTCTCTTCCCCTCGGTGCTAGCCTGACCGAACCTGGCCTTCCTCATCCTCGCCCATCCCTCGTCCCGCCTCCTCCTCCTCCCGCCTCGTCCTCGGCCTCGGCGTCCTCCTGGTCGTGTGCTCCTCATCATCAGATTCCACCTCCCGCACTCTTCCCTCATCCTTCCTCCTGCCCTGTCTATGTATCCTCCCTCTCCCACCACTGCTTATTCTCCATCGACCAACCTTGTACCACTTCCCCTCCCTCTGCACTCCTCCCCTCCTCCTTGCTCTTTTGGAGGTTCTGTCTGCAAGGGCAAACACAAGCGGATGGGGGGACTGGAGCGTGCCATCAAGACGATCTCCAAGACCCAAATGAAGAACCTCGACCGGTTTCACCAGGAGAGGAGAAGGAAAAGAGGGGGGAGGAGCAGCAGAAGAGGAACACGAAGAGGACGAGGAGCAGGAGGAGGACGAGGAAGAGGGAGGAGGAGGTGGATGGTCAGAAGGAGGGCGGGGGGGATGGAGGTGGAGGATGAGGAGGTCGGCAGGGCTTCGGGTTGGGATCCGCGCCAGGTGGGGAGGGATTCACAGGCCCTAGACCGCCAGGGGGAGGAGGACGGGGGCGGGAAGGAGGGAAGAGGGAAGAGGGAAGGGCGAGAGCGGGAGAATGTGAAGAGGTGGGGTGGGGCAAGGAGGAGGGAGAGGAAGCAGAGGGGGGAGCGCGAGGAGATGGAGGAGGGGGAGGGGGAAGAGCAGGAGGAAGGAGGAGGGCGGATACGTGCGAGGAGGATGGGACTGTTAAGTGGACTGTCGAAGTGTAGGAATGCCCCTCGGGGCGTTGCTCGCCTCGCCGCGAGCGCCGCCACCCCGCCGGAGTCGTGGGCCGGCCCTAACGGGGGAGGGAGGAGGGAGAGCAATGTAGGAGGGAGGAGGGGCATGGGACGGGGAGGAGGAGAAGGAAGAGGAAGGACGAGGGGGGAATGATAGGGAGGTGGAGGGAGGAGAGTGGAGGGGGCTGGGAGCAGGAGGAGGCCATGTGTGAGGCGTTGTCGACGTGCTGGCGACGACGGATCATATCGTTCCCCCCTGAGCTGCCCAATCCCAGGTCCCAACCAGACCTCCTCACTGTCCCTCCCTCGTCGTCCTCCTCATTGCTCCCCCATCCCTCCTCTGCACATCCTCCTCTCTGCTCCCCTCCTTGTCCTCATGAATGATATTCCTTGTCGAGCCCCGAGCCGTGTCGGTAGGGATGTAGTTTTGGCCTTCGCGCCGCGCGCATTTGTTTGAGGACATTGCAAGGGCTTCTCGGATGGAGTGGGGGGGGTCGCTCTCGCAATCGCGCCGCGCACACCCATTACACAACATTTGCAAGAGCTTCACTGATGGAGGGTGGAGGGGGGTCAGCATGTAGCTCTCGCCCCAGCGCCGCGCACACTGTTTGAACAAATTGCGGTCGTTTTCAAAATGTAGGTCTTGGTTTGGCGCCGCGCACGTTCGTTTTGACAATGTGCAAGAGCTTCACGAGTGGAGGACGGGTGGTTTTCAACATGTGGTTATCGCCTCAGCGCCGCGCGCATTCATTTTGAGAGTTCACAGCAGTTTCAACGGTTCTCATGGCTGTAGTCCACAAGCAAGTATTTGGGCACCATGTTTGATTGCTAGGTCGCAGCTATTACATTGATGCGCGGTGATGAAGTCCCCGGAGCGGTGTTTGGCACGATTAAAAAATCGTCAAACGGTTGTCAGCGGGACATATTGATCAGTGAAAATGAATCCTTGCATGGGGCCTGTGAAGGGGAATCTTGGAGGGAGGGTTGATTGCAATGTCGTTGACGAGCATTTGGTTTGCACTGGTCGCTGTCTTTTCCTCTCATCATCTTCAGGTCTCCTCCTTTCTTCTCCACTGGCTTCTTGCTCATGCCCCCGCCTTCGCAATCCATCACCCCCTTGTCTTCCAACCAGGAGATTGCTATCATGAAGATGATGGACCACCCAAACATCATCAAGCTGCACGAAACGTTCGAGGACCATCGCATTACAGCCCCCTCCCTTCGCAGCAGGCGTAGTGGAGCTACGCGTTTCCTTTGGTAGCGAAAGCACGTGCTCCTCATCCTCATTGTCTGAATCATCGCAATAACAACTCCAACGTGTTCACGGCGTCCAGAATCCGACATCCCCACGTCAAAGATCATTAGGTACTTGAGTTTGCTATCTCATTGTCGTTGGACACGATGATATTGTTTCGTTGCACTCGTAGTTTGCAGGCTACGCCAGCAGGTGGAACATCTCAATTTGTTGCGCCAGTCGGTAGAAGGCTGCGGCGCCGAGACGACGACCAAACTCCGCAATTTCGCCTGCGCAGGAGAGACTGCGGGCTTTTTATTCCGTTCGCACCATGACGCTCGGTCAGGGGATGCTTCCTCATGGCGTAGCCGTGTGAGTAGGCAGGACGCGTCACCCTACTGGTCTCGAAGGCGCAGCCCGCAAGCATCCCATGGTGAAGGGGCCCTGGGACACACAAATAAATAGACAACTAACAGGATTCCCCATAGTTTCCCATATTTTCTGGGTTGTGGTCTTCCCCCCCCACTTCCCATGTTTTCTTTTTTTTCTGGGGCATCGACGATTCATTGTGTCTGTGTGTGTGTGTGTTTTGTCCCACTTGACCTGGGCCAGCCACAGCGACGCCAGAGGCGGTCCGATCCATCCAGTCGGGGTCTGTGACATGCAGAGCCGTAAGACAATGTGGTCGTCTTTGCCGTCGTTGGCGCGTAAGCTGCTCGCGTACGGTCTCGCGTAAGCGCCCTCGCTTCCAGCGTAGCGTGCCGCGCTGGCGGCCCGCGTAAGCCTCCGCGTAAGGCCCTTATGCCATCCCGCGTGGAGACTCGTTCTTGGTCGTCGCCCACATGGAGAGCTGGGGCTGGGGACGAGGCCAGGGAAGTCCATGTCTGATGGCGACTGGACCAGCATGAGACAGGCAGTTCATTTGTTCGACAGTTTCGGTCAGGTCCTCCAGAACCTCGTGGGCGAAAAACATATCCGTAACCAGTGCCTCGCGAGGCGGGCCCCTGGGCCGCGACCCGCGGATACGGGGCGCTGCTTCGTTGATGCCCCCCGCGGAACGTATCCGTGCGACCGCGTATCCGCGGGATCGCGCCCAGGAGTCCAGACCGCGAGGGCACCGATATGGCTATATTCGCCAGTCGTGATGACCGCCCCCGAACCCACCCCCGTCAGCCAAACGTTCTATGTGGCCTGGTCCTGCCCCTGAGCGGTCGCTCACAGCTCCTCCACGCAGGCACGGTTCTCCCTCGACTCCCAGGCCACGGCGTCGGGCCGCTCGACCCTGCCGAGGACGAGGCAGGCTGCTTTGGCTGACCCTCAGGGCCTCCAAGACAGCCCAATCTGCCCCAAGTGTGTTTTTTCATCATCCTTGTTCGTCCTCCTGCTCTTGCTTATCTCTTCCTCCATTTTCTCACCCAGATGCGTCGTTGTTCACACCATAGTTACCGGACACGGCCTGAGTGATTGCGGCTTGCTTCTGGAGCTGACCGTGAATAACGAACACGTCTCTTCATCCTCATCATCGTCATCTGTATCACCACCGCCATCATCATCATCATCATCATCATCATCATCATCATCATCATCATCATCATCATCATCATCATCACCACCATCATCATCATCATCATCATCATCATCATCATCATCGTCATCATTAGCACCATCGTCATCACCATTATCTTTATCAGCATCATAATCATCACCGTATGTTTCTTCACCCGCCCTATCCCCATCCTCTTGGGCCAATCATATATTCGCCTTCCCATTCCGTCCTTCTCCTCCTCCTCCTCCTCCTCGCAAACCGTTATCTACCCCCATCGACCGACTCTCCTTCCCCTTCCCCCCGTCAGCTCCGAGGACCACCGCAACATATACCTCGTCATGGAGCTGTGCAAGGGCGGAGAACTGTTCGATCGCATCATTGAAGTCGGAAGCTTCAACGAGGGCCAGGCAGCAGAGGGAGGGGGATGAGACGAGTCGACAGGAGAGGAGCGAACAATGGGAGAGAAGTGCGGATATGCGAACGATGAGGTGCAGGTGGAGTGGTTGAGGGGGAACAGGGGGAGGAGAAGGGGGAGGGGGGCGGAGAAGGAGGTGTAGGATAATGAGGTGGAGTAGCGGGAGAAAGAGAGAGAGAGAGAGGGAGAGAGAGAGAGAGAGAGAGCGAAGGATAGTGATACCGAGAGGGAGAGAGAGAGAGAGAGGGAGCGAGAGAACGCAAGAGAGAGAGAGAGAGGCAGAGACAAAGAGAGAACCATGAGCCAGTTGTATGTGTATGAATGGAGGGAGGGAGGGTGAGGGACAGAGAGACAGAGAGGGAGAGAGAGAGAGAGAGAGAGAGAGAGCAGAGAAGGAGAGAGAGAGAGAGAGAGAGAGAACGCGAGAGAAAGAGAGAGAGAGAGAGAGCGAGAAAGAGAGAGAGAGAGACGGCGACCGAACGAGGATGGGGGAGGAATTGATGAGCATTCGAGGGGGCAGTCAGGAGCAGGATGATCGGGGGAGGACGCAGTGCTGTATTTTTCGATTGTCTTGATATTCCTCTTCATGATTGGGGGGAGTAGGACGGGGTGGGGAGGCATGGGGAGAATATTGGTGAGGGTGGGCAGGAGGTGGAGGATGAGCATGAACAGAAGAAACACGAAGAAGGCGTCCAGGCAGGAGGAGGAAGCCAATGAGGAGTGCCAGGATGAGGAGGGGAGGGATGAGGGCAAGGCAGGAGGAGGATGGGGGGGAGTGGGGGATGAGGAAGGCTAGCAGGAGATGGAGGAGATGGAGGAGGAGGAGGATGTGGAGGAGGAGGAGGAGGAGGAGGAGGAGGAGGAGTGTGGATGCCGAGGATGTGGAAGAGGTGCAGGAGGAGAGGGCGGATGGGGGGGGAGAGATTGGGAAGAGGCGATGGAGTAGAGGGTGGATAGGGGGAGAGAGTGGATGCAGAGCGGAGGAGTGAGGAGGCTGACGTATATGATGCAGTTTCCCATTCCACCTTCCACCCCCAGGCCGCGAATCTGATGCAGCAGATCATCCGCGCTATCTATCCAAGAGCCTTGCGTTATTCCGCCTACCCCCGAAATGTTAACTTCGCGATGGTGTCTCTGGACGCCTTAACAACGACCGAGGGGAGGTAGGCCAACACCAGGAGGGGCACGGAAGGTTTGTTGCATGCGACCCGTATGGCAGGCAAGTTTGACCACCGCGAAGCCATTCTGTAACGGTGTGATGCGCAGTCTCGTTGTTTGGCCGTTTTGGGAGTACCATAGGGCGGCCCTGAGGCGCTACCTGGGGTTTGCCGACAGCCCTTAGGGGCATCTGACTACTAGAGGCCTCCTCCTCCTCCTCCGCCTCCTCCCCATCCATCCTGAATCCTCCATTCTCTCTCTTCTTTTTCCATCTCATCCTTCTTCTCCTTCCCTCCACCTCGTCTATACCCTTGTCTTCTGTAGCCATATATTTCAAAGCTGCTGTTCGGGCCTGAACCCATGTTAGCCTTGAGCATCGTCGATGCCTCTGGTCCGTCCTGGGGTTCCAAGTGCCGCGCTGGCTTCCCAGACGTCCGACCGCTTTGATTTTTTTCGATGCGTGGGCCCTGCAGATCTGGACCACTTCCCCAGGGCCGGTTTTTGGCAGTGCGACGTTTTTTGACGGTTCGGAGGCCCGGTAGGGGGCCCCCTTGAAGCCGAAAACGGCCAAAAGCCCGCCGCTCCAATTTTTTGGGAGCGTCGGATCTCTGGGGCGCTGGCTTTTTCCGCGTCCCAGGTGTGATTGCGCGCTTGGGTTCTCCGGAGGGCCTCTGGAACGAGGGCTGTTGCAGGTTGCCTGGGCCTCCTGGCGACTACCGGCAGCCCCGCCGCCGGCGTTCCACTCGGAAGCCTTGAGCTGGGGGTCTAAGTGCAAACCCAGAGATCCGACACTTCAACAAAAATTGGAGCGGCGGATTCTTGGCCGTTTTCGGCCTCCAGGGGCCCTCGCCTGGCCTCGGGACCGTAAAAAAAACGATTCAGTACGAAAAACTGGTCCCAGGGAAGTGGTCCAGACCTCCGGGGCCCATGCATCGAAGAATTTAGAGCAGCCCGATGTCTGGGAACGGGGGCAGGATCCTGCAACGCCAGCGGCGCATGTACCTAGGCTGGCGCGCAGGATCCTTCAAGATCTTGCAGGATCCTAAAAAG
Organism: Prorocentrum cordatum; assembly: GCA_963575745.1. Lineage (NCBI taxonomy): Eukaryota > Dinophyceae > Prorocentrales > Prorocentraceae > Prorocentrum > Prorocentrum cordatum. The sequence continues at coordinate 76,032 of CAUYUJ010008591.1, read as the reverse complement.
CCCGACCGATCCGGGTGTGCGCTGACCCGGGTCAGTCAGTGCGTCCCGTCAGGACATTTCTGAAACGGCCGATCTTTCAATGTTGAACGATCTCCGCGATGTCAAGAGCCAGCGTTGGCGTCGGCACGACACGAACTTTCGGCATTTAGCTTCCACGTTAAGCACATCTGAGCGGCACGTGGTGGACCGTCGATGGAGCTTCGGTGGGAGGAGGAGCAGCAGCAAGAGTAGCCCCCATTGGAGACAGAACAGGGATGCGTTTTGTTCGCAGAACGATTTGCCTCCCTGCTCGTCCCCCTCCCAGGGAGGGGGACGAGCAGGGACGAGGGAGTCCCTCCTGGGAGGAGGGAGTCCCTCCTCCCGCTCCTCCTCATCCTGCCCCATTCCTCCTCCTCCTCCTCCTCCTCCTCCTCCTCCATCTCCTCTCTCTCCTCGCGATATGCCAGTCCAAAAACAATATAACGCAGGGCAGTATGCATCGTTTTCCTGCTCCATCTCCCTCTCCGCCATCGTTCTCACTGGACTGGACAGGCGCTCCCACGTGCCTTATCGGCCCCCCCCTGCGTGCGGGGACCCGCGGACTACATGCACGAGAACCACATCTGCCACCGCGACTTGAAGCCAGAGAACTTCCTCTTTATGACAAGGCCCCCAAGTCAGAACGCTTCCGCTTCACGTCCAGGTCTGGCAGCTACACCTCGTCGCCCTCGCCATCGTTCTCTTCGTCTCCTCCTCCTCCTCCTCTTCCTCATCATCATCAGCATCATCATCATTGCCATTGTGCGCTATGACGGAGTGCTGGGCTCGTCGAGTCTCAGCCTGGTTGTGTGGAAGTAGGCGGTGAGGGACAGGCTGGGCTGAACAGGGATCGGCGGCCACACGGGAAGCAGGCAGTGCCCAAGTGGTAGACAACAGAAAAGCGTGTGCACGTGCGCAGGGGGACAATCTTCGGCCAGGTATAGAGGATCACACTGATTTCTCCTCCCTCTCCTCGACGCCCTCCTTGTTCCTGGTCCCCGTTCTCTTCCTCCCCCTTATCCTCCTTGTCTTCCTTCCCGTGCAGCTGCAATCGAGCCCTACCCTGACCTGAGCGCCTGCTTGTTTGGCATGCACATCCGCACCCTTGTTCCTCTTCGTCTTTCTCTCGCTTGTTTACAACACTGATGGTGCCTAGTTCTCATCGCATGCCCCTTCGGGCCCACACGACACACCGGCGTGAGATACCCGACCCGAATCCCCTTTCCCCCCCCCGCCGCCACACCCCATCCCCCAGGTACTCTCTTTGCTGCAGAGGTTTCTGAATTCTGAATTCCCCGCATGCGCTTTTGGCTGAAAGCCGATCCGCGTACACGGAATGAAGGACACACGCGGTACAGACGTGTTTATATGTGTGTTGTTTGCCAGGGCGGGGCCCAGACATTGAGTCAGCATGTGTTCGCCCCGTAGCATTTCTTACACATGGTTCGCATTGGCTTGCCTGCCAGGGAGTCGATATCCAGGAACCTCCTCAAGATCATTGACTTCGGCCTCTCCTGCGAGTTCAAGCATGGCCAAGTGCTGACCACTAAGGCTGGCACTCCATACTACGTCGCGCCTCAGGTGCAGACTGCGTCAAGCCCCTGTAAGCAGGAGAAGGGAGAGGAGGTGGAGGAGGAGGAGGAGGAGGAGGATGCAAAGAGGATGACGACGAGGAAGGGGAGGATGAGGCGACCCTCGCGCCTCAAATCCAGCCCTCACGAGTCTACGCGAGTATTCTTTCCACGACGGCGGGCACCCGCTGGAGTCGTGAGGGGCCCGTGGGGATCTGAACGGTGTGAGCCGTGTGCCTTTTGGAATGCACGTCGAAGCCGCCCTCCGTCTGTCCAATTGCTAAGATATGTGGTAGTGTCCTGCGAAGACTACACTGTGAATAGGCACAGGCTTCCACCAGCATGGCCCTTGAACATGCTCCGCACCATGTAAGTGATTGCGCTGTGGATGCGGAAGCCATGCGGTACAAGCGATGTGGTGTTTAAGCTAGGTGGTGGAACCCATGTGGTGCAAGCTATGCGCTGCAAGCTGTGTAGGATAGTACGTGGTGTAAGCTATGTGGTGTACGCTATAGGATTTGCGCTATGCGGCGCAAGCTGTGCGGCGTGAGCTGTGCGGCGCAAGCTGCGTGGCGCAAGCTCTGTGGCGTACGCCGTGCGGTATAACCTGTGTGGTGCGAACTACAGTCAAGACGCCGAAAGAAGGAACAGTGTTGGTTCGGAAGGGGCTCGATGTTCCTCAGGTTCCTCCAGTGCTGTTCCTCTTGCTACAGTCAAGACGCTGAAATAAGGAACAATGTTGGTTCGGAAGGGGCTCGGTGTTCCTCAGGTTCCTCCAGTGCTGTTCCTCCTGCCCTCCTGGGGCACGGAGGCGCTCACAGGGCCACGAAGGGGCTTCGTTCCTCATGTAGCGTCCCTTCTCTCGGCGGCCCGACTGCATGCGGCGTACACTGTGGTGTGCATGCTGCTGTGGTACAAGCCGCGTGATGCCGCATGCGCGGCCGCCCAGCGCACCAGACGCCCACGACGCGCCCGCGGGCGGGCAGCAGGCGACACCTCGGCACGCCCACCCAGCCTACGAGACGCCCACGAGGCGCCCTCGGGGCGGCCACCGGCGGGCACCCGGGAGAAGAGCCTCGGCGCACCCATGCAGCGCCTCGGGGGCGCCAACGAAGACGACGACGAGGGAGGAGGGAGGACGACGACGGCGACAACGACGATAACGACGACAACGACGAGGGAGGAGGGAGGACGGCGACGACGCGAACGACGAAGAAGGAGGAAGGACGGCGACGCCGACGACGACAACGACGAGGGAGGAGGGAGGCGAAATCTCGGCACATCCACTCCGCACACGAGGCGCCCACGAGTCGGGCCGAACGAAAAAGGGGGGGATCGGGAACGGGGGGGTCACGAAATGTGCTGCATGCAGCTGGTTTCGGCCTCACCGAGGGGCCCATGCCTCGATACATAGCCACCTCCGGCGCCGGGAGGCGCCGGGAAAATCAGCCACGTGAGCTGATACTCAACCCCTCCATTTGCTATCCCCCCCTTTCGCCCGACCCGAACGAGGCGCCCACGGGCGGGCAGAGACTTGGCACGCGCCCGCGCAATGCTGTATTTGGGCCAAGCATCAGCCCAGAAAAACGCACACCCTGTTTGGGAAACAGTTCTGCGCGAAGGCGAACACCACAGTTTGAAAGCCAGCCGTCCTCCATCCGCGTGGTTGCTGGAAGCGTCGTCATGTCTGGATCTTACGTTGTGAGGGAACTTCAGGCGAGACGCTTGGATCGCCTTTTCCGGTACGTCTGGTGGTGCGACGAAGGTGATGCGGCAGTTTGAAAGAAGATGGTCGGAGGAGCAGGAAGAAGGAGAGGACAGAGGCAGGCGGGTCAGGTGCTCACTGGCAAATACGACCACATGAGCGATCTGTGGAGCTGTGGCGTCATCATGTTCGTGATGCTTTGCGGCTACCCGCCCTTCTTCGGCGACACAGATGCGGAGGTGTTGTCCAAGGTACGCCTCGGGAATTTCACTTTCAACGCAACCGATTGGAAAAACATATCTGACGACGCCAAGGGCCTAATTCGCTCACTCCTCAAGATGAACCCCAAGGACCGGTTCACCGCCGAGCAGTGCTTGAACCACGTTTGGATCAAGGACAAGGCTCCCAAGGCCAAGAACGTTCCGATCTCGAACAACTTTGTGGATAATCTTCGCGGCTTCCGCTCGCAGAACAAGCTGAAGAAGGCCGCCCTCCACATCATTGCCGGCGAACTCTCCGACTCGCAGATCAAGAACTTGCGCGAGACCTTCCAGGCGCTCGACCAGAACGGGGATGGCCTGCTGACGTCTGCGGAGATGAAGCTGGGGCTGGAGAAGGCTCGATTAGGAGACCGACTAAAGAATTGGTTTGCTCCAAACTGTTCTTGTCGAGTCTACAAAAAAAAACATAGCATGATTCGTGTACTGATTCGTGCAGCTACGAACATTATATGCAAGTTTCGTGGAGTCGACAGGAAACAGACAAATTCTGGAGCAAATCAATTCTATAGTCGCTCCCCTGCTCAAAAGGCGGGGCTGGCGGACATCCCCGCGGACCTCCAGGACATCATGAAGAACGTTGACGCAGACGGCAGCGGTGTGATCGACTACACCGAGTTCCTGGCCGCCACCCTCGACAAGAAGCAGTACATGCAAGAGGACCAGAGGAGGAACAGGTACCCATACCGCTACCACTGGATCGTGTTCGCCTTCCCGGGTCTGCCGGGGGGCCCTCGTCGCCACTGCTGGCTTCGCCTCGAAGTCCTGGTCAGCACGCACCCCAGGAGAGGCCCGGGGAGTAGCGGTGCCGGACTTTCTGGCTTCCCCACAGGACATGATTTGGAGGGCCTTCGCCGTGTTTGACAAGGAGCGGGGACGGCGAAGAGGGGGGAGATGACTAGGGGGGGGGAGGATATCATGGCGGGGGCCATGAGAGCCCCCCAGGTTCCATGGCGCCTCTTCTCATTCTACTGCGTCCCGGCCCCCCCCCCGTGGGCCGCGCACGTGCCGCTGGCAATGACTTGCGCGCCCCCCCCTCTTGGACGCCCCCCGAAAGTCGGGACAGGTACGTCAGGATCGTGTCGTGACGACCCCAGCGTTGGTTTCTCACACCGTGTGGACCGCTCAACCTTGAACGATCGGCAGCTTTTCGATCGCCAGATAGTCCATGTTGGCCGATTCTGGGCCACTGGTGGCAATCAACCTTGGGCCCCCCTCCTGGACGCCCCCCTCTTGGACGCCCCCCGAAAGGATGGCGACGGCAACATCTCTATCGACGAGCTGAGGCAGGTCCTGAAGGAGCCAGACGTCAACCAGATGGTGGGGGGCCAGACCGCCGAGGAGATCATAGCACAGGTGGGGAGCAAGAGAGCGGGGAGAAAGCAGAAGAATAAGAAGAAGAAACATAGAATTGACAATGCTAATACTAGGTGAAGGACGAGGCGGAGAAGGAGGAGGGATAGCGGAGGAGGCGGAGGATGAGGAGGAGGCGGGATGGCGGAGAGGAGGAGGAGGTGGAGGAGGAGGAGGAGGAGGGATGGCGGAGGAGGAGGAGGAGCATGTCACAGGTGGACACCGACAAGGATGGCAGCATTGCCTTCGAGGAGTTCTGCAAGATGATGAGGGCGGAGTGAGCCCCGCGGGCCCCCCGCGCTGCCGACCTCGGAGAACATCCGTGGCAGCCTCGGGCGCCTATCTGTCATACTTCGGCGGCGGAGGGGGAGACGACGATGACGACGACGGTTTCCCCCCGCCCCCCTCCCCCCTCGTCCTCCTTCCCCTCGCCCTCCCCCTCCTCTCCTCCCCATCTCCTCCTCTTCATCCTCCCCCTCCTCCCGCTCCTCCTCCTCCTCCTCCTCCTCCTCCTCCTTCGCCTCCTCCTCTTGCTCTTCCTCCTCCTCCTCCTCCTCCTCCTCCTCCTCCTCCTCCTCCTCCTCCTCTCAGGATGCCTTGGCTGCCCCGCTGCAGGCCGCCCCGCTGCAGTAGCTAGCCGGGTGTGATGCAGGAGAATTCTTCTTCGATGACGCTGTGCCTCCTCCTCCTCCTCCTCCTCCTCCTCCTCGTCCTCCTCCTCATCATCCTCCTCCTCCTCTCGGGCCCGAGCCGTAGTCACAGCCGTCGTGCCCCCTTGCGGCCCACTGTGACTCCTCGGCTTGAGCCCATGCGCGCCGCGCCCCGGGGCGTGGCGCCCACAAGCATGCGCGGCCGCGCAGCTGGGTACATTCGGGCACGTGCCCATGCACATGAAGCCACCTCGCTGGATTGCTCCACCGTGCCCGGCATCTTCACGGGGCTGCCAACCGCTTTCGATGACTACCACTGCCGCTACAGCAGTGCGGCGCTGGCGCTGGCAGCGGCTCCCAAGCTCAGCCACGCGGCGGATTGCTACGAGGTGCTTGGCATCCCCACGGAGCTGCCGTTCGCCTAAGAGGACAGGCCCTTCCTCTACTGCAGCGCGTCCCTAACGAAGGCGGCTGCGTCCCAGCTGAGCTACACGGCGGAGTGCAGCGAGGTGCCAGGCATCGTCTCGGGGTTGCGGAGCACTCGCGAGGCCACCCCTTCCGCTACGGGAGCGCATCCCTGGCGCAGGCGGCGGCTTTCAAGCTCAGACATTTACGGACTGAAGCGTGGTGGTGGGTGTCTTCATGGTGTTGCTGTTCGCCTACGCCTACTATTCAGCAGTTCGTGAGCTACGCCGGGATCTGCCCCGCCAGCGCGCCCCTTGGGTAGTGTTCCAGTCTCTCGTTTTCCCCGTCTCTGGCGGTTGGCATTTGATTCGGTGGCCCCCCGCCACGGTATCGTGTCTCTCTTGGAGCTGTCTTGCAATACCTCTGGGAATCAGTTTCTGCCTCGTTGCAGCTTCTCGTAGTTTGTTCGTTGAGGTCCTAGTTTCCGAGGCGTCTCCTATCTCTGTTCAGTGCTGCCTTCCTCCTTTGTCACTTTTCTGGTAACCTCAGTCGGAGTCGGTGCCAGCATCTCGATGCGTGAACCTGCCTGTGCAGCTGTGGTGGACGGCATTGGCCGCCACGCTTTCTTTTTCTATGCTGGTTGCACTCTGGAGGTCTTGCCGCTCCTTCGCGCGCTTCCTACAGGCTGACGATGAACCTTCCGATCCGATCCTCCTCCACTCCTCTCCTCTCCCTCCCCCTCGCTCTCCCCCTCCCCCTCCCCATCCCCCCCCCCCTCCTTCTCCTCCGCGGCCCTGTCCGGCGGAGGGGCGCGAGTCGCAGCGAGCCGTCGGCGCCGTTCTCGGACGCGCGGGCGCCTTCGCGCGCGCCTCGCGCCCCGCCCCCCCTCCCCCTCCCTAGGGGGCAAGCAAACCTACCTCGCTTTTGACCACCCTCGCTTCCAAGAGATACCAAGCGATGTCAAACTACGGCCTGTACTAATCAGGCCGCTTGACGAGGAGGCGCGTGGTATGACTTGGTTCTGCCTGGAAGCGAAAGCGGGGCAGGTCATTCACGCTCGGACTCCCCCCCCCCCTCCATGGGGGGGAAGGGACGGGAGAAGGGGCATGATGACGACAAAGACGATGACGATGACGATGACATCATCGCCATCGTCACAGGCATCGAGGAGGTTTGCCTTCCCCTCACGGAGAGGTCATCGCAGCCAAGCTCGGCTCAGCAGCCCCCTGGTATGCGTGTGTGTTGCCGTCAGGTCACAAATTAAGATTGTCAGGGCAGGGTTGCGCCAGGTGAGTTGGATAATCCACAAGCGCAGCTTGCAGGAGGAGGAGGAGGAGGCAAGGAGGAGGAGGAGGAGGAGGAGGAGGAGGAGGACGTGAGAGGTGCCGTATTTTCCTTTGCCCCGACGAGCGGTGTAGCTCAGTTTGACGCGTTCTCGTCCGCCGGCATCCTTTTGAAGTCGGCGCCTCAGTTTCACCGCCAGCTGCTGTACTGGCGTCTCTTGGCGCATATTCCCACACTTCCAGGAGTTGTGCTGGCGCCCCCGGCCGAACATATCTGTGTACATGCCCGCGCGGTATGGACTCCCGGGCGCGATCCCGTGGATGCGCGGTCACGTGGATACGTTCCGCGCGGGGTATCCGCGAACAGAAGCCACGCATCCATAGGCTCGCCGCCCGGGGGCCCGGCCCGCGAGGCCGTGGATCTGGATGTGTTTTCCGCCCGCGAGTTCCGATGCCCTTGGCGCACACACCTTACGCAGATGGCAACAAGAGTGCTGCTCTAGAGGTCGGTTCCCGCCCATCTGATTTGGCCCAGGGAGTCTGCCTGCCTGTTCCTTGGCCTCCCCGTCGACTAGACGTAAGAGTGACCTTTCGCCGGAGTGACCTTTGGTGCGGGCCAAACGGGGTCCCCCGATCGCCGCGCTCGTTGCGATATTAGCGTCTTGCGCGCTTGTGTTTGGCCTCCTCGCGCCCCCCAAAAAGCCGCGCACCAAAGGTCACTCTTACCCAGGGTCACTCTTACGTGCAGCCGACCCCGGCCCTTCTCTCCCTCTTGTATGTCTTTCCCCCTCTTCCTCTCCTTATCCTCTCCTCTTCCCTGTTCCCTTCTCGTCTTCTCCATGCTCTTCGTATCCGTCGCCCTGCCTCCGCAAGTCCGCCCCTGTTGCCCCTCCTTCATCCAGCATTCTGCATCATCTTTCGGGCTTCTTCGTTATCCTGCATGCGAATCCGCAGACGATCCCCCGTCATCACTCCTCTTCCTGCTCACCCTGCTACTGCTAATCCTCATCGATCCTTCCTTATCCGTCCTCCCTCCTCCCTCATCGATCTTTTTTTCCGTGCTCCTCCTCCTCCTCCATCCACACTCTCGACCTTCCCTCCCACACTCTGCACCTTCCACTCATGATCCATCGTGGTGCCTCTCTCGCGCTCTCTCTGCATCTCTCCCTCTCTCTCTCTCTTCTTTCTTGTTATCTCTCTCTCTCTCTCTCGGTTGCAAGGATTGTATATGTCTTCCTCTCGTTCTCTCTCTCTCTCTCTTTCTCCCTGTCTCTCTCTCTCTCTCTTTCTCCCTCTCTCTATCCGCACTCATCGTTTTGTTTCACACACTCTCTCTCTCTGTCTCTCTTTCTTTTTCTCTAGATATATCTATACATATATCAACGTCTCGCCCTGTACGTGTATATGTATATATATATAGATATCCCACATCTGTTCTCTCTAAATCCCTCTATGTCTCTCATCTCTCTCTCTCTCTCTCTCTTCTCTCTCCCTCTCTCACGGCCTCTACTGGTTCTCTCTCTCTCTCTCTCCCTCTCTGTGTCTCTCTCTCTCTCTCTCGGTCTCTCTCTCTCGCTCTCTCTCTCTCTCTCTCTCTCTCTCTCTCTCTCTTTCTCATTTCTCACACACTCACAGCGTGTGTCTTGTCTTTCTCGCCTCACGGGCCTGAACACAGGGACTTCCCGGTGTCACACAAAAAGTGGTTGGTCTCAGGAGGTGCTCTCTCATATCCCCACCCGCGTCCCAATGCCCTCCTCACCAGCATCCGCATTGTCAGCATCACCCTCATGCCCCTCCTCCCCCTTCTCTCCCGCCTCCCCGTCTTCCCCGTCCTCTCCGTCCCCCTGCTCTCCGGCCTCCCCGTCCTCCCCGTGTGCGGGCGGACCGAGGCATCAGATCGAGGGCGGTTCGGGGAGGGTGCCCTGATGTTCTTCGTGCCTGCTGGATGCTTTTGTGCATCCCGCGGAGGGTACCCGCGGATGTTCTGTGTGCTTAGGCCCCGGAAACGGCAGGGCCGTTTTTTCACCGTTTCGGAACAATTTCCCTTGAAAATCGAAACGGCAGAAAAACGGCGACCGGAAACGGCAACAAAAACGGCTCCAGGATTGGAACCAGAGCCGGAACCGGTCAAACAACGGCGACGGAACCGGTAAAAAAACGGCGTCGGAACCGGCAAAAAAACGGCAAAACGGAACCTGTAAAAAATCGGCATTGTCGTTTCCAGGGCCCACGAAGGTTCTGTGTGCTTGGGCCCGAGGAGGGCCTCGTGTTCTTTTCGGAGGTTTTTGTTGTCCGAGGTCCGACGGTAGCTGCTTGCAGCTTTCGGCTCGCGGCGCTCCAGCCTCCCAGGCTCGCGGCCGCTCCAGCCTCTGCGAGGCGTGGGCTCCCGGAGGTCCCGGGCCACTCCCACGGGGCCGGCGTTTCGTCCCGAGGCGTTGTTCGACGGTCCCGAGGCCCCCCGGGGAGGGCCCCCCCCCCGAGGCCGAGAACGACCAGCCACCCGCCACCCCAATTCGTGTCGGAGCGTTGGATCTCTGGACCCCCCCTCTCGTCGCACGCCTTCTCGTCATCCCACCTCCTCCTCCGTTCTACCTCGTAATCTCCCACCTCCTCCGTTCTTCTCAGTTCCCCCCCGTCGCTCGCCGCCGATCACTGCGTCTTCCATCTTTCGTCCTTCATTCTCCTCCTCGCCTCTTCTTTTCACGTCCAGCATGTTGTCCGTGTGAGTTAAGCCATGTTGGCTCAACCTGCAAAGTTTCCCAGGGAGAGAAGGGTGGACACCCCTAGTCCCTGGCCAGGCCCTGCAAGTCAGGTGAGCTCCTGGTGGAGCACGGCGCTCCTCTTGCACCCTCGATCTGACTGCGACGCCGCCCCCTGCGTCTGGTGCCCTCCCACTGGCGGCGGGGCCGCTGAGCTTGGCGCGATGCCGCCCGCGAAGTCGACCCGCCTTGGTGCCGAGAGCAAATCCTCCGATCCCCGTCTCAGAGATCCAGCGTATTGAAAAAATCAGGACGGAGGTTTTCGCAATGTTCGGCCTCTGGGGTCCCTCGCCGGGCCCCAGGACCGTCAAACAACGATTCAGGATGACAAACCGGTCCTTGGAAACGGGTCAAGACTTCCGGGGACCGCGCATCGAAAAGATCACGACATCGGATCTCTGGGATCACGTGGGCGACCCTGGCGCCACCATCGCGCCGCAGCTGGCAGCGCTAGGCCGCCCGGCAGCTCGCCCCGGAGCACGCAATCTATCGGGTGATGCATTCGGCTGACCATTTTGCTTTTGGGGAATTCTTTACGCTTCGCGTATCCCCACCAGCCCATCTCACAACAGCAACTCTTGCGAAGCATGCCGATAGTCGTGTTTTTCAGGCGTGTGTCCGCTTGCCCCCGCATATCTCCCCTGTTCCTCCTTCCTCCCGCCTCCTTGTACATCCTCCTTGTGGGGGGAGCGGGAGAAGGACGAGGCGGAGGAGGAGGGAGAGAAAGCGCTCCTCGTGGTTTGAGTCGTTTGGGGTTTCTCGTCCTGGTGTGAGTCGTTCGGGCCCTTCTTCCTGGTGTGAGTCGTTCGGGCTCTTCGTGGTGTGAGTCGTTCGGGCTCTTCGTCCTGGTGTGAGTCGTTCGGGCTTCTCGTGGTGTGAGTTGTTCGGGCCCCTCGTCCTGGTGTGAGTCGTTCGGGCCCCTCCTCCTGGTGTGACTCGTTCGGGCTCCTCGTGGTGTGAGTCGTTCGGGGGCGTCGTGGTGTGAGTCGTTCGGGCTCCTCGTGGTGTGAGTCGTTCGGGCGCCTCGTCCTGGTGTGAGTCGTTCGGGCCCTCCTTCTGGTGTGAGTCGTTCGGGCTCTTCGTGGTGTGAGTCGTTCGGGCCCCTCGTCCTGGTGTGAGTCGTTCGGGCTCCTCGTGGCGTGAGGCGTTCGGGCACCTCGTCCCCTTTTGGGGCGTCTTGGGGGCCTCTTGGCGGCCCCAGGGGCTTCTAGGAGCGTCTTGGGTGCCTTGGGGGAGCCTCTTCGGGCCTCTTGGGAGCCTCTTGGAGGCCGTTTGGGGCGTCTTGGGGGCCTCTTGGCGGCCCCAGGGGCTTCCAGGAGCGTCTTGGGTGCCTCGGGGGAGCCTCTTGGGGCCTCTTGGGGGCCTCTTGGGGGCATCTTGGGGGCCTCTTGGAGGCCTCTTGGGGGCCTCCTGGGGGCCTCTTGGGGCCATCTTGGGGCCTCTTGGTGCCTCCTGGGCGCTTCTTGGGGCCATCTTGGAGGAAATCGATCAAAGAAGAGGGAAGCTTTAATTAGCGCTGCCCCCTCAGAAGGGCAAAATGGGGCCAAAACCTTCGTAAAATCAATGATTTTGGCTTGAAAGAAGAGGGGAGCTTTAATTAGCGCCGCCCCCTCAGAAGGCCAAAATGGGGCCAAAACCGTAGTAAAATCAATGATTCTGGCTTCAAAGGGGAGCATTTTTTCTGACTCCCCCCGTCGGGGCCAGAATCCTCGTGAGGGGTGTCGTTTTTTAGCCCTCCCAGGAGTCGAAAATGACCCCTCTGACGACCCGCGGAGGGACCTCTCCAGGCCCAGGGGGAGGGGGTAGGGGGAGGGGTAAACCCCTCCCCGAAGGGGAAGAAGGGGGGTTGAGAACAGAGCGGGCTCTCTAAACCACTCACGCCCAAAGGGCTGGTGGGACTTACAGGGGGCGCCGAGTTGCAGACCAGGTGTGCGGTGTGGCATGGTGTTCCACTGTCGCGACGCTGGTGCAGAGTGTGTTTCTGCGACGCTGTCGTCGCCCCCCCCCCTCTTCTTCGATTCTCGCAAGTTGTTTCCCCACTGGTATCAGCATTGGTGCCCGCGGTCCTGCCCCCCCCTCCTCCAGGCGAAGGCCTCTGTCGATTCTGGCGTGTGTTGGGGGATTGGCAGATATTTTCCAGTGCGTTTTTGCTTGGTGTCTATTTTCTGGTGTGGTTTCCCTGCGACATTTGGCCAACATATATAAACACATCCGCCGGGGCAGGTTTCGCGCCTCATTGGTGGATGTTTTTTGAGTGCGGTTTTCCGGCCCGCATTGTCGGGGCCCGCCTGTCTTTTCAGAGCCGCTTCACGCGGGCTGCCGTGCCCCGTTGCTTTTCCCGACGTGTCTGTAGGATCCCGTGCGCAGTGCAGCGCGTTTCGCCTTCGTTCTACCTCGCCCTGCCGTGGACAGCCTGCCCGCGCTGGCACCCTGAAAGTTGCAGATCCGCATGAACGTGGCGTGTGCATTCATGCGTTGTTCCAGCGAAGCGCCTTACCGGATATACTTCCGCGGTGGTGCCGAAGCGACCAGCTCGGACGAGGGGGGCCGGCGCCACGCCGAACGACGGTCGTCGTAGGTCAAGATCCGCTCGAAAATGGCTGCGGTGGCCTCCAGTCGGATGGGTGCAGCCCTCGACGAGCAGAAGACCGAGCTCAGGGCTCGAGCTGAACGGTGTCTTGGCGGTATCGTGCACCGTTTTCGTTTTGATATTATTCTGCAGCAGAGGCGGAACGAGGACAGAACGCGGGAAAACGAAAACAACACGGAAACGGAACACAGTGTTTAGTTCGAGCTTTGACCGAGCCCGTGGCGGCCCATGTCGAGATCGGTACGCGGGGCCTTACCGAGCAGGCCGCCAATTTTTAGCGCAGATCCACCTGGATCGAAAGCGACTTTGCCGACTTGTGGGCCACCAGAAGAAAAGCAGGAACAGACGACCTGAGAGCTCGGGAAGGTTGTGTATGCAGATGGAGCTCGCCGCCGCCGAACGCATGGCGGGCTCGGCTAACGCCGAAGATGCCGCCAAGTATGACCGCGGTCCCTACTCGAACCCTCTCTGCATAATGTGACAGTTCTTCGGGACGCCGCGCACATCACACTCGCGCTGGCCACGTGTTTCTCCGAGCGCTGCTTCTCCGCAAACGACTACAGGCTCCTCGGGGGCAGCCTTGGCCGCCGCTTCGCCATCCAGTTCCAGGGCCACGAGGCAGCAGCTGCCAAAAGGCGTCGTGAGGCTCCCTCTTGGCTCAAAACCCCCGGCCTGGCGGGCAGTGGCGGTGCTTCGCGGTGGCCGCTGCGGCGGCCGGCGCGGACACGCCCATCTACATCGCGCATGGCCGCGGCCCGCGGCAGGTTCGGAAGCAAATTCTTCCAAACAACACACGCGGCCAGATCAACTTCGGGTGCCCGCATGGCAGTTGGGGCATGTGCCGTTATGAAGGGCACGATTCTTGGTGGAGCTTCCCAGTAGCGAACACAGACGTCGGCCGCCAGCTTTTCGGCATCCCTGCGCCCTTCTGGGACCACGCGGCCGTTGGCAAGCCCTCCAGCGATGCGGCCATCGGTCTGGAAAAGAACATCGAAGCCAATGTCTTTGACCTGGTCGCCGAGTCTGTCGACGCGGACGTGGGTCGGCGACTTCATCCCTACCTTCGCCCCGTGGCGTTTCCAACGCACGCCTCATATCGGCGAGAAAGGTGTTCCGTGATTCGTCGCGGGGAAGCCACATTCCAGGTTCCTCCACGTTCATTGTCTCTTCGAACTGCCGATCGATGCGCCATCACGAATCAGACAAGCGGAATGCTAAGACGAGGTGCTCAACCGCGATGCTGCGCCAGAGGCCCACCCTGTGGGCCTTTCAAGAATCACCTGCTCTTGAGCAGGAGTTGCGCCAATCTCTACGCTGGACATGCCTCTCCGATACCTGCGACCGTTGTTTGATCCATCCCTTCCCGCGCTGCTGGCGGGATGGCCTTGCTGGCCCCGAAGCTGTGGAAACACATCCAAGTCTATATGATGGAGATAGTGTTTGGGCGCGCGCCTCGGCAAGCAGAACAGCATACTCCTAGTAATGATGTCTTTCTCCATCCGTCCTCCTCCTCCCCCTCCTCCTCCTCCCCCTCCTCCTGATCCTCTTCAGATCTTGCAGCACTAAGTTTTACCACCGTCATCCCGTACTGTTCAATCTTTCTGCGTCCTCCCCATCACCCCCTCTTCCTCCCTTCCCCGTCCACCTCCCCGACACCCCCCCCATCCCTGCTTCTCCATTTCTTCGTGCTCCCTCCTCGCTCCTCCGCCTCCTATGTTCTCGTGCTTTCTCTGCACGTATACCTGGGTGCCGCGCGCACTTGGGCGGAATCGGGGAGGTCGCGATCATGGCCATGCTCTTCCAGAATGGACGGCGTTGGGGCTTGTAGACGAGACATATGCGGCATGGAGTGGGAAGAAGGAGGGGGGAGGGCGGATGGTGGCAGGAGGGACGCGGGAAGGAGAGGGATTGCAGGAGAAGAACGAGGAGAATGAGCAGGGGGAGAGGAGTGGATGAGGAGCGAGGGGGAGGATGGGGAGGAGGAGGAGGAGGAGGAGGAGGAGGAGGAGGAAGAGGAGGAGGAGGAGGAGGAGGAGGAGGAAGGAGGAAGAGGAGGATGAGGAGCAGGAGAGGAGTAGGAGGAGGAGCAGGATGAGGAGGAAGAGAATGAGGAGGAGGAAGGAGGAGGAGGGGAAGAAGGGGCAGGATGAGGAGGTGCAAGGGAAGGAAGGAGGGCAAGAAGCACACGAAACTCATCTTCTCCTGACGGTGGGCAAACAAAGTGCTCACGCCCACAGCGCGGAGACAGAATCTGAACGGGACAACGATCGCATACAACATATTAGGCATGAAAGGGCCTGGTCTTCAAGGATCGCAGGAGTCGATATCTCTTCCTCGATGGAAGGCCGGCGGACGCGAAACGAGGTTGCCTCCGCTGGCGGAAGCGGTCGGAAGAGAACATCGGCCTCCCCAGAGATGGCAAGGTTTGTTGGTCAAGGGTGTTTAGAACCGAGCGGGACTCTTCCACGTCTGAGCGCTTCCCCCCCTCCTCCCCCCCCCCCGCGCGGCCGCCCTCGTCTTCCTTCCTTCCTCCTGCACGCCGGACCATCTGCCTTTCGGCTGCCCCGATTCGCCTCACGCTGGTGCGGACCGCCTCTGCCTCGCTGCCGACAGCAAAAAAACAGCCTTGAGCCCGCCACACGGCGTCCCCCCCGCGCCAAGGGGCCAACGTTGAAGTGCCCGCGGCCTGTTGCTGCCAGGTTGCCTCGGGCCCCCGCCCCGGCTTGCTCTCGAAGTGGGGCCGCGCCCCGGAAGCCCCGACCTGGCTCTCGGGGCCGGGGCTTCCTCCCGAGTCGTGCCCCTGACGGCCCCGGAACCCGGCGAGGGCCCCCAGAGGCCGAGAATTGCCAAGAACATTCAGGAGGGGAAGAAAGAGACACACACACACACACACACACACACACGAGCAATCGTCGGTTCCCGGGAAGATGTGGGAAAAGGTGGGTGTATATTTGTTTGTGTGTGCAGTGCAGAACAGCGGGGTCGTGTGCGCTGACATTGGTGCGTAAGCTGCCCGCGTAAGGTCGGGTGGAAGCACCCTCGTCTCCAATGCAGCGTGCCGCGCCGGCGGCCCGCGTAAGCCACCGCGCAAGGTCGCTCGCTACGTCATCTCGGCATCGCTCGGACGTGTGCGTTTTTTCCTCGGCGAGGACCATCGAGGAGCATCCTTGATCATTTGGCGAAAATGCCACGCACGAAACCACAAAGAAACGCAGGGAATGGACGTCCGAGCGATGGCCAGTACGGCGTCGTGATTGTTTTTCACGACGCCGACGTGGCAGCGCGCCCTCCCCCCCGCGCCGTCCTCCTCCAACGGCAGGACTCGCGAAGACCACCGGGCCCTCCATGTGGCCGCTCGGCTCGCGCCCTCTCTGCCTGCCCTATACGGTGGGGGCGCGTCGGTCCAGGAAAATTCGCCCAGGAGGCCGCAGGCCCTGGAGGACTCCTCCTCTGAGGGGGGCGGCGGTGCTGTCCATGGCCAGGCCTCGATTGGAGTTGCACCGGCCTCCAGACCCTGGATTTTCCTGATCGAAGGGATCCTTATTCTTAAGTCGGGCGTGCCCCCCTACAGGGAGATTTTCGACGAAAAATAAAACATACCCCCAAAATAATCAAAAAATAGTCCACAAATAGTCTGGGGACTATTTTTGGAGTATTTTTTTTTGTTTTACCTTTGGGGGGTATTTTTTGGGGGTAGCTTTTTTTCGTCGAAAATTCCCCTGTAGGGGGACACGCATGCCCCCACCGCATGCCCCGCATCCGCCTCCCTGCGCCGCGCTGGGCCGCGGCCGCGGCCGTCGGAGGCCAGCGGGGGCCTCTGGGGAGAGCACGCTGCGGCCCCGCCGGGAGATTCGAGGCCTCCCAGAGTCAAGTCGGGCGTGTCCCCATACAGGAGGAAAATGCAAGAATAGTCAAACAATAGTCCAGGTACGATCTTCCTGTGTATATATATATATATATATACATACATGTGTAAACCATATGCTTTCATTATTCTATTGTTCGTCCAAAAACCGCCTGCAGGAAGACACGCCCGACCTAAACCTAGACGGGTTCCGAGTAGATGGGGTCGGAGGATCGCGGCGATGCGGCTCGATGTGGAGCCCGATTTTCTCCACACTGTGGCTCGATGTGGAGCCTGACTTTCTCCACGCCGACGCCGCCAATGCATCGCCGATGTTGCAGAAGCATCGCCGATACATCGCCGTCACATCGGCGATGCATTGGCGATGCGGCGCGATCTTTCGACCCCGTCTATTCGGAACCCATCTAGGAGGCCTCTAGAGATTGGAGCGACCCGTTTTGGCCTATTTTCGGACTCCGGGAGTCCTCGCCGGACCTCGGGACCGTCAAGAAACGACTCAGGACGAAAACCTGGCCCTGGGGAAGTGGTCCAGACCTCCGGGGGCCCACGCATCGAAAAAATGGGCGCGTCCGGATGTCTGGGAAGGGAGAGAAGGGAGTGAGTGGCTCAGAGGAAGAATCGGCACCGCTGCCCCTTCCCTCGTTTTCGCTGTCTCGGGCCTCTTGGGGGCCCTCGTCGCCACGGCTGGGTTCGCCGCGAGATTATGGTCCGACCGCACCCCGGGAGAGGATCTAGGCCTCTCGGATGGGGGTGGGGTCGAAGCAGCTGGGATCGAAGGGTCGCGCCGCATCGCCGATGCACCGGCGATGCGGCTCGATGTGTTGCCCGATGTTCTCCACGCCGATGGCGCCGATGCATCGGCGCTGCTGCGCGATCCTCCGACTCACCTGCTCGGACCCTTCATGGGAGGCCTCCAGAGAGCGGAGAGGTGGGATGGGGAGTTCGTTATGCTGTCAAAAGCTCTTGACATTTGTTGGCTCTTGGGAGGTGTTGGTTGCCTTGGGGGGCTTTCCACCAGCTGTACTCCGCTCGCCGAGCGCGCTTCGGGGGTGCTCGAGTCTTACCGGATGGCCGCCTGCCGCCGGATGCCCGAGACTTACGGAGTCTGCGATACGATGCAGCCCCCAGCGCACAAAGGAGCTTTGAGCTGCCAGTTTGTGCTGCGCGCGCGTGTTTGCGCGCGAGCCGCAGCGTCCCTTCTGCTCCAAGTCCTTCCTCTGCCCCAGTCCCTCCCCTCTCACTCGCTCCCCTCTCTCACCTTCCGTTTCTCCCCTCTCATTCCTTTTCCCCCATCTCATTCAGCCCCTCTCCTTCTTTCTTCCGTCCACCTTCCGTCCCTCCCTCCTCCCTCCCTTCCCGCTTTCCCCTGCCCTGGTCAAGATCCAAATCCACCAGCCGGCCGCCCGACCGACTCATGCCCGCAAGTAGTAACGAGAGGAATCTTGGAAAGGGGCCGGGGACGAGGAATCGGCTTCACCCCAGCATATCAGTACTATGTGTGCGTCGCCACCCTGAGGGGCGACGCGCGCGCGCCGGGACATCTCATGGTATGAGCGCCGTGCCTGGCGTTTTCTGGCCATACTGTTTGGGAGACGATCTACTACAAGATGGCTATACTATATGTTCGAGTAGGGCGCACGCTTCCAAGGAGGACATCTAGTACCAGTATGTCCTTGCGCCCAGACATCCGGCTGCTCCAATTTGTTCGATGCGTGGGCCCCAGAGTTCTGGTCCACTTCCCTGGGGCTGGCTTTTCGTCCTGAATTTTTGTTTGATGGTCCCGAGGGCCGGCGAAGACCCCCGGAGGCCGAAAACAGCCCGACACCGGCCGTTCCAATGTCTTGGAGCGTGGGATCTCTGGGAAGAAAGAGCGACAGGAGGAGGGCGACGGCGACGCTCCAGGCCTCCAAGGCGGGGTCCGTGTGGATGGGGTCGGAGGATCGCGCCGCATCGCTGACTCTTCAGCGATGCGGCTCAATGTGGAGCCCGACTTCCTCCACGCCGGCGGCGCCGAAGTATCGCCGACGTCGCCGATGCCTCGCCGATGCATCGCCGATGTATCGCCGATGCATCGGTGACGCGGCGCGATCTTCCGACCCCCTCCACCCGGTCCCCACCTGGGAGGCCTCTGGACGTTGGCGACGTGGGCGACAAGGGGGACAAGGGGGGACCAGAGGGGCAGCGGGAGCAGCAGGAGGGAGGGGCAGGAGCGGGAGCGGGAGCACACGGGGGGGGGGGGTGACTGCGAGCGACTGGGCCGGCGGGAGCCAGCGCTCCCAGGAGGGGCGCTGGAGCCTCCCAGGCCCTGACCGCGGGAGCGGAAGCCAGTGCTCCCAGGGAGGCAGGGAGCCTCCTGCTCCCGCTCCTGCCCCTCCTGGAGCGACTGGGTCAGCAGGGGGGGAGCCCACAGGGGCTCTGGGAACGGGCCTCTCCTTCAAGGATCGAATGAGCTGTCACATCCTCCTCGGCGGAAGGCGGCGGAAGGTCGGCGGAAGGCGGCAGAAGCTTGCGAAGCAAAAGATGCGCCCCAAAGAGATGGAAACATGTTTGGGGTTCAGGGCTCCTGGAAGCCGCCGTGTGGAGGAGGACATCGAGCTGGAGCAGGAGGCGGCCAGGCTTGAGGAGGAGGAGGAGGAGGAGGAGGAGGAGGAGGAGGAGGAGGAGGAGGAGGAGGAGGAGGAGGAGGGGGAGGGAGGGGGGGGAGAGGAGGAGGAGGGGGAGGAGGACGAAGAGGAGGGGGAAGAGGAGGAGAAGGAGGAGGAGGAGGAGGAGGAGGAGGTGGAGGTAGCCTTGCCGACGCCTGCAGGGATCTGAGCCTCTTGCCCTCACTGGCTCTCCGCTTTTTTTCTGTTTTTCTCTGCACCTCTCTGTGCCGCTTATTTCTCCACGCAGTCGGTTTTGATTGTTTTTGTCTGCCACCATTTGCCGCATGAGCGCTACAGCTCCGCTGCTGAAGCCCGCAAGAAGAAACAAACAAACAAACAACAAAGAGGAGGAGTATGTGGTCTGGAGTTGCGTTCCTTTCGCACTCATGGTGCGCTCCTCGACAGTTGCAACTCTGCCTGGGACTCTTGCGGCGCTGTTGACAGGTGGATTCCTCCACAGCTCCTGCCACATTGACATCCTCCTCTGAGCACAACAGGCCGTTGCAGTTAGACCAGCCAATAGACGCTGCCACAGTTTTTGTTATTGTGCGGCTGACGGAGGCGATCTCGGCCGCTACGAGTCTTCCTAGGGAGCGGATGGAGACATGAAGGCGACGCCAGCGTCTGAAAATGCGAACGCACGGGCAGGGTCGGTGGCAGAATCGCCACCAGAGGACGGGCGCCATCAGATCCGATCAGGGCAGGAGTTGTCAAGTCAGGTGCGGGGGGATATGCGTGGTCGGAGTCCGGGTCGCGCCCTCCCTTCGCGACCCCCCCCTTCCGTCCCCTTCTCCGGCGGACTGCCCTCCCCTGAGTTGCCCCCCCCCCCTCCCTCTCCTTCCCTCCGTCCCACGCTCCTTCCACTCCCCTTCCCTCCTCCCCTCCCCTCCGGGGGCCGTCCGCATCATCAGCACGGCACAGCGAGGAGCTGCGCGGCCCCTGCGCAGGCCGCGCGCGCACCACCCGAGCAAAAGCGCCCTCCGAGCCCGCGGGAGGCGGGCCCGTGCTCGCGCGCGCAGCTGCCCTGGCCGGCGGAAGCGTCCGGAGCGCCCCCCCCCCCGCTCCTCGCCTCGCCCTGTGCCCCTCCGCTCCTCCGGCGCGGGGCGCCCCCGCTCGCCTCCACTCCTCGCCTCGCCTTCAGTCGGGCCTGGCCCTCTACAAGAGAAGTATTCCAAAATAGTAAGGCAATAGTCTGGGGACGGTTTGTTGATCAGTCGCCTCCACTCCTCGCCTCGCCTTCAGTCGGCCTCTTCCTCCTCCTCCTCCTCCTTCTCCTCCTCCTCCCTCCTCCTCCTCCTCCTCCTCCTCCTTCTACTCCTCCTCCTCCTCCTCCTCCTACTCCTCCTCCTCCTCCTCCTCCTCCTCCTCCTCGCATGTCTGGGACCTGCTCGCCTCGGAGCGTCCCAGAGCGCTCCGGAACGGCCGCGGCGCCCGATGCGTCCTCCAGGGCCGCCGGGTCTCGGAGGTCCCCGCTCCATCCTGGCCTGCCATGGTGTTGTCTCAGTCTTGGCCTCGTCTTCCCGTGAGGAGGAGCGGGAGGCGGAGGAGGAGGAGGAGGAGGAGGAGGAGGAGGAGGCGGAGAAGGAGGAGGAGGAGGACGAGCTTCGAGGGCCCCTCGCCGTCGAACAAAGTCCTCGCGATGTTGTCCCCAGTCTTGGCCTCGGCGTCCTGGGAGGAGGTGGAGGAGGAGGAGGAGGGGGAGGAGGAGGAGGAGGAGGAGGAGGAGGAGGAGGAGGAGGAGGAGGAGGAGGGAGGTGGAGGAGGGAGGAGGAGGGGGAGGAGGAGGGGGTGGAGGAGGAGGGGAGGAGGAGGAGGAGGAGGAGGAGGAGGAAGGAGTGAGGAGGAGGAGGAGGAGGAGAGGAGGAGGAGGAGGAGGAGTTAGGAGGAGGAGGAGGAGGAGGAGGAGGAGGGAGCGGGGAGGAGGAGGAGGAGGAGGAGGAGGGAGGGAGGAGGGAGGAGGAGGAGGAGGAGGAGGAGGAGGAGGAGGAGGAGGAGGAGAGGAAGAAGAGGGGAGGAGGAGGAGGAGGAGAGGAGGAGGAGACGAGGAGGGAGAGGAGGAGGAGAGGGGGAGAGGAAGTAGAGGAGGAGAGGAAAGGAGGAGGGAGGAGGAGGATGAGGAGGAGGAGGAAATAGGGGAGGAGGAGGAGGAGGAGGAGGAGGAGGAGTTCGGAGTTCAAGGGGGACCCTGTCCCACAGCAGCAGCAACAGCAAGGCCCGCAGGGGTGTCAACCCTGGCGGAGTACGCCGACCTCGGGGTTCTGTACGAGGGGTGCTTCCCCTTCGCGATCCTCGCAAGGTTCTCTTGCCCCTTGCGGCTGCGGATCGGGGGGGCAAGCCACCAACAAATGCCGAGGGTCGGTAGTGGCGGTATGGCCGCACTTGACACAGAAACGAAGATTATGAAGGTCCCACGCCCAGATCTGGTGGCCGGGGTAGGAGGAGGAGGAGGAGGTGGTGGAGAGGTGGAGAGGAGGAGGAGGAAGGATGGATAGAGGAGGAGGAGGAGGATGAGGGGAAGACGGGAAGAGGAAGAAGGGAGATGAATAATAGGATGAGGAGGAGGAGGAGGAGGGGAGGAAGGAGGAGGGGGGTAGGTATTATTAGGAATTATGATGTTGTTAATACAATTTGAATTATGAATATGATGAATAGGAGGAGGAGGAGGAGGAGGAGGAGGAGGAGGAGGAGGAGGAGGAGGAGTTCGAGGGCCCCTTCCCCCGGGTCGGTTTGCCATCCCGGGCAGTTTCCCGACGATGCCCCGGGGCTCGGCGACGGCCTCCCGAGGCCGAGAACGGCAACGCACCTCCCGTGTGCTCTTGTTGTCGCTGCGGCGCGAGCATGTCTGGGGGGCGCCACGGGCGACGCAGGAAGACGCGCGCAGGCGACGCAAGCGGCGTCGACGAAAAGGACGGGCGCGGTCCGCTCCCCAGAGATCCGACGCTTCCAACAACTTAGGGCGGCGGGATTTGGCCGTTTTCGGCCTCTGGGGGGCCCTCGCCTGGCCTCGGGAGCGTCAAAAACGACTCAGGACGAAAAGCTGGTCCGGAGGAACTGGTTGAGACCTCTGGGGCCCACGCTTCAAAAACTTGGAGCAGCCAGATGTCTGGGTCCCGAGAGCTCTGACACCCTCTTGCCCGCCCCTCGCATGCTGGACGTGCCGGCAATCGTCGGTTGAAAGTCCTGCGTAGCTTCCTGCTTTGCGAGCGCCAATGCAAGACTGGCCGTCCTCCCCCCCAAGGACGGAAGTCCTGTCCAGACTGGCGAGGGGTTCACACCCCCAAAAGTGGTGGCAAGTTCCCGCTGGCTTGATCTTGAGGCAGTGCGCCCAGGTTTGCCCTGGTCCCTACGGGTTCTCAGATCAGGTCAGATTCTCCTCCTCCTCCTTCTCCTCCTCTTCCTCCTCATCCTCCTTCTCCTCCTCCTCCTCCCTCCTCTCTCTCCTCCTCCTCCTCTCTCCTCATTCCTCCTCCTCCCCCTCCTCCCCCTCCTCCCCCTCCTCCCCCTCCTCCTCCTCCTCCTCCTCCTCCTCCTCCTCCTCCTCCTCCTCCTCCTCCTCCTCCTCCTAGCTTCGAGCGGCGGGCGCCGGCGACACGAGCAGCCAGCCCCGCTGGGCCTGGGCGCCAGCCCGCGCGGGGCCGGCCGGGGTGCGAGCCGAGCCCCGCCCCCCCCTGCTGCCACGGCGCGGCTCGAGCTTGCGGCGCCCCGTGGGGCGCGGTGCCCGCGGAAGGGCACGGCGCCGCGAGGACTACGAGGGCCCCAACCAACGCACACGCACACACGCACACACACACACACACACACACACACATACACACTACGAGGGCCCCAACCAACGCACACACACACACACACACACACCAGGGGGGGGGGGGCGCGGCGCCCGCGAGGACTACGATGGCACCAACGAGCGCACACACACACACACAGTCGTGGCCGAGTCGTAGGTCGGCCCTGCCCGAGCGAGGGGGCCCTCGTGTCCCACGCGTCGCTGCCCGGGCCCTCTTCTTCCGCACGCCTGCGGCCACGCGCGGCCCTCGGAAAGGGTCCCGTATCCTCTCGCCCGGCCTCTCCAGTAACCCCCGACCGTAATTACGCGGCGGGAGCGTGTGTCACGGAATGTGCCCACAGACTCTGGGGGTTTTCTCCTCTGATGAGGGCGGCAGATGGCCAATCCACGACTGGAGTCCCAACGGCTTCCAGACCCTGGATTCTTCATCTCGGCGGCGCGCCCTGGGGGAAAGTGAGAAGCAGCGGGCCTTCTCGGAAGGCTCGGGAGCCCCCCGGCCTTTTGAGAAGTTCCCTAAGCCTTCCCCGCAGACGCAGAACATCTGTCAGAGAGCGCGAGGGCTTCTGAGAAGTCCCGCCGCCTTCTGAGAAGGCCTCCTCCTTCTCACTTCCCCCCCTCGCTTGCCGCCGAATTGGGTTTTTGTTCATAACTCGGGTCTCCAGCGGGCGTTCGGGACGATCCGGGCGCCCCCAGAACGCCGTCGGCGAGGCGCAGCTGCTAGCAAGCATCCCGAGGCTGGAAAACCGCCGACCACCGACGAAAGCGTCCCAAAACCTCGAACCTCGAGCCCGAAACTTCCCCCCTTTCGCTCGCCGCCGTTCCTTCCCCAATGCCCTGCCCGTGCACCGATCGTGGCAAGGCCGATCCTGGGCCCAGGCCCCGTGCATGCGCCGCCCTGCCCACAAGCCAGAGGGGCGCCCAACTGCACCGGTCTTGGGCCCTAGATGAGCCTGGCCAGAGTCGGTGTTCCTCCTCCTCGTCCCCCTCCTACTCCTCCTCCTCCTCCTCCTCCTCCTCCTCCTCCTCCTCCTCCTCCTCCTTCTTCGTTCCTCCTTATTCTCCTCCTCCTCCTCCTCCTCCTCATCATCATCCTCCTCCTCCTCCTCCTCATCCTCCTCCTCCTCGTTTTTCTCCTCCTCCTTTCCCTCCTCCTCCTCCTCCTCCTCCTCCTCCTCCCCCCTGGATGGCCTGGACAGAGACAGGGGGGGACAGGCACAGGTTCTCGGTCGTGTTCTATTCGATGATCTGGGTCTTCCGTCGTATTCGTCGGTTTGCGGTGGCTTTCCAGCCTCGGGATGCGTTCCAGCAGCTGCGCCTTGTGGGGGGCGTTCCTTGGGTGCTGGAATCCTTCCAAATGGCCGAAAACCATCAGGGTACAGGCGTAGGGGGGGGGGGGGAGCGCACCGACCCCCAATCGCCCACTGATCGCCGATGGGGGCCCGATAGCCCCAGCCTGCCCAGGAAGTTGCGGATTCACTCCCGGGGGCCTATCGGCGATGTATCGCCGATGCCAGGTCGATGCTTCCCCCCTACGTATCCCTATCCCCCCCCCCTACGTTGCCCCTTAGGTGTAGGTGTGCACCCACCCATGCCGCGGCGAGGGCCCCCGCGGGCCGAAAACTCTCATAACCCTCCCGTCGTGTGTTTGTTTGTCCACGCCGCGAGCGTTCTAGGCCTCCCGGATGGGGCTCGAGTAAGTGTAGGTGGGGTCGGAGGATCGCGCCGCATCGCCGATGCATCGGCGATGCGGCTCGGCCCTGAGCCCGACTTCTCAACGCCGACGTGTCCGATGCATCGCCGATGTCGCCGATACATTGCCAATGTATTGGCAATGCATCGGCGATCGGAATCGATCCTCCGACCCCATCTGCGTCGCATGAGGGTAACGGGTCCTGTGGCGAACAGGTCCTGGACCCCAGGGCCTTCCCCCAGCACCGACTCTTCATCCTGAGTGGTTTTCTGACAGTCCCGTCGCCCGTGGAGGGCCTCGGGAGCTCGAAAACAGCGAACAAATGTCTGCCCGTTTCTCTCAGGACCCATGTCTTTCACGGCCAATCTACTCGAATGGGAGGCCTCTGTAGATTTGTGATGCCCCACAGTGCTTTGTTGCCGACTCCACAAATGTACGTAGCATGCTTGCAGATCTTGAGAGCATCCTTGGTATTTTCATAGACCCGACGAGACGAGTCAATTCTGGGGTAGGCCAACTCTGTAGTCGATCTCTTATTCGAATTGTTGACGCTTCGCGAATCCCCACCAGCCCATCCAGAAACGATGCCAAGAGGAATTGCCTCGAACAGGGAAGTGGGCAGCACACAGAGGAAGGCATTATGAGACATCTTGGGATGTCTTGAGCCATCTTGGAGGTCATCGTGGGCTCTCCCAGGCGCTCTTGGAGTCATCTGAATCAGTGCCCCCCCCCAAGAGGCCAGCATGTGACTAAAACCTGCGTAAAATCAATGATTTGGCATTCTCGCCGAGGCTTCTTGGAGCATCTTGGGTGCCTCTGGGGGGTCTCTTGGGGCCTCTTGGGGGTCTCTTGGGAGCCTCTTGGGGGCATCCTGGGGGCCTCTTGGGGCTTCCTGGCCACCTCTTGGGGCCCTCTTGGGGCGCCCTTGGGAGCCTTGGAGGCCATCTTTGGGCCATCTTGGGTGAGATCGATCACAGGAGGGGGGGTACTAATTTCAGCCCCCCCCTCAGGAGGCCAAAATGGGGCCAACACCTTAGTAAAACCAATGATTTTGGCTTCCGAGGTCGTTTTGGGCGCCCTGACACCTCGCGACCCCCCCGTCCAGGTCCAGGGGAGGGGGTAGGGGGAGGGGTGAACGCCTCCCCGAAGGGGAAGAAGGAGGGGTGGAAGAGGAAACTCTCTAAACCACCGACGCCCAGAGGGCTAGTGGGATTTGGAAGGCCTTTATCCGGCGGCGAGCGAGAGGGGGAAGCGAGAAGGAGAAGGCCTTCTCAGACGGCGGCGGGACTTCTCAGATGGCCGGGGGACTTCCGAGCCTTTGCGAAAGCCCGCCCTCTCTCGGACGCTTGCTGGCTCTCGAGCGGCCGTTCGGGACGATCCGAGCCCACCCGGAACGCCCCCGGCGAAGCGCAGCTGCTGGAGCGCATGATCCGAGGCTCGCAGACCGCCGAGCACCGGCGACGACCGCCGGGAGACCTCGAACCTGGAACCCGAAACTCCGAGGCCCACCCCCTGCTCACTTCTCTCCAGGGGGGCTTGCCGCCGATGGGCACATCTGCCCACCACCATCCCTCGATCAGCACCCTGCCTCCGCCTCCGCCTCCGCCTCCTCCTGCTCCTGCTCCTCCTCCTCCCCTCCCCCTCCTCCTCCTCCTCCTCCTCCTGATCCTCCTGCTCCTCCTGCTCCTCCTGCTCCTCCTCCTGCTCCTCCTCCTCCTCCTCCTCCTCCTCCTCCTCCTCCTCCTCCTCCTCCTCCCCTCCTCCTCCTGATCCTCCTGATCCTCCTGCTTCTCCTGCTCCGCCTCCTTCTCCTCATCCTCCTCCTCCCTTTCCTCCTCCTCCGCCTCCTCCTCTTTCCTCCTCCTCCTCCTTCTCCTCCTCCTCCCCTCCCCCCCCTACTACTTCTCCTCCTCCTCCTCCTCCTCTTCCTCCTCCTCCTACTCCTCCGCCGCCTCCTCCTCCTCCTCCGCCTCCTCCGCCTCCCCCCCTCCTCCCACGCCGCTCTCATCCCCGTCCTCCTCCGCCTCCCCACTCCTCCTCCCTAAGCTCCCCCTCCCCCCTGCAGGATGGGCCTGCCCCCCGCCGCTGGGCCGGCGCAGGAGGGCCCGGCGCAGAGCATCGCGCAGGCCAGCCGGGCCCAGGCCGCCCAGCGGTGGGCCGAGGCCTTCGTCGCGCACGCGCAGGGGGAGCTCAAGGCCTTCGTCGCGGCGCGGGGGGGCCCAGGCATGAGCAATGCCGAGGCGGCGAGGAGGGCGAGGAGGCGGACGAGGAGGAGGACGAGGCTCTCTCTCTCTCTCTCTCTCTCGAGGGAGGAGGAGGAGGAGGAGGAGGAGGAGGAGGAGGAGGAGGCGGAGGAGGAGAAGGAGGAGGAGAGGAGAAGGAGGAGGAGGAGGGGGACGGGGGAGGACGGGGAGGAGGGGGAGGAGGAGGAGGAGGAGGCGGAGGAGGAGGAGGAGAGGAGGAGGAGGAGGAAGAGGATGAGGAGGAGGAGGAGGAGGAGGAGGAAGAGGAGGAGGAGGAGGAGGAGGAGGACGTGGAGAAGGAGTAGGAGGAGGAGCAGGAGGAGCAGGAGGAAGGGGCATGCGGCCTCGTGGCGGGGGGGAGGGGCCATGCCCGAGCAGTGGCGAGGCGACATAGCACAGTCAAGACGCTGAAATTACCCAGAGATCCGACGCTCCAGAAAATAATTGAGCGGCCTGCCTTCGGCTGTTTTCGGCCTCTGGGGGCCATCGCTGGGCCTCGGGACCGTTTCTGTTGACATCAACATGACTATAACCAGCAAGCTGGAACTGTGTGGCCACGCCCATGTCCACCTGAGCAGACTGGGCGGCCAGGTCGCATGCGTCAGTGACCCTGACACCTGCGAGGCACTGTAGTGCTTTAAATCATGATTGAAATCCGCCTCACACGGTGAGGTCTTGAACACCGTCGGCGTCCACCTTCAGACTAGAACTGTAGCTGGGGTAGAGCCCGCGGAGCACACGGCGCCAGAGACATCTCTTGTGAGCGGTCATTTGCTGCTCACATTTGCCTCTGAGGTTTGACTGCTTAAGCGAACCAGGCCCGACATAGGCCGCGCACCGTGTGCATATGTGCAGCGCATCGGCATTGTCACTTGGCAGGCCGACAACAAAACGGCCTTGTCTCTCCATCCCCCCGAAATCCCAATCCCCACGGATACCCGAGCAACCAGACGCAGGGGGGCGGAGCTGAGACCGAGAGGCCTTAAGGCAAACACTGCAGCGCCAGCGGTTCGCCTTGAATCCCCACGCGTGCTTAGGGCGGTCAGGGTGCCCCACTCGGGCCCGCCTTTCTGGCACATACTCCGCATCTTTTAAGTCGAGCCTCGGCCAACGAAAAAACAGCGCCGCGGCCAACTTGCAGACCGTGTTTGCTATCAGCAGCGCCTTGTCCAATTCTTGCATCTGCTCGGCCGCAGCGGCCGCGTGGAGGCGGACCCCAGCTTTCGCAACTTGGTCGGCTTGGAAATTTCCTCTCCGAAGGCTCATCTCGCACTCTGGGATCCCTTGTTCGTCCAGGGACAAGTGTGCTTTTACCTTGCTTACAGACTGGATGAGATGCGACACCCGTTGCCCGTGCAGGAGCAAACCCGCATAAGGCCGCTGATAATTCATTTGGTCATCCAGGGGTCTGCTCGCCTGTACATGCACATTCGCACAGTCAGTGTACATGTCACGCAGGCCTTCGACGATCTGACTAGCACACCCGAAGGCAGCAAACTTCCCCGCCTGGGACGTTTGTGGTGTCAGGCCGGCGTACACCGTGCCAAAATTAGCCCCATGAAGTTGAAAGCTCTATCGAAAACCGCAAGCCCCCAGGCCGCCCGATTCAGCTCGGGCACGACACATTTAGTACAACTGCCGTCCAGGAACAACTCCTCCATCACTAACTGCTCCTCTTCCGTGACCTCCTCCTCCCATTGCCATACGGTCTTACACTCCTGATCAGGTATGTGTCAGAAGTCGCCAGGGTGAGGGAAGATAGCACGAGTCAACAGCAGCAGATCCTGGGGGTTGTCCGCATCCATGCTATCCACATACTGTTGGAACTTCTTCGAGACGATTTATGCGCGCTCCTCCGCACACGCCGAGCAGTGGCAAAGGCGATGTAAAAGCGTGTCTGGCCCTCGTCGGCAAAGAGGACACTCGACAGACTCTGACTGGTATCCCAGGCTCCGTGCGCGCACTCGCGTCCAGCTAGCGTCGCAGCCAATGCTGCGGACAGCAGGCTGGCCCGACGGGGAGCACCTCGAATGCAGCGCTCGCTCGAGCACAGCGCAGCACAACCCTGGCGCCTCCAGGACCGATGTTTGGGCCGCGACCCTCTCCGGGCTCCGAAGGACAGCGTGACGCAACAAGCTCTTCAAAAGCCCTGGACTCACCTCCGTGAGGATCGACTTTTCCCCGAACTCGCGTCCCAGCGTGACCCAGTCTGAGAACTTCCACAGGATCCTCTCAGGACACATGAGCATCGCTGAGAAAGGCCCCGTGGCATCTCTCCGAGAAGTCGACTCGCGAAGCTCGGCAAAGCTGAAACACCATCGGAGCGCACCTGAGTGGGCACACCAAAGCTCCTTAGCATACCTGGCAAGGGGAGCCACCGCCGCAAGCCACGTGGGCTCGTCCTCTAAGATAAGCAGGCTTGTGAACGACCTCCCTGTACAGTTGAGCCCCATGACAGAGCCAGCCTGCTGGCGGATCCTATGGAGCTCCCCATCCGAGATCCCATGGACTTCGGAGCCGTACAAAACACCTGGGAGCCGGCAGCCACTGGACATGCTGACGAAACGCCCACGCTTGCAGGCAAACATGCAGAGCTGGGTGATGGGGGTGGGGAAACCGAACCTTTTGGATTCCAAGGCTTACCTGTCATGCGAGACGTTCTCGTAAAACTTGGTCATGCCCCATAATAACATGGCCGAGGTTGCACCCTTCCTTGTGCTGATCTCAGCACAAGCCGTCTGCCGCCAGACTGTGCCCGCAGCAGACGCAAAAGAGTTGCAAGAGCAAAAGCTGAGCGCATTCCTAGCCTCCCACTCCGCAGCCAGCTCCCTTCTGCATTTCCCCCCGCAACCTAAACATAGACGTAATTTACCCCGATGGGACGGTCTCCCCCCGTGGGTTTAGATAACAGCACCATCTTGAAAATCTGGAGCTGGCGCGACAGGCTGGAGAGCGCTTCGAAGATAGCAAAATGTAGGCCTCGGACAGCCACGAGTAGTGCCTCATGTGAAATCCATCCACAGCCTGGGCCGTGGACGACTTGAACGCAGCCGAGATAGACCCAATACGACCGACCGAGACTATGGGCAGGGGTTGACAAGCACCTTCAAACATGCGCTCTGGGGCGTCCGAAGTCGCTCCCCGGATCTTGGTCCGACTGGAGGCCTCCCCTTTCAAGAGACTGAGCGGGTTCGAGAGCACAAGGCACCCCGCCGACAGGGTGGTGGCGTGTTTGCAACCAGGGGCCTCCTTGGAAGCCAGATGGGCATTCTCCCCCCCATCCTTGATCCGAGTGAGGAGCCAATCTTTCCACCCCCCCTGACCTTTGCTACGGGCATCGGACTGGAGCCTGGCGACATATTGCTGCGCTAGCCCCAGCGAGTCCTCGGCGGCCTCCAGCCACTTGCACTTGCCCTGGGGTGAACTGCACTCTTCGTGGCCGCCGACAGCCACTGGACAAGCTCGGACCAGATGCTGGACCGCGCTGAGAAACTCCCCCCAGTCATCCGAGCTGACGTTGGCCACGAACGGGGGGGGGGGCTTCAAGATGCTGACCTTGGTCTTGCGGGCCTCCAGAGACTCCCCCCTGAACTCGATCGCCAAGTCCTGAAGTCTGGGAGTGACCCATCTGCCCGCGAACATCTTGGGGTGTCTGAACGGGGGGGCTTTATCATTAATAATCGGAACCCAGTGCAATTGCGGTGACTTACTGCGGGCACCAATGTAGGGCAGCGTCGTCAAAGCTAAATCGCACAACTCCTCTTCGGCCCGATTGGCCCACTGACCGTAGACCCAATCAAGCATGTCTTGCGCCTCCGAGAGCTTCCCCGCGAGGGCCGTCCCGAGGCCCTCTTCGGCAGCGTCAACTACGCTGCTCCAGTCAGACGGCCCCCGTCCGACCCCGATCGGCCTGTCCTTCGGGATCGGCGGGGGCTTGCGAAAAGTCAGCGCGCAGCCGGGCCAGCCTAGGAAAAAGTTGAAGAAGCTCTGGCTTGTGCGGCGACAGCTGCGACACCTGTACGATACTCGTCTCCTGGATGCCCTTCGCAATGCCCCCCGCGCACACAAAGTAATCCAGGGCACTCAGACCACCCAAGGACCTGCAAGTCCCCAAGCCAGTAGGTTTGAACAGAGATCCTCTGAGCTTTTCAGGGGAACCCGACTCCAGGAGCATCTCAGGAGGCATCTTCCAGTCCCCTCCAAGGACCGCCTGGTGCCCCGACATCCTCACAGTAGCTCCATCATTCCTCAGGATGTCGAGGTCCCTGTTGGACAGACCCTCGCTGACGAAAAGGTAGGCCGACAGGACCAACAACGGCGAGTCCCCAGGGAGGTGGGCCAAAGCGTTGACAAGCCTCCCAGCGTAAAGAGAGGCACCCCATAGAGGCTCGTGCAGGCCCAGGAAGTCCCTCGCGAGTAGACCTACTCCCCCAGGGGAACCATCACCTTGACCAGCCGTAGCGGGGGGAAGTATGGCTTTCCAGCCATGCCGACAGCACCGCGAGGTAGCCTCCCTCAGCGCCGTGGGGCTCACGATGTGGTGCTCTTGCAGGCAAATGATAGGAGCCGCCGCGTTGCCGAGCCACTCCTTGAAAGAGCTCCAGCACGCGGCGCTGCAGCTTTCCACGGCGAGGCCGAAGCCTGCCGGACTGGGCGGCTCCCGGGGGGGGGCCTGCAGAACGTCGAGCGAGCTGGCGGCTCCAGCGAGGCTGTGGACTCCTGGGCGACGGACAGCGCAGGCCGGACTGGCATCGCGCAGAGGAGGGGGGGGGGCGCGCCGCCGCCAGCCCCCCCCC
Organism: Prorocentrum cordatum; assembly: GCA_963575745.1. Lineage (NCBI taxonomy): Eukaryota > Dinophyceae > Prorocentrales > Prorocentraceae > Prorocentrum > Prorocentrum cordatum. Next base: position 44,394 of record CAUYUJ010008591.1, on the reverse strand, counting down.
TTCGGGCGGCGACCACTGGCCCACAGTCTCGCAGGCAGTGATCGCCGACGCTCCGCTCGAAGAGGCTTCGGAGGTCGAACAGGATTCGGAGGTCGAACGGGATTCGCCGACGCTCCGCTCGAACAGGATTCGGGTGGGGGCGAGGAGGGGCCGGGCAGCCGACTGGCCGCGGCCCCTCCCTGGCGAGAGGCATCTCGCCAGGCAGGGCCTCGCCCTCGGGCGGCGGCCTCGGCCTCGCAGCCCTGCGCGCCGAGATCGCCGACGCTCCACACGCGGACAGGGTTCGGAGATCGGTCCTGCGCAGAGCGGGGGCGACGAGGGACAGCCAGGCAAACGACTCGCCAGGTCAGCACCGTCAGGCTCGGTGCCTCCCAGAAGGCGAACGGCCTCTCTGGACACCCCGCAGCTGGCGATGCTCAGGAGATCGTTGTCCCCGAGCCGGCGTCGACGATGAGGCCGACTTTGAAGATGAGAATGCCTGAGTAGATGGTGTACTGCACGCCTGCGGTCTCGACTGAAACCCAGTCTTGACCACGTCGCAGCAACTGAAACGACCGCGGCAACTCCTGGCGACACTACGACCATCTCCGCCACGCTTCATGGTGCTTCTGACAATGCTACCCCAACTCCTGGCCCTGGCTAGGCGAGCCCTTGCCAGCGCCCTTCGCAGCCGCAGCCGCCACTTTCGTCCTTGCCCTTGCCGTCCTCGACCACGGCGATGTCCGCTCCATCAGCAGCGCGCCTCGTATTCGCGGCCAGCCTCTCCTGCAACGCCGTGTGCTCTGCCTGCAGGGACTCGCCTTTCTGACGGACCTCTCCGAAGAAATTGCCCGCCATCTCCTTGCACGCCTTGAGCATCTGCATCTTGCGCTTCTGGGCCTCCTCCACGTCTTCGGGCCCGAGCACCTCGAACTCCGCGAAGCCGAAGAGCCCGTCATCATCGAGGTCGATGTTGTCCAATTCGCCGTCCATGAGCTTCGACAGCGACAGACGGATGGGCTGGGAGCTGTCGGCCACGGCCACGTGGCCAGTTGTCGTCGCAGGAGCGCCCGCCCCCGCAGCAACATTCGCCACCGCCTGCTTGTATTCGCCCTCAGCGGCCTCCAGCTCCGTGACCAGCTCCGCGACGAGCTGGCGCTGCGCCTCCACCTGCTCGAGCAGGTCCGCGAGCGTCGACCTCTCGTCTCCAACTTACCCTTTGCTTTGCGTGCACGAGCATGGGCGTTGTTGGCACGGAGCTGGGCTGGCCTCTTGTCTTCGGCAGGCTTGCCGACCTGGTTGAGGAGCTGCCGGCACTTCTTTGCGGTGGCCTCGTCACCCGACTTCTCCGCCAGTGTGACCATGGAACGCAGTTCCTCTTTGGACAAAGAGGTGGGAGCAGCAGGCTGGGTCTCGGCGCGGATGGCCGCGCGGTGCTTCTCGGCCAACTCCTCGTCTCCCTTGCCCTCTGCGAAAAAGCCACCAACGCCTGCATGGCATCCACACCCAGGCTGCCATCATGCTGGACAGGAGCAACGCCCCCGCCGCGAGGCGGCCTCTCGCGCGCCCATGGCGGCTTGTCCGACCCGCCATGGCGCTTCTTGCCGCAGTGCTTGCACCACCGCCAATGCGCCTGCTTCTTGGCACAGCGGCAGTCGGGCTGGGTGCATCGCCAGAACTCCCCAGGGGCTCGATGTTTCTTGGGTCCCTGCATGGCTGTTCCTCTGGCCCTCCTCGTGCACGCAGGTGCGCTTGGGGCCAAAAATGAGCTTCGTTTCCTTTTTCACCTCACGAACATGATCCCGTACCCCCTCGGGTCAGAAACAATGACGGCAGGTTTTGGGTTATTTTATAGTCGGCCCAGATTAGTGGGTCGACCCTGCCAAACCAAGGGTACTCTTGTGTCCTGTGTGTTCGCGACACATGCCTTCTACATTATCGTGGCAATGTGGCCCTCGGAAGGGTCTTGTGTCCTCTCGCGTGTCCTCTCCAATCAATCCCGACGGTATGCCTCTTGGGGCCTTGGCTGGGCCCTGGGACAAATGGTCCCGAGGAATGGGTCGAGATCTCTTGGGGTTGACGTTTTGAAAAGATCGTGAGGTCCGGGGCCTGGGACTCAATCAGTGATCGGGAGTTTTGAGGCGGGGGTCAATGCAAACGGGGGTCGGCCAGAGCGCCGGACCTTGCGGGATCCTGCACGGCCAGGGTCGCATTGACCCAGGTTTGGGTGCAGGACCCCGAAGGATCTTGCAGGATCCTTCGCATTGACCCGGGCTTGGGTGCAGGATCTTGCAGGATTTTGCACGGCCTGACTGACCCGGGTCTGGATTGACACGGGTCAGAAGATCCCCAAAGTGACGAGGCGTCTTGCCTCGCCGATAGGCCCACAAAGGAGTGCTCCGGGATCCATCCTTGGTTTGCACGAGATGTCTCTCATATAACCTTTCTGGACGAGGCCATCTCGTTTTCATGCATCGGCTGCACGTTAGAAGAGCACTCTTTCCGCTATTGGAAACAAGATTGTTCTAAGGTCATGTCGTGGTAGGCCTAAGGGATGCCTGGACGGTCGCTTCCTGCTCAACAGACCCTTCTGGAGGAAGAGGAGGAGGGGGAGGAGGAGGAGGGGGAGAAGGAGGAGGAGGAGGAGGAGGAGGAGGAGGAGGCGGGGATGGAGGAGGAGGAGGAGGAGGAGGAGGAGGAGGAGGAGGAGGGGAAGGTTCCCAACCCCCCTCGGGTCATGAAGCAATGGCGACATACTGCTTTTGATCGTTTTCAGCCTCTGGGAGCCCTCGCCAGGCCCCTGGGACCGGCAAGAAACCATTCGGGCTGAGAAGCCAGTCCAGTCGCAGCGTGGAGGCGGTAGCAGCGTCGCAGTGGTAGACGTGGGGGGAGAAAAACAAGAAAGTGCGGTCCCCCGGAAAGGCTCGAGACCGCTGGGGGTCGACGCCACGAACAAAAACGTGACGTCGGGGGTCCGGGTTCCAGGCCTCCCAAATGGGGTCCGAGTAGATGGGGTTGGAGGATTGCGCCGCATCGCCGATGCGGCCTTCATATTCGCCGAGTGGCCCGATGATGGGGCTCGAATTCCTCGACCCTTGCTCCCAGCCTCGCCCAACCTGGTCACGACGTTGTCTGCTGGTGTTTCATCGCGAGCCGTTGTTTGACGGTCCTTGGGCCTGGCGAGGGCCCTTGGATGGCCAAGAGTGGTCAAAAGCCGCCCGTCGTGTTTTCTGGGCATGGGCCACGACAAAACACGACGGGAGTTATTTTTCATTCGTAGTATTGCTGGTTTCCTTACTGGTACCAGGTTTCTTATTCGTAATAGTTGTTGTTTGGCTTGGTATTGTTCAAAATCACACCAGTAGTTTTACGATTACGGTTACGATTAGTAGTATTATGATGATGACGATGCTGGTGATGGTGATAATGATGATGATGATGACGGTGATAATGATGATCATGATGATGATGATGATGATGATGATGATGATGATGACGATGATGATGAATTTAAATATGATGATGATGATGATGATGATGATGATGATGATGATGATGATGATGATGATGATGATGATGATGATGATGATGATGGTGATGTTGATGATGATGATGATGGTGATGCTGATGATGATAATGATGACGATGGTGATGATGATGATGATGATGATGATGATGATGATGATGATGATGATGATGATGATGATGATGGTGATGTTGATGATGAGGATTATCACCGCAGAGCCGCTGGATCCTTCAGATTCTCCGCCACGAGGAAAATAGCAATCTATATAGATATACACATAGACGCCCTCCGACAAACTTTGCAAGTACCTCCAGGGAGGGTAGCTGTGTATAAAAGAGTCGCTGGCTCCCAGTGGTAACTTCTACACCGTCGATCCATTTGAGGGCGCCCGTCTATATAGTTTAGAAGTAGAGATTCTCGATTCCCCCTCACCCGATTGTATCCTCGTCCTGGCTTCGTCTTACCGGACCTTATGGGGGTCCACGTCATGAAGAAGATCATGAGGTCGGGGGTCTGGGGAGGGGGGGGACGCGGAGAGGATGTGTGCGTGTGTGCGGAGGAGGAGGGGGCCTCGTTTCGCGCGGAGGGAGGTGGAGGTGGAGGTGGAGGACTAGAGTAACTTACGGACGGGATCGGATGGGCAGAGGAGTTGGTGGGGGGGGAGTTCTTGCGTGACCTGGCCACGCAGCATACTCTGCATGCTCTTCAAATTTGTCCATCGTCATTTATCTGGCCTTCTACTCTCTTAGTGCTGCTAGGTCAGGCGTGCCTCTTTGCCTTGCCTGTTACGTTCGCACGGACGCTACAGCCAAGACTCAAGTTTGCCCAACGTAAAAAGACAAGAGTAAACCCAGGATGCATCAACGATGTTGAATTACACCATCCCGTCCAAGGTTTTCTTCCCATACGTCCCTACAAGCCCTTCTTTTCACTACCAGCTGCCACCTGTCTAAAGTCGAGCACCCGATGGCCTTGCTCTATCGGGGATACGTAGAGAGGCGGTGATTGTATCCCAAGGTGGGGTTTGGGAGCGAAGCCAGCTTGCGGCTGACATGTCCCGTCTCATGGGGCCGTCAAGGGCAATTACCTTCTAGCACAATTTCTTGCTCTATTCCACCCCTACGCCCTCCCGATGCAAGATGACCAAGGTGCATGTGGCATGTGGGCATTCGACGACCCAAGTGACCCGAGTCGGGCCCACTGACAGCAACCATCTAATACAACGTCCCTCGCTGGTCCATCGCGTCCTGCCTTGCCCTCCCCTCTCCAAGAACGCCATCCTTCCCCCAGCTTAATGGGGGCCCAGTGTGCGGAAATACCCGAGCGCGCTTTGATCAACAACAACCACGTTCGGGGTCTTTGTCTTGCCGAGTGGCCCGATGGTGGGCCCCGAGCCGTTCGACTCTCGCTTCGAGCCTCGCCCAAGTCTGTCTCGACGTAATCTTTCCGCGGCCCGCCTGGCCAGCTTGCGCACCCAGGCCTGCCACGTCCCGACGTTCTCACTACGGGGGGCCCTGGCAGTCCCGACGCTTTCCCCCAGGGCTGGCGCTTCCTCGCGAGCCGTCGTTTGACGGCCTCGGGGCCCGGCGAGGGCACCCGGAGGCCGAACATTGTCAAAACCTTCCCGTCGCTTTTTTGCACGACGCGAGCACTCCGCGCTGCAACTGCTCTGCTGTGTCGTTACATTAGTCGGTCGAGTCTCGAGATTTGGACTGGCTGGGGGGCCCTGAGGTGCACACAACGGCAAGCACGCGGGAAAGCAAGCTCGGAGAGTTCCAGATTGCAGCCCAGGTTGACGGTTTACCGCCAGCGCCTTTTTTTTGTCACGACGACTTGCTGGGCCCTGCCCGCACTGCGGCTATTGGCTCCTCCCCCTTCCCCCCTCCCCCCCGCCTCCTCCTCCTCCTCCTCCTCCTCCTCCTCCTCCTCCTCCTCCTCCGTCCTCCTCCTCCTGGGTGCTCTGCGACGCCGCCCCGCGGCAGCTGCCGGGGGCTGCCCGTCGGCCCGGCCGCTCCCGCCGCACCCTGCCGCAGCTCCGCTGCGCGAGAGTGCCCTGCCGAGCCCTCCCCCCCTGCTCCGCGGCCGCCTCTCTCGCCTCCTCCCTCCCTCTTTCTTGGCATCGCTCGGACGTGTGCATTTTTCGGCGAGGACCATCCAGGAGCATCCTTGATCACTTGGCGAAGAAAAAACCACGCAGAGTGCCCCCCCGAGCCCTCCCCCCCTTCTCCGCGGCCTTGCCAGTTTGAAACATATCCCTATCCTTATGGTTGACATCACCTCACCTCGATGCCGATCTTAAGGATTCCCTCAGTTTCTGAGGGCCTATCCCTGAGGTTGTCCTCGCCTTTTGCTCGCCCATCTTAGGGATAGGGACACGTTCGAGGCTGGTTACGGCCGCCTCTCTCGCCTCCTCCCTCCCTCTTTCGGGTTGGCCCAACAGGGGGTCCAGCGACAAGGGGGTGGTGCAATCGACGTGGTGCAGCAGCTCTGTGGGTTGCAGCCCATGTGGGGCGTGCAATACATTTCGGGGCGCAAATGTATTGCTGCAACCCCGCGTGCAATACATTACTTGCAAACAACAATGCCAGACAATTCTCCGGCGCAGTACATTTGCAATAGAATTGCCCCAAATCTATGGCACCACCCCCTTTCAGCTGGACACCCTTTTGGGTCACCCGAACTCTTGCGTGCGGGTGAACTCGCGATGCTGTGCCCCGGTTTCACCCCGACGTGCGCGCGGGGATCGCCTCTGCCGCGCGGCGGCGCAAGAACAAGGTTTGTTTTGTCCCACGGCGTGAGCATGCCTGGGCACGACGAACTTGAGGTGTTCAACGCGGCCAAGAACTACGGCTTCATCGGCTCCGTCCAGGTCGCGGGCGACCCCGAGGGGCCCCGCCTGAGGCTCGGGGGTTGCGAAAGGTCCCCATGGCCCGCGGCGCCCCCAGCTCTTCCCTCAATCTTGCAGCCCCTGGGGCCCCCTGGGCCCCCGTGCGGGGTGCTACGGAGGCCGCGGGGGCCGAGGCTGTGGGGGCCTCCTGGGGAATATCCTGGGGGCACCCCGGGCCATGGGGGCACCCCGGGCCAGTCGGCGGCGAGCACGGGGGGTTGGAAGTGAGAGGGAGACGGCCCGCTCAGAAGGCGGCGGGGCGCCTCAGCCTTCTGAGGAGTTTTTTCGGAGGGGAACGAGCAATGACATGAACATGCAAACTCGGAGGTCCGCGCGGATTTCTCGATGGACACTCCTCCCTGGCGCGCGGAACACGCCAGGGGCGGCGCCAGAGGCGCCGCCCGGGGGGGCCCAGCGCCGATGCGAGAGATCTGCGCGGACCTCCGAGTTTTTATGTGTATGTCATTGTTCGTTCCACCATTTCTGTGTCTTCGGGGGAAGCTTCGAACACTGTTCAGAAGGCCTGCGGACCTCCGAGCCTTCTGAGAAGGCCCGCTCCTCGCAGAGATCCGATGTGGCGATTTTTCTCATACCGGGTCCCCCGAAGTCTCGGCCCATTCCACAGGACCGGCTATTCATCTTGATTCGTTTTTTGACGGTCCCAGGGCCCAGCGAGGGCCTCTGGAGGCCGAAAACGGTGAAAAACTTTCGTCCTGATTGTTTCAATGCGCTGGACCTCTGGGCGCTCCCAGTCGTAGCAAGACCCGAAAGGTTCAAGCCACCCGAGTCAAGCAGACCCGCGAACTCCACGATCCAGACCCGACCCGACCCCCCGGGCTCGCCGCAGGGTCAGGGGAACGTCTGGCAACGCCCGAGAGGCTGCCCTGCGACGAGGGCGTGTGGTTCTTCGGCAGCCACACTTTGCCGCCAACGACGGCCACCGGCGCCGCGCTCCACTTCGAGCTCTTCGAGAATTTGCAGGGCAATCGGCACACACGAAATGAGGTACGGAAGAAATGGGTAGGATGCCCAACAGCAGTTCCTGCTCGTTTGAAGCACGACTCGCTGTCCGCGCCGCCGCGGAGGTTGTCCGTCTGAGACAGAGGGCCGCCTGCCCAGCAGCGGCCGCTGTCGGCTTTGGACAGCCTTTGTTGCTGGGCATCGCGTGCCCATTTTTGTTCCGTACCCATTTCGGGCGTCCCAAGGCAAGCCCCAGGCTCGGGGGCGGCCAAGAGAGAGGGGGGTGACGACTAGGGTCAGGATCGTTTGACTGACCCCTATCCCCATCCCCATCCCCCTCCAGACCCCAACCATTTTACCACCCCAGTTGGGGATATACCCTTCTAAACCTGGAGGAAGCGGCCTCTATCGTCATCTAGGGGGTGACGACTAGGCTTGATGATTTTAGGTTCATCGTCGTCATCGTCGTCGTCATCGTCGTCGTTGAGACTCGCATACGGGTATCTCTCTCTCTCTCTCTGTCTGACCCACGCAGAAGAGCGGGGAGCCTTTAGTCCACCAGGCCCCCTCTGCACCTGTAGCCGATGATTAGGGGATCCTGGCCGGGGCCATGATATCTCTCCAGACTCATGGGCCCTCTTCTTGTTTCAATAGGTTCCCTGGCCCCCCCTGGCTCGCGCAAGTTCCTCCGACCATGATTTGCGAACCTTTGCAGGTCGGCTACGGTAGGTTCGCGTCCTGTCGACCAGCGGCAACTTTGCCGCCCGCGTTCAACGTTGATCGCCGCTGGCGACCTAGAATCGGTCGACGTTGAAGGATCAGACGTTTCGGAAATGGCCGATCGCTCAAGGTTGAACGATCCCGCAGTGTCAGGAACAAACGCCAGGGTCGACACGACACGAGTTCCCTTAGCACGTAAGAGTGGCCGTTCGCGGGAGTGACCTTTGGTTCAAGAGCGAACATGAATCCACGTTGGTTTCGAAGGTATATTTTGCGCGAACGTTCGTATCACGAGGTTGTTCTCGCGGACTGGGGGGGGCAGTATTCATGTACGTGGTTGGGCGCGTGCGTCTATTCTTGGCATCGCCCAGAAGAGTGCACTTTTTAGGAGCAGATTGGGTCTTGATGCGGAAGAAGAAGCGCACGACGTCGAATAATGCATGGGTAATGGACCTCCGAGCGATGGCGAGTAGGAGTGTGGGCACGCAGGGGGGTCCCACCAGCACTGGCTGGCGCGCTTGGGTTGCTCGGACCCCAGACATGCGACGTCCTGATTTTTTCAATGCGGGGTCCCTGGAAGTCCCGATCCTTTCCCCGGGACCGGTTTTTCGTCCTGAGTCGTTTATTGACGGCCCCGAGGCTCGGCGAGGACCCCCCGAGGCCAGAAATTAGCGAAAACCTCCCGTCCTGATTTTGCTACGACGCGCTCATGTCTGGTATGGGGTCCCATGCCTGGCTGGCGCTTGGGTTGCTCGGATCTGGCCGGCCCCGCGGCCCGCCACCGCCGGGCACCTGCACACTCCTCTGCCACGGGGCCGCTTAGTGGCCCCGTGGCAGAGGAGTCTATTGGCCAGCAGAGTCCAATAGTGGCCACTTTAGGGGCCACTCAGTGCCCCGTGGCCGCTTCCCAGACCCCCGACGTCATGATTTTTTCATTACGTCGGCCCCCAGAGGTCCCGACCCGTTCCCCATGACCGGCCTTGCATCCTGAGTCGTTTTTTGGCACTCCCGAGGCCCGGTAGGGGCCCCCAGAGGCCGAAAAAAAGGGAAAACCTCCCGTCGTGATCTTTTCATGACGCGAGGGGGTCTGGGTTAGGGGCCAATAGTCCATTGGCCCGCAGAGGGCCCGCCCCAGAGGCCCGCTGCGTGCAGGCCGAGCCGTGGCTGGACCCCGCGGCCGAGGCGCCGGCGCCCGCCGCGGGCGCGCCGCTCGCCGCGCCGCCGCCCGGCGAGGAGGCCGCCGCGCCGGCCGACGAGGCGCCCGCCGCGGAGCTGCCGGCCGCCGAGGGCCCCGCTGGGCAGCGGGCGGGCGCGGAGGCGCCGGGCGCGGAGGCGGGCGCGGACGCGGAGGCGCCGGGCGCGGAGGCGCCGGGCGCAGAGGCGCCGGGCGCCGAGGCGCCGGGCGCGGAGGCGCCGGCGGCGGAGGCGCCGAGCGCGGAGGCGCCGGGCGCGGAGGCGCCGGGCGCGGAGAAGTCGGGCGCGGAGGCGCCAGGCGCGGAGGCGCCGGCGGCGGAGAAGCCTTCGGCGGAGGCGCAAGCCGAGGAGACGGCGGCTCCAGAGGAGCCCGCCGCGGAGGCGCCGGGCGCCAGTGCACCTGCCGCGGAGGGGCCGGCCGCCGAGTCGTCTCCGAAGCCGGCCGCGGAGGCGCCGGCTGCGGAGAAGTCGGAGGAGGCCACCGCTCGGCTACGCGGAAGAGTGACCTTTCGCCGGAGTGATCTCTGGTGGGGGCACACTGGGGTACCCAGAGGGCTGAAGGGCGTGCGGCAGCAGCGGCTTGCGCGCTCTGTGTTGCCCCCTTATACTAACACGCGCCCCCCCGAAGGCTGCGCACCAGAGGTCGCTCTTGCCAAAGGCCACTCTTGCATGTAGCCGAATCGCGGAGGCGCGGGCAGTAGAGAAGCAGGTCGCAGAGGCGCAGGCCGCGGAGGCAGTGCCGAAGCGGCAACCGTCTGCAGCCAGGGCCAGACCCCCGCTGGTGCGCCAATCGGTCTACATGTGCGGTTTGCCAGAGGGTTTCACGGAGAAAAAGATGCGCGAGCTGCACGAGAGCTTGGAGCTCGACCATGCCGCCATCACGGCTTTCCAGCCGTTGCTCGTCACGGAGGGTCAGAAGTCCACGGCGGCCGTGGGCAGTTGCGCGGTGGTAGCGTACGCAAGCAGGGAGGCCGCAACGGCCGCCCAAGCGAGGTTGCATGGCCACTGCGTCAACGTGACTGAGGACGTCCAGACGACTCTAGGCGCCTGCCTCCTCCTCCTCGTCATCCTCGTCCTTTTCCTTGCCCTAGTCCTCCGTCTTCTCATCGTCTTCATCTGCCCTCCTCAGGCGCTTGTCTCATGGTCCGAGATGTGCACGCCCTCGAGCAAAGGCTGAGGCGCGCGGAGGACAGACGAGAGACGTCCAAGCGCGGCGAGCCTCTGGACGAGGTCCTGAAGGGCAAGGCGGTGCGCTTCAGCATGGCGGGCTATGGCGTCATCCGGAGCGAAGCGCGAGGCGAGGTGCTGTGGCGTGAATACGAGCTCCCGGGAAGCCTCAGGTCGCTGCAGACCAGCGACCGCCAGAAGTTCGAGCGGGAGGTGGAGGCCCGCTCAGACTACCAGCGTCTCAAGGACCCTGGCGGCGAGCGAAGTGGGGCCAGGGTCAGCGGGGCACCCTTCTCAGGGTCTGGAAGGCTCGCGCCGCGCCGTCGCGGCGACGGCTCCGTCCTGGCGCTCGAGGTTGAGGGCCACTGGCAGCCTGGCCCGGGCCCACCTGGAACGACCTCCGCTGCCAGACAGCGGAGACTGCTCAGCATTGAACGATCCACGCGGTGTCAGAGACCAGCGCCTGCGTCGCCACCAAGGAAGCAGCCGTACGGTAGGTTCGTGTCGTGTCGGCGCGGCGCCGACCCCAGCACGGGCGCTCAAGGTTGAACGCCGTCCGTGTCCTAGAATCGGCCGACGTCGGGGGACTTACTCTACTGGAGAGCCGCGATTGCCCAAGAAGCCATCGCCGATGTTCCCACGAGGGAAACCATCCACATAATTAGCGGGGGAAGCGTACTCAGACGTGCAATAAACTGATATTTTCAGTGCGGCGTCCCCGGAAGTCCCGACGCTTTCCACGGGACGGGCTTTTCAACTTGAGTTGTTTTTTGACGGTCCCTGGGCCCGGCGAGGGCCTCCGGACGCCGAAAATTATGAAATTTCACCGTCTCGATTTCTTATGTGACAAGAACTACGGGAAGAACAATTATATTCCGAAAAATACTACGAACAACCTCCAGGAACCATCCGCATAGCGGAGGAGGCGTGTTCCTCTGGGGGGACAGCCGGCTGCGCTGGTCGAACAGCGCCACGAGGAATGACCCCGACGACCGAATACAGGAACGGGTCCGTCCCGTCAGTACAACAATATTCAGGAGAGGAAAAAACGCACACATACACAATTCATCGTCGATTCCTTAGAAAAGATGGGAACAAATGGGAAGCGGGGGGGTGGAAGACGAAAACCAAGAAAATATGAAAATATTAGAAATCCTGGGCTTTGTGTGCGCGTGTGTGTGTGTTTATTGTTGTGTCCTTGGGCTCCTGGAAGTATTGCAACGCAGCACGTACCCGGCGGGGGCAGAGCTCGGCCACGCGCAGAGGGGGGGTAGGGGGAGGGGGGCAGGCTTCTTAGAAACATCTTTGCTTCTCAGAAGACGCGGGCCTTCTCGTTCGACGTAAGGCCGGCGCCTAGTAAGAAGCAGTCTCCTCCTAAGAAGCCTTCCCCCCTCCCCCTACGTACGCCCTTGTGCGCGCCGCCAAAGAGCACCCCGAGAGTTATGATGTTCCAACCTACTTTAGCCCTGACCAGCAGAAAGAATTCAGGAGGGAAAAAACACACAGACACAATTAATCGTCGACTCCCAGGAAAATATAGGAAATATGGGAAGTGGGGGGAGCACAACAACCCAGAAAATATGGGAAAATCTGGGGCATCCGGTTATTTGTGTGTATTTACTTGTGTGTCCCAGGGTCCCTTCAAGAATTTCGAGCACCAGGAAAGTACCGAAACTTGAGGGTGTTCACGTCTGGGGCCCTCGGGGGCGATACTCGCTCGACGCTGTTTCGACACTCTTCTGGGTGCTCGAAATGATTTCTGGGATGTTGGTCCTTCAGCACGGTGTCGCGAAGGCGTTCAAGATCGAAGTCTTTGGCGCGGAAGCACCGAGGGACGCGGCAACGCCACTGAAACGGACGGGATTCAACCTCGAACGATCGGGGCCGCGAACAATTCAAGGTCGAACGATCGACGAACGATCGACGTGGAGGAGAGAACGCCGCGAGGGGAGCCACACAGCCCGAGAAGCCCTCCCGTCCCTGGGGGCGGGCTGCCCCCCCTGACCCCTGGCCCCGCGCTGCTCGCTGCCGCCAAGGTGCTGCAGGGCCGGGCGGTGGAGGCATCCTCTTCTCTCCTCCTCTCTCCTCCTCCCTCCTCCTCCTCCTCCTCCTCCTCCTCCTCCTCCTCCTCCTCCTCATTCCTCCTCCTCCTCCTCCTCCTCGTTCCTCCTCCTCCTCCTCCTCCTCCCCCTCCTCCTCCTCTCCCTCCCCCCTCCCCTCCTCCTCCCCCCTCTCTCCCCTCCTCCATCCTCCTCCTCCTCTCCTCCTCCTCCTCCTCCTTCCTCCCTTCCTCCTCCTCCTCCCCCTCCTCCTGCTCCTCCTCCTCCTCCTCCTCATTCCTCCTCATTCCTCCTCCTCACATTCCTCTCCTCCTCCTCCCTCCTCCTCCTCTCCTCCTCCTCCCTCCTCCTCCTCCTCCTCCTCCTCCTCCTCCTCCTCCTCCCCCCCTCTTCCTCCTCCTCCTCCCCCTCTCCTTCTCCTCCTCCTGCTCCCTCCTCCCTCCTCCTCCTCCTGCTCCTCTCCTGCTTCTCCTCCTCCTCCTCCTCCTCCTCCTCCTCCTCCCTCTCCTCTTGCCATCACCGACACCAGCACACAGCTGGGAGTGGACAGCGCTGGAGGCGCCGTAGTTCGCAAAAGAAAGAAAATGCAGAAGCGATTTAAATACGCATGCCAGCGCAAGTCAAACTTAAAAGCCCTCTCAAAGCAAGGGGCCCGCCTCGCCAGGGTTGTCCGCCAAGGGGTGATCCCGTCCGTGACCTACGGGTCGAGCTGTTTAGGAGTCTCGCCTGTTTCTCTGAACAGAATGCGTGTCATGGTTTCGGGCAGCCTGGGCGGTAGTGCGAATGGTCGAGACAGAGTCCTCCGACTCTGGACGTATCAAGTTGATCCTGTGGTCGAGGGATCGCAGAGGCCGCTATGCATGTGGGCCACGCAGGCCTGGAATGGAGTGCATCAGGTAGACATGGCCAGGGCCTGGCGCAGGGAAATGTCACGCGAAGCGGCCAGACGGAGTCGGACGCTAGATCGCCCCTGGAGCCAAGTTCGAGGGCCAGCTTCTGCTTGTAATATTACGCTGCAGAGGCTGGGCTGGTCCTGGCCTAGCTGGCACACCATCCGCATTCACACTGGTGAAATGTTTGACATGCGCCGATCGGCGCCCAGCACGCTGCGCAAGTATATTTACCTTCGTTTAGAGGATCAAGAGCTCACCGACTGGGCAACGCAGCGAGGCATGCCCTTTCGGAAACCCTTCCTCGAGCCTTGTCGCGCAGCAGTCAGGACAAAAAAGAAAAAGGGCCAGAAGCAGTCGGCTATGCTAGCTTTCCTGTGCAGCGATTTTTGGACGCAAGATAAAGTGTGGAGAGCAGGCCACTCGGAAGATCGAAGTTGTCAAAAGTGCGGGCACGCCATCGGAAATCAACACCATAGGTTTTGTAGGTGTCCAGCTTTTCAGGGGCAGCGCCAGGCTGCAGGTGAATCTTATCCTGATATAATCCACCGTGCATCCTCCTCGTGCTCCTCCTCCCGTCTCTTCTCCAGGGCTCTCGCGCCTCACCCACTGGGGGACCCCTTCCAGGACGTCACGCCCAGCATTGAGACCCTGGACCCCGAGTACGGGGACGATCCCCTTCTCTCGGGCCTGGCCTATTCGGATGGGTCGGGGGTCGGGGTCTCTGGGTTGAAAACGTTCGGTTGGGGCCTCTGCTTTGTTGACCAGCACGGTAATGTACGCAAAGCGATGCATGGCACGGTTCCAGGAGTAAGGCAGGCACAAAGTGTGCTTAGAGCTGAATTGTATGGTTTCTTGAATGTTCTTCGCCACGGCACAGCCCCTCTGCAGGTAGGGATCGATAATTCCACAGTCGTTCGGGGCTTCAGGCGAGGCCCAGTTTGGTGCCGCCAAGCCAGGCGACCGCATGCAGATTTATGGCACATGATTTGGAATGCGATTGAGGATTCGTTCTCGGGGGAGGGGGACCTCGCCGTCGTCAAGGTCAAAGCGCATTACAAAAAGGCTCAGGCCCAGCAGCTCGAGGGAATCGAGCTGTGCAACTACCTAGGGAATCAATGCGCCGACCTTCAAGCGAAGGGGGGAGCCAAGCTAGACGCCATCCCGCCTCACACTCGTGACGCGTGGGTGTCTAGGTTCAAGGAGGTTTGTGCTGTTCTCGGGCTCGTCGGTGACATGACTTGTAAGATAGGCACGTTTGACGACACCGCAGGCCGTCTCCAGAATGCCCCCCAGCCCCCTGGCCCTCGGCCGCGCCGTTCGGTGCTGCCTCCTCCAGAGTCTCGGCACGTCCTGGAGTGGGATAGGGGGTCTTGGAGGTGTGCTTGTTGTGCTAGACGGGCCCACAGCTATAAGGCCAAGCTGGTGTTGTCTCGTAAGTTTTGCAGGAAGGGTTTCTCCTCCCACGGTAAGTGGAAGAAGATAGCGCGTGTCGACGGGGCTCCTTTGCAGGGGCCAAGGCGACACAAGCTGTCTCGAATAGGCCACTATACCTTCTGTCGAGAGTGCGGCGCCTTTTTGAGCGCCAGGGCTTGTGGGTTACTTGCTGGATGTCCTAAGGACCCGAAGGACCACAACGCCAAGACTCGACGAAATCGTTTGCTGGCAGGTAAGCATCCGTATAAGAATGAGAGACTGCCTGGAGAGGTGGTCGCGCTGTCAAGAACCCAGGAATTGGATTTTCTGGAGTCGATTGGGATTGCTGCCAGGGCCTCTGCCGCTGGAAGCGGCGTGGAGGCACTTTCTTCCTCCGCCGCCTCAGGCGGTGCGGAGGTCTAACCAGGTCTGTCGCAGGTGGACGCGAGGTGCTCGCCCACGCTGTGCTCGCGGGAAAAACCTCCTCCCTCTCCCCCTCCTCCTCCCCCTTCTCCTCCGCCTCCTCTTCCTTCTCCTCCTCGTCCTGCTCCTGCTCCCCCTCCTCCTCCTCCTCCTCCTCCTCCTTCTCCTCCTCCGCCTGCTCCCCCTCCTCCTCCTCATCATCATCATCCTCCTCCTCCTTCTCCTCCTCCGCCTGCTCCCCCTCCTCCTCCTCCTCCTCATCATCATCATCCTCATCCTCATCCTCATCCTCTTCCTGTCCTCTTCTCCTCTTCACCTCTCCTCTCCCTCCCCTCCTCCTCCTCGGTAGTCACTGGGCTCAGCCACGGCATCTTTCGACTTGCGGTTCAAGCGAGTGTCGGTTGGTTTTGGTTTGAGGCATCTTGCTGTGGGGGTGGGCGCAGCATTTTGCTTATTTGCACACACGGGCGTTACGAGAGGTAGTCTTTTTATGTCTGCCCAGCCGTGCGATGCGTCTTCCTGCTCGTTATGCAGATGGCTGCACACGCCGATCGGCATGCTCTGTGAAAATCCACGCGACACGGGTCCTCGAACACAGGCATCGCGCTTCCTGTTCGCCAGGCATCACACCGTGCAGTGGGAAGACGAATGTTCACGATGTCGCCGGAGAGCGAATTTCAAGGCTGCTGGCCCGTCTCGCTGTATGGAGCGGCGCACGCGAGCTCATCGACTCTGCAGCGTTCGTGTCCGCTCCTCGTGTCACGTTAACCCAAACGCCAAAGTTTGTTCCAGCTGGTGATCGTTTTTTATGCATGTTTTGCCGATCGGCGCGCAGCCCCCCTTCCCCCCCCCTCTGGAGTGGATCTTGGCTGTTTTTGGAGTCTGTTTCGAGCAGGTGATGTCCCTCCCCGATAGGACGCACGGTCCCAAACAGTCGCACTAAGCAGAGGTCCGGAGCCAGACCCCCTCCCCTTCCCCCCCCTTTCCGCCCAATGTCGAAACGCCGAATAAAGAAAACGCTCACCTAGCGGCAGTTCTGCTCATCTAGCTCTGGGCGAGGTCAACATGCTTCGACTGCTCAGCTGCTAGTTTTTTGTGTTTGTTGCGGAATGTCCCACCGGCTGGTTCCAAGGTCTCTCCGGCTTTGTCTTCTGCTTGCGCCTCGCCTGCGCACGCAGCCTCCTCTCGCGCGCCTAGTGGTTCAGGAGCTGCCCGTCTTCGGGACGCCATTCCTTCGAAAATGGCCTTATCGCAGGAGTGCACATACCCATAGGTCATTGAACGTCAACATGTTTGCACTCCCGGACTTCACATTTCCAAGGTGGCGGACGGAACCCAATCTATTTTCAAGGCCATCCTACAACATGTTTCGACCTACTTCCGACCGATGGGTATCGCCTCGGCACGCCGATGCGCGCCGCGCGAGAGCGCTGCCCCCTCGGCCGAGCGGTTGGCCTGTAGCCTCTGCCAGGGGTGGAGGGACTGGGAGGGCCGCGGGCGGAAAAGAGGGGGGTGATGACTAGGGGGGGGTGAATATCATGGCGGGGGCCATGATATTTCCCCAAATCTCATGGCGCCTCTTCTCACCTCATTACGTCCCTGGCCCCCCCGCTGGGCCGCGCACATGCCGCCGGTCATGATTTGCACCCCCACCTCTTGGACACCCCCCTCTTGGCCGCTCCCGAGAGGGCGCAGGCCTGGTCCCATCGTCTGTCTGGGAAGTGGGGCTGTGGTCGGAGACCTCGGGGAACGGGTGGCTCTGAGTCCGACTCCCGCTGGCCGATGACCGATAAACATGACTGGTCGTTCATGGCGGCGTAAGTGACGGTAGAAGCATCGAGCAGGGATTTGGCATTGTACGTTGGGCTCCGTACTCCTGATTACGCACATTGGCAGTAGTGGTGCAGGAGACATACATGTGTGTATATACGTAGCACCCCGCAACTGCGGATAAGAGTGAGGGGGCGGGCGCGGACGCGGTCGTCGAGCCGGCGGACCTCGTGGTCCTCACCTTCCCTGTCGATGGCGCCCTCCTCCTCCTCCTCCTCCTCCTCCTCCTCCTCCTCCTCCTCCTCCTCCTCCTCCTCCCCTTCCTCGTCCGCGTCCTCGAGGCCCCGAGGCCCGAGGCCCCTGAATTGTGGGCGCCTTGAGGCAGCCGCCCCAGAGCCCAAGCTTTGGGCACGGATGCCGAAGTGCAGCAGGCAGCTGGATTGTCAATGGACGTGTTCAGGCACAGCCCCGCCACAGGCGCCGATGTGCTGGTGTAGAGTCAGCGCGGGCCGGATCGGGGGAATGGCACGAGGGCGCTTTCCCAAGCCAATGCGAGCAAGCCTGTCGCAGGCGCCGATTTGCGTGCTCTGACAAGTTCAGCGCGGGGGGGATCGCTGGTGGGCCACCCAGAACGAATGCAAAAACAGCCCGCCGCAGGCGTCGACTTTTTTGGCTTGCTCAGTGAACGTATTTTGGGTCGCGGGTGGGTCGCGGGCTTTCCACCTCCACCTGGAAGGAATTCAAAAATAGCCTGCCGCAGGCGCCGCAATTTCTGACTTGTCCACTGAACGCGGTTTGGGTCGCAGGTTCTCCACCTGGAACGAATGCACAAGAAACCCGCCGCAGGCGCCGAAGTTTTGGCTTGTTCAGTGAACGTAGTTTGGGTCGCGGGTGGGTCGCGGGTGGGTCGCAGGTTCTCCACCTGGAACGAACGCAGAAGAAACCCGCCGCAGGCGCCGAAAATTTTGGATGGGTCGCGGGGGGGGTCGCGGGTGGGTCGCGGGTGGGTCGCGGTGGGTCGCGGGTGGGTCGCCGGCGCGGTTTGGGTGGGTCGCGGGGGGTGGGTCGCGGGTGGGTCGGGGTGGGTCGCGGTGGGCGGTGGGTCGCGGGTGGGTCGCGGGTGGGTCGGGTGGGTCGCGGGTCGGGTGGGTCGCGGGTGGGTCGCGGGTGGGTCGCGCGGGTCGCGGGCGGGTCGGGGGGTTGGGTCGCGGGTGGGTCGCGGGTATGTCGCGGGTCGCGGGTGGGTCGCGCGGGTCGCGCGCGAGTGGGTCGCGGGGTGGGTCGCGGGTGGGTCGCGGGGGGGTCGCGGGTGGGAGGACGACAGCAACAACAATAATCCACATCGCGGAATTCCATTTGAGCCACGCACCCACGGAAAGTGAATGACCGTTCGCTTCAGCCCCTCACTCTGATATATATATATATATATGTGTATATATATGTATATATATATATATATATATATATATATATATATATATATATATATATATATATATATTCGTATTGTCTATGGTGCGGTAGTCGCTTTCAGCAGAATCGCGGTATGCCTATTGGCGGTAGTAGGGTGCAGCAGAATTCGATCGTATGGTTTCTGCCCGCGATGTTCGGTTGATGCTGTTTGGCCTGAACATGTGACGGTCTTCTTCGGCGCGCTCTTGGCCTTGACCAGGACGGTTCGTTTTGTAGTAGCGTCGTCCCCCGTCCAGTACTTGAGTTTCGCGTTGTGGTGCTTCGTCTCGATCCGATCGGCAGGGGGTGCTGCGCCTGGTCGTCCCAGTAGCGGATCTCGATTCGACGCTGCTCTTGCGACGAGTGCTCGTCGTGTGCGCCCTCCGTGTAGCACCGCCGTGCAATGGCGCGCTTGGGGTAGGCAACGTCGAGCGTTTGGATAGCCTGGGAGCATGATCGGTACAGTACACGCCTATCGTCGACAGTAGATATTTCTGGGCATCCAGATTCCGATCTATGTTAGGCGCCGTCCTACTTCAAGAAACTAGCGGTTTCCATATTCCCTCATTTTCGGGGGGCGGGCGGAGACACAATATATTTCCGACGCCGTCCTGCTACATGTTCCTACTTGGTTCTTCCGACCGACGGGTATGGTCCATCGGCTTGATGTAGATCTAGAAGTTGATGCACGTTGGGCATAGCTCGTCCTTGATGTAGAGGCTGTAGTGCGAGTTGACGTAGTCGTCGCTCGTATCCCGAAGGTCTTGGCCACCCGTCCGGTCGTTTAGCCCGGGGTCGGCACTGTCCGCTGTACAGCAGAATACGTATGATCTATATGGCGCCGCGCCATTTGTTCCGACGAGTGGCCTCGCGTCTTGGGGAGGGCGCCGCGGCCACCAGGGCAACCTCCGCCCCGGACGCAGAGTTTGCCGAGGGGTTTCCCGCGGTGC